>CABEGB010000748.1:0-170000 GCA_901521435.1 Crematogaster levior
TTATGTGTATTACACAATATATATGTACAAATATATATGTATTACAATATATATGTATGTATATACATTTATATATTTTTTTTGCCTAACTACTTCATATTAATGTTATTTATACATATTGTATGTAATATAATATAATTTTATCTATATTTTAAGCATCCTTTAGTTCTAGCAGTAAATCTATAAGCTTATTTCTCAAATTCAAAATTTCTGAACGTTTAAAATTTTATGTCATTAATAAATGTTTTAGTGAAAAATAAATATTTATATAAGTTCTAGACTGTAGTTTAATAAATATTGTTCATCAATATTGACTAAATTTAAGACTTTATTATGATGTAATTTCAAAAATTAGTAATTCTTCAACAAAAAATTATTTACATTGAGTAAACATTCGGTAAAGTTACTAAGATCTAAGATTTACTTCAATAGTATGAATAGTAACATATTTATAAATACTTATTTTACATTTATGTAAATGTTAATAAGTCAAAGATTTAATTATATAATAAAAAATCTTAAATTTAATGTTTAGAACTTTTAGATTTATTAAATTAAAGTCTAAACTTATGTATGTTAATCGTACAAAAGAAAAAAAAATAAGAAATGCTTTGCCTTGGCTTGGAATTCACTTCGCAAATTGTCATTATAGCAGTATTCTAAATTACTAAATCGTAGCAATTCGTAATAACACGTCATTGATACTGTCAGGTGAAACACGTAGTCACTGCAAAAGTTGATTGTTAATTGTAATTAAAAAAATAAAAATAATAAATAAATAAATAAATAAAAATAATAATAATTGTAATTATTTATAGTAATCTATAATTACTAATAAGAAAATACAAAAAAGTTAAGGAAGATCTATGATATAAAATTTTGACGAAGAACTAAAACATTCTAACATACAATTTAAATTCAAACTTAATTTTAAAAAGATTTTTATATTGATATTAAATAATGCTTACTATCACATTGCTATATTCACAAACAGCATAATTCTTCAAAATGTAATATATACAATACAATTGTGATATACGTACATTGATTACTTTGTCCATTATTTTATCCACGTTACATGTTGTTCAGTATTCTACGGCACATTGATGACTACTTCTTCCCTGTTTACATGGTGTGTTACAACGGGTGCAACACGATGTCTAGGACGAAGCCATCGGGTTAAACGATTCATCGAATTTCTAAGGCAGACGAAAATCCGGTAAGATATGGCTGCACAATAACAAAAATTTTATACACATATAAGTTATACATGTACTACACTATGTATTACACATATATCCGTGTATAGGTGTACGCTCGCACGCGCACATCCGATAACACTGGATTGATAAATAAAGATAAATGTTTCAAAATAGAAAAAATCACAATTGATGATAAATTAGAAAACATTTAATAATTTTCTTATAACAAAAATTTTAGTGGATGATAATATTGTTTGATTAAATTCTTATTAGTAATACATTCATTTTTAATTACTTTTAATATTCGTCTTCCTAAATAAATTTTTCACGTAAATTTTTCACGAACAAGTTTTATATACATAAATATATTAAATATGAACTTGTAAATAGATGATGTAAATAAATATATGATAAGAAAATATTAATATACCTATAAAGTATAATATAATTGATATCAACAGTCCTAGAATAGAATATGACGTAGCTTAATATTCGCAGAACATAAAAATGGAGAAATTTTCCTTGTTATTCTCGTTAAAATAATGCGTCACATTTGTGTCATCATAACTTGTACTTACTATTTCTATATTATTCGTCAATTCTAATGTCATATTTTCCGTTTTGATATCTAAAATAATAATACTTTGCAATTAATTATGTCCAATATATAAAGATTTTTATATATTATTATAAATTTTATTAGTGATAGATATTACTTATATATTTCATCAAATTTTTGAATTTTATTAGAAATAAATTTTATTATGGATAAAATAATTAGATAATATAATTTAAAAATTTATTGATAAATTAATTTTTAAACAATATGAGTTCAATATGTTAATTTATAATTAAAGTATTTTTAATTTTAACTTTAATTATTCTCAATTTATTTTTAAATTAAATTATTATTTTTTGCTAGTAGTATATTAATTCTTGTATAAATGAATTAGAATAAATCCAAAAGACGAATAATTATATAGTGTTAATTTATATTATTCCATCCTATTTGACATACACATAATTTATGTATTGTAACAAGTTATAAATAGGTACAGTTTTCCTTTTAAAATAACTGTATTGTCTTTTGATATTATGATTATGTACCTACATCTTTTATATTGATTATTATTTACGATTTTGATACATATGTACTACATTAGCTCTCTCTCTTTACTTTTATTTATTATTTACATACAAATGAGAAGTTCATTTTTGTTTATATTACCTGAGATTAAAATCCCGAAGATAACGGTCCATAATAACTGCGTCATAAAAGGCATTGTTTTTTTCCTTTATGAGAAATTTAGCTGAACAAATTCTAGTACTTTTAGTATACCTTCAATCCGTCAGATGTAATAAATATCACAATATGGTAATAACGCAATTGTTCTTTAGCTGAATCGAGAAATATCTGCAAAACTAATTGTCCAACCGTGTTGATACAACTTACATGAGAGAAGGTTGAATTCTAAGGAAGATTGATTAACAGAAGTGTATTATACAAATTAAAGAGAAAACGCCAAAATAATGTAATGACAATTATGCTTTCTATGGAATTCTACAGATTTTATCAGTTTTATCACGTATGAAATTATTAAAATATGGGAAATTACAGCATTATTGCATTATAATGATGTGATTACTACAACGTAATTAAAATTTGAACCTAAATAACGATCACAGCTTTTAATAAGTTCTGAAAATTTTATCGCAACTTTGTCAGTTATAGCTGAATTTCATGTACGAAATATTAATTTCAAATATATAAAGAATAAAGAAACGCATTATATATATATAGAGTTACATTGTTAGGTATTCTAGACAATTAAATATTTATCAATTCGTTTATTCTTACCAAGTCGGGAATCAGCTTATCTATACGTCTTATGTGTACGAGAGGCAATATGCGAGTGACAACTCGACCCGAAGAGAAGAAAACAAGAATGTAAATCCTACTTCTAATTGGTCAATTCAAAATTAATCACTTACATTATTGGTTGTAAGACATAAAATGATGTGCTCTTAATACCACACTTCTTTCTTGCAATCTTAAAATTATTTAAGACTGGATTACTTTTTAAAGATACATATTTTATTTATCTTCATATTTCTAAAAGTCAACGAATGTTTTTGTTAGTCGATAATCTTATTTTGTAATGTTCGCGTACTGTTATATTTATTCTTATTTTACTTCTATATTCTCGCTTACGCGGTTCATTTTCATATATGTATATCTGTTTGTTCTATCGATTACATTAGTCTATTTTTTTAATCATACATGTATTCATATGTCATATAGTTATATTAACCGTTTTAGGTTCGAACACGTTTATACGTATTAACAGTCCTTATGACTATTTTTTTATTGCTGAAGAAGACTCAGTGTAGTCGAAACGTTCAATTTGTTTTATATGTTTTAGTTTGAATAAAACTTGAGCGATTTAATTTATATATTTTTTGTTATAACATCCTTTAGGCTCGATTGATGCTTCTAGTGGCCTTCTTATTTCTCATGCAATTTGATTTTGTTTATATCGAGCGTGGATTATTGTTTTAAAATCTTATTTTATCTTCTGAGAGAAATAATAAACAAGGTTTTGTTCACAATTCTCAATATTATATCTACGTATCTTTCCGTTTGTAGAGATATCCAAACTATCAGTTGAGCCTACTCACAAGGGAAGTGTCACAACTGTCCGGAACCGATTTGATTCTCCTTTAAATATGTTGTTATATGTACAAATCTAAGAGACACGTATTTTTTTATATGGGCTACTTTTGACTTTTAAGGGGTTAAACACCCCGAAAAAAAACGGTTTTTATCTTTCAAGGCGAATATCTTTGAAACTATTAGAGATAGAAAAAAAATTCAAACGGGGTATTAAATGGCTTGATAAGTACTATAAAATAATGCAAAAAAATTTTTTTTCTTTTTTTTTCAAAAAATCTTACCCCTTTAACTTTTTTTTCAAAATTTTGAATTTTTGTTTTCATCAAATTAAAGGTTATTTTTTAACGAATTCATCCATGTATATTAAAGTTATGTTGCGTAATATCATTTTCAAGAAATTATTACAAACCCCTCCGTATATACGTTATTCGTGCTCGTATCGTATCTACTATGTGCGTAAGTGTAATAATTATCGTCGAAATAAAAAATTTAAAAAAATGTTAAATTTGTACAAAAATAAGCTTCTATTTGTAGCGATAAAAAATTTTTGAAATTTTGAAGAAAGAGTGATGGAAATATTTTAAAAATTAAAAAAATTTCTTTTGCACTATTTTATAAAGTACTCCTAAAATCATTCAACTTTTATTACATGATATTTTTCTAGTATTACAGATTATAAAAAATATTAAGAATTAGGGTAGCTTTATTATACCTGGATATCTCTACAAACGGAAAGATACGTAGATATACTATTGAGAATTGTGAACAAAACCTTGTTTATATTTCTCTCAGAAGATAAAATAAGATTATCGACTAACAAAAACATTCGTTGACTTTTAGAAATATGAAGATAAATAAAATATGTATCTTTAAAAAGTAATCCAGTCTTAAATAATTTTAAGAATGCAAGAAAGAAGTGTGGTATTAAGAGCACATCATTTTATGTCTTACAACCGATAATGTATGTGATTAATTTTGAATTGATCAATTAGAAGTAGGATTTACATTCTTGTTTTCTTCTCTTCGGGTCGAGTTGTCACTCGCATATTGCCTCTCGTACACATAAGACGTATAGATAAGCTGATTCCCGACTTGGTAAGAATAAACGAATTGATAAATATTTAATTGTCTAGAATACCTAACAATGTAACTCTATATATATATAATATAACAATGTACTCTATATGCGTTTCTTTATTCTTTATATATTTGAAATTAATATTTCGTACATGAAATTCAGCTATAACTGACAAAGTTGCGATAAAATTTTCAGAACTTATTAAAAGCTGTGATCGTTATTTAGGTTCAAATTTTAATTACGTTGTAGTAATCACATCATTATAATTCAATAATGCTGTAATTTCCCATATTTTAATAATTTCATAAATACGTGATAAAACTGATAAAATCTGTAGAATTCCATAGAAAGCATAATTGTCATTACATTATTTTGGCGTTTTCTTTTTAATTTGTATAATACACTTCTGTTAATCAATCTTCCTTAGAATTCAACCTTCTCTCATGTAAGTTGTATCAACACGGTTGGACAATTAGTTTTGTAGATATTTCTCGATTCAGCTAAAGAACAATTGCGTTATTACCATATTGTGATATTTATTACATCTGACGGATGGAAGGTATACTAAAAGTACTAGAATTTGTTCAGCTAAATTTCTCATAAAGGAAAAAAACAATGCCTTTTATGACGCAGTTATTATGGACCGTTATCTTCGGGATTTTAATCTCAGGTAATATAAACAAAAATGAACTTCTCATTTGTATGTAAATAATAAATAAAAGTAAAGAAAGAGAGCTAATGTAGTACATATGTATCAAAATCGTAAATAATAATCAATATAAAGGATGTAGGTACATAATCATAATATCAAAAGACAATACAGTTATTTTAAAAGGAAAACTGTACTTATTTATAACTTGTTACAATACATAAATTATGTGTATGTCGAATAGGAATAATATAAATTAACACTATATAATTATTCGTCTTTTTGATTTATTTTAATTCATTTATGCAAGAATTAATATACTACTAGCAAAAAATAATTAATTTAATTTAAAAATAAATTGAGAATAATTGAAGTTAAAATTAAAAATACTTTAATTATAAATTAACATATTGAACTCATATTGTTTAAAAATTAATTTATCAATAAATTTTTAAATTATATTATCTAATTATTTTATCCATAATAAAATTTATTTCTAATAAAATTCAAAAATTTGATGAAATATATAAGTAATATCTATCACTAATAAAATTTATAATAATATATAAAAATCTTTATATATTGGACATAATTAATTGCAAAGTATTATTATTTTAGATATCAAAACGGAAAATATGACATTAGAATTGACGAATAATATAGAAATAGTAAGTACAAGTTATGATGACACAAATGTGACGCATTATTTTAACGAGAATAACAAGGAAAATTTCTCCATTTATTATGTTCTGCGAATATTAGGCTACGTCATATTAATACACTCTAGGACTGTTGATATTAATTACATTATATATCTTTGATTGGTATATTAATATTTTCTTATCATATATTAATTTTTTTATCATATATTTATTTACATCATCTATTTACAAGTTCATATTTAATATATTTATGTATATAAAACTTGTTCGTGAAAAATTTACGTGAAAAATTTATTTAGGAAGACGAATATTAAAAGTAATTAAAAATGAATGTATTACTAATAAGAATTTAATCAAACAATATTATCATCCACTAAAATTTTTGTTATAAGAAAATTATTAAATGTTTTCTAATTTATCATCAATTGTGATTTTTTCTATTTTGAAACATTTATCTTTATTTATCAATCCAGTGTTATCGGATGTGCGCGTGCGAGCGTACACCTATACACGGATATATGTGTAATACATATGTACATGTATAACTTATATGTGTATAAAATTTTTTTTATTATGCAGGCATACCTTAACGGATATTTGTCTAAGATTTAGAAATTTTATGAATCGTTTAACCCGATGGCTTCGTCCTAGACATCGTGTTGCACCCGTTGTAACACACCATGTAAACAGGGAAGAAGTAGTCATCAATGTGCCGTAGAATACTGAACAACATGTAACGTGGATAAAATAATGGACAAAGTAATCAATGTACGTATATCACAATTGTATTGTATATGTTACATTTTGAAGAATTATGCTGTTTGTGAATATAGCAATGTGATAGTAAGCATTATTTAATATCAATATAAAAATCTTTTTAAAATTAAGTTTGAATTTAAATTGTATGTTAGAATGTTTTAGTTCTTCGTCAAAATTTTATATCATAGATCTTCCTTAACTTTTTTGTATTTTCTTATTAGTAATTATAGATTACTATAAATAATTACAATTATTATTATTTTTATTTATTTATTATTTATTTATTATTTTTATTTTTTTAATTACAATTAACAATCAACTTTTGCAGTGACTACGTGTTTCACCTGACAGTATCAATGACGTGTTATTACGAATTGCTACGATTTAGTAATTTAGAATACTGCTATAATGACAATTTGCGAAGTGAATTCCAAGCCAAGGCAAAGCATTTCTTATTTTTTTTTCTTTTGTACGATTAACATACATAAGTTTAGACTTTAATTTAATAAATCTAAAAGTTCTAAACATTAAATTTAAGATTTTTTATTATATAATTAAATCTTTGACTTATTAACATTTACATAAATATAAAATAAGTATTTATAAATATGTTACTATTCATACTATTGAAGTAAATCTTAGATCTTAGTATAACTTTACCGAATGTTTACTCAATGTAAATAATTTTTTGTTGAAGAATTACTAATTTTTGAAATTACATCATAATAAAGTCTTAAATTTAGTCAATATTGATGAACAATATTTATTAAACTACAGTCTAGAACTTATATAAATATTTATTTTTCACTAAAACATTTATTAATGACATAAAATTTTAAACGTTCAGAAATTTTGAATTTGAGAAATAAGCTTATAGATTTACTGCTAGAACTAAAGGATGCTTAAAATATAGATAAAATTATATTATATTACATACAATATGTATAAATAACATTAATATGAAGTAGTTAGGCAAAAAAAATATATAAATGTATATACATACATATATATTGTAATACATATATATTTGTACATATATATTTATACATATATTGTGTAATACACATAATTTACATATATGTATATAAATTATGTATTACAGTATAAATATAGTATAAATTATATATATGTAATATATATATATGTATGTATGATATATATGAATATACATATTTGACATTGATATCCGAAATGTCACTACATTTTTTAAATTTCATAGTTATACTATAAATAAATTATGTATTAAAATTAATGATTATTTATACGACAATTTGTCATAGCTCACATATATCGACTGTCTCCTTTGTAATGGATTTTATGCTACAAATGTGAAAATATATAAAAATTGATGATTATAAATTCATTTTGATGTTACATAAAATCTTTCTTCTTAAAATAACACAAAATTAAGTATTGTTAATGAAAACAAGTATTCTATATAAATTCAATATGATGTGTACAAAACATATTACACGTATATATTATAATATAAAATAGTCTTTCGCATATATTAGCAGATTATATTATAATATATAAATACATCGATTAGGTATATGTTGCTCGCCAATATATTTGTAATTGCATTTTCTTATCTCTATTTAATATTATTTGTTAAAATCTATTCTATGCCTTCAGTGCTACGTTTTTATAATTATGAAAATTACACTAATATAACTATATTGTATTTATATATTGAAAAGATGGTAAAAAATCCAAAATTTATTTTATTTTTATAGTTTATAAGATCAAAGTATCGGACACAGCTTTAAAGGATTTTGTACGTGAATTCAATTATTTGATTGATTTGAATCGCTTTATATATAAATAGAGATTATTTTTATATTGACATAAAATTGCAAAATTCGACGAGGACTGGTAGTCATTGAAAACGATGAAATATTGTGAATATTTTACGGTATGGCCACAGGAAATTTCTCATCAAGAGGTAGTGCCTCGTGCCAAGTGAGGGTGGTAGATAATATACGCGAGCCGATTGAGTTAAGAAATCCTAATTAGATAATTGAATTTCAAAAAAGGCTGAACCAATTAAGTTCTGAGTAGGCTCAACTGATAGTTTGGATATTTCTACAAACGGAAAGATGCGTAGATATAATATTGAGAATTGTGAACAAAACCTTGTTTATTATTTCTCTCAGAAGATAAAATAAGATTATCGACTAACAAAAACATTCGTTGATTTTTAGAAATATGAAGGTAAATAAAATATGTATCTTTAAAAAGTAATCCAGTCTTAAATAATTTTAAGATTGCAAGAAAGAAGTGTGGTATTAAGAGCACATAATTTTATGTCTTATAACCAATAATGTAAGTGATTAATTTTGAATTGACCAATTAGAAGTAAGATTTACATTCTTGTTTTCTTCTCTTCGGGTCGAGTTGTCACTCGCATATTGCCTCTCACATACACATAAGACATATAGATAAGCTGATTCCCGACTTGGTAAGAATAAACGAATTGATAAATATTTAATTGTCTAGAATACCTAACAATGTAACTCTATATATATATAATGCGTTTCTTTATTCTTTATATATTTGAAATTAATATTTCGTACATGAAATTCAGCTATAACTGACAAAGTTGCGATAAAATTTTCAGAACTTATTAAAAGCTGTGATCGTTATTTAGGTTTAAATTTTAATTACGTTGTAGTAATCACATTATTATAATTCAATAATGCTGTAATTTCCCATATTTTAATAATTTCATAAATACGTGATAAAACTGATAAAATCTGTAGAATTCCATAGAAAGCATAATTATCATTACATTATTTTGGCGTTTTCTCTTTAATTTGTATAATACACTTCTGTTAATCAATCTTCCTTAGAATTCAACCTTCTCTCATGTAAGTTGTATCAACACGGTTGGACAATTAGTTTTGTAGATATTTCTCGATTCAGCTAAAGAACAATTGCGTTATTACCATATTGTGATATTTATTACATCTGACGGATTGAAGGTATACTAAAAGTACTAGAATTTGTTCAGCTAAATTTCTCATAAAGGAAAAAAACAATGCCTTTTATGACGCAGTTATTATGGACCGTTATCTTCGGGATTTTAATCTCAGGTAATATAAACAAAAATGAACTTCTCATTTGTATGTAAATAATAAATAAAAGTAAAGAGAGAGAGCTAATGTAGTACATATGTATCAAAATCGTAAATAATAATCAATATAAAAATGTATATGTATAGGAAGTAGGTACATAATCATAACATCAAAATATAATACAGTTATTTTAAATGGAAAACTGTACCTATTTATAACTTGTTACAATACATAAATTATGTGTATGTCGAATAGGAATAATATAAATTAACACTATATAATTATTCGTCTTTTTGATTTATTCTAATTCATTTATGCAAGAATTAATATACTACTAGCAAAAAATAATTAATTTAATTTAAAAATAAATTGAGAATAATTGAAGTTAAAATTAAAAATACTTTAATTATAAATTAACATATTAAACTCATATTGTTTAAAAATTAATTTATCAATAAATTTTTAAATTATATTATCTAATTATTTTATCCATAATAAAATTTATTTCTAATAAAATTCAAAAATTTGATGAAATATATAAGTAATATCTATCACTAATAAAATTTATAATAATATATAAAAATCTTTATATATTGGACATAATTAATTGCAAAGTATTATTATTTTAGATATCAAAACGGAAAATATGACATTAGAATTGACGAATAATATAGAAATAGAAAGTACAAGTTATGGTGACACAAATGTAAATGTGACGCATTATTTTAACGAGAATAACAAGGAAAATTTCTCCATTAATTATGTTGTGCGAATATTAGGCTACGTCATAATCACTCTAGGACTGTTGATATTAATTACATTATATATCTTTGATTGGTAAATTAATATTTTCTTATCATATATTAATTTTTTTATCATATATTTATTTACATCATCTATTTACAAGTTCATATTTAATATATTTATGTATATAAAACTTGTTCGTGAAAAATTTACGTGAAAAATTTATTTAGGAAGACGAATATTAAAAGTAATTAAAAATGAATGTATTACTAATAAGAATTTAATCAAACAATATTATCATCCACTAAAATTTTTGTTATAAGAAAATTATTAAATGTTTTCTAATTTATCATCAATTGTGATTTTTTCTATTTTGAAACATTTATCTTTATTTATCAATCCAGTGTTATCGGATGTGCGCGTGCGAGCGTACACCTATACACGGATATATGTGTAATACATAGTGTAGTACATGTATAACTTATATGTGTATAAAATTTTTTTTATTGTGCAGGTATATTTTAACGGATATTTGTCTAATATTTAGAAATTTTATGAATCGTTTAACCCGATGGCTTCGTCCTAGACATCGTGTTGCACCCATTATAACACACCAAGTAAACAGGGAAGAAGTAGTCATCAATGTGCCTAATGGAGAATAATGAACAACATGTAATGTGGATAAAATAATGAACAAAGTAATCAATGTACGTATATCACAATTGTATTGTATATGTTACATTTTGAAGAATTATGCTGTTTGTGAATATAGCAATGTGATAGTAAGCATTATTTAATATCAATATAAAAATCTTTTTAAAATTAAGTTTGAATTTAAATTGTATGTTAGAATGTTTTAGTTCTTCGTCAAAATTTTATATCATAGATCTTCCTTAACTTTTTTGTATTTTCTTATTAGTAATTATAGATTACTATAAATAATTACAATTATTATTATTTTTATTTATTTATTATTTATTTATTATTTTTATTTTTTTAATTACAATTAACAATCAACTTTTGCAGTGACTACGTGTTTCACCTGACAGTATCAATGACGTGTTATTACGAATTGCTACGATTTAGTAATTTAGAATACTGCTATAATGACAATTTGCGAAGTGAATTCCAAGCCAAGGCAAAGCATTTCTTATTTTTTTTTCTTTTGTACGATTAACATACATAAGTTTAGACTTTAATTTAATAAATCTAAAAGTTCTAAACATTAAATTTAAGATTTTTTATTATATAATTAAATCTTTGACTTATTAACATTTACATAAATGTAAAATAAGTATTTATAAATATGTTACTATTCATACTATTGAAGTAAATCTTAGTAACTTTACCGAATGTTTACTCAATGTAAATAATTTTTTGTTGAAGAATTACTAATTTTTGAAATTACATCATAATAAAGTCTTAAATTTAGTCAATATTGATGAACAATATTTATTAAACTACAGTCTAGAACTTATATAAATATTTATTTTTCACTAAAACATTTATTAATGACATAAAATTTTAAACGTTCAGAAATTTTGAATTTGAGAAATAAGCTTATAGATTTACTGCTAGAACTAAAGGATGCTTAAAATATAGATAAAATTATATTATATTACATACAATATGTATAAATAACATTAATATGAAGTAGTTAGGCAAAAAAAATATATAAATGTATGTACATACATATATATTGTAATACATATATATTTGTACATATATATGTGTAATACACATAATTTACATATATGTATATAAATTATGTATTACAGTATAAATATAGTATAAATTATATATATGTATGTATTATATATATGTATGTATAGTATATATGAATATACATATTTGACATTGATATCCGAAATGTCACTACATTTTTTAAATTTTATAGTTATACTATAAATAAATTATGTATTAAAATTAATGATTATTTATCATAGCGACAATTTGTCATAGCTCACATATATCGACTGTCTTCTTTGTAATGGATTTTATGCTACAAATGTGAAAATATATAAAAATTGATGATTATAAATTCATTTTGATGTTACATAAAATCTTTCTTCTTAAAATAACACAAAATTAAGTATTGTTAATGAAAACAAGTATTCTATATAAATTCAATATAATGTGTACAAAACATATTACACGTATATATTATAATATAAAATAGTCTTTCGCATATATTAGCCGATTATATTATAATATATAAATACATCGATTAGGTATATGTTGCTCGCCAATATATTTGTAATTGCATTTTCTTATCTCTATTTAATATTATTTGTTAAAATCTATTCTATGCCTTCAGTGCTACGTTTTTATAATTATGAAAATTACACTAATATAACTATATTGTATTTATATATTGAAAAGATGGTAAAAAATCCAAAATTTATTTTATTTTTATAGTTTATAAGATCAAAGTATCGGACACAGCTTTAAAGGATTTTGTACGTGAATTCAATTATTTGATTGATTTGAATCGCTTTATATATAAATATAGATTATTTTTATATTGACATAAAATTGGTACAAATAAATTCGACGAGGACTGGTAGTCATTGAAAACGATGAAATATTGTGAATATTTTACGGTATTGCCACAGAAAATTTCTCATCAAGAGGTAGTGCCTCGTGCCAAGTGAGGGTGGTAGATAATATACGCGAGCCGATTGAGTTAAGAAATCCTAATTAGATAATTGAATTTCAAAAAAGGCTGAACCAATTAAGTTCTGAGTAGGCTCAACTGATAGTTTGGATATTTCTACAAACGGAAAGATGCGTAGATATAATATTGAGAATTGTGAACAAAACCTTGTTTATTATTTCTCTCAGAAGATAAAATAAGATTATCGACTAACAAAAACATTCGTTGATTTTTAGAAATATGAAGGTAAATAAAATATGTATCTTTAAAAAGTAATCCAGTCTTAAATAATTTTAAGATTGCAAGAAAGAAGTGTGGTATTAAGAGCACATAATTTTATGTCTTACAACCAATAATGTAAGTGATTAATTTTGAATTGACCAATTAGAAGTAAGGTTTACATTCTTGTTTTCTTCTCTTCGGGTCGAGTTGTCACTCGCATATTGCCTCTCATACACATAAGACGTATAGATAAGCTGATTCCCGACTTGGTAAGAATAAACGAATTGATAAATATTTAATTGTCTAGAATACCTAACAATGTAACTCTATATATATATATAATGCGTTTCTTTATTCTTTATATATTTGAAATTAATATTTCGTACATGAAATTCAGCTATAACTGACAAAGTTGCGATAAAATTTTCAGAACTTATTAAAAGCTGTGATCGTTATTTAGGTTTAAATTTTAATTACGTTGTAGTAATCACATCATTATAATTCAATAATGCTGTAATTTTCCATATTTTAATAATTTCATAAATACGTGATAAAACTGATAAAATCTGTAGAATTCCATAGAAAGCATAATTATCATTACATTATTTTGGCGTTTTTCTCTTTAATTTGTATAATACACTTCTGTTAATCAATCTTCCTTAGAATTCAACCTTCTCTCATGTAAGTTATATCAACACGGTTAGACAATTAGTTTTGTAGATATTTCTCGATTTAGCTAAAGAACAATTGCGTTATTACAATATTGTGATATTTATTACATCTGACGGATTGAAGGTATACTAAAAGTACTAGAATTTGTTGAGTTAAATTTCTCATAAAGGAAAAAAACAATGCCTTTTATGACGCAGTTATTATGGACCGTTATCTTCGGGATTTTAATCTCAGGTAATATAAACAAAAATGAACTTTTCATTTATATGTAAATAATAAATAAAAGTAAAGAGAGAGCTAATGTAATACATATGTATCAAAATCGTAAATAATAATCAATATAAGGGATGTAGGTACATAATCATAATATCAAAAGATAATACAGTTATTTTTAATGGAAAACTGTACTTATTTATAACTTGTTACAATACATAAATTATGTGTATGTCGAATAGGAATAATATAAATTAACACTATATAATTATTCGTCTTTTTGATTTTCTTTAATTCATTTATGCAAGAATTAATATACTACTAGCAAAAAATAATTAATTTAATTTAAAAATAAATTGAGAATAATTGAAGTTAAAATTAAAAATACTTTAATTATAAATTAACATATTGAACTCATATTGTTTAAAAATTAATTTATCAATAAATTTTTAAATTATATTATCTAATTATTTTATCCATAATAAAATTTATTTCTAATAAAATTCAAAAATTTGATGAAATATATAAGTAATATCTATCACTAATAAAATTTATAATAATATATAAAAATCTTTATATATTGGACATAATTAATTGCAAAGTATTATTATTTTAGATATCAAAACGGAAAATATGACATTAGAATTGACGAATAATATAGAAATAGAAAGTACAAGTTATGGTGACACAAATGTAAATGACGCATTATTTTAACGAGAATAACAAGGAAAATTTCTCCATTAATTATGTTGTGCGAATATTAGGCTACGTCATAATCACTCTAGGACTGTTGATATTAATTACATTATATATCTTTGATTGGTAAATTAATATTTTCTTATCATATATTAATTTTTTTATCATATATTTATTTACATCATCTATTTACAAGTTCATATTTAATATATTTATGTATATAAAACTTGTTCGTGAAAAATTTACGTGAAAAATTTATTTAGGAAGACGAATATTAAAAGTAATTAAAAATGAATGTATTACTAATAAGAATTTAATCAAACAATATTATCATCCACTAAAATTTTTGTTATAAGAAAATTATTAAATGTTTTCTAATTTATCATCAATTGTGATTTTTTCTATTTTGAAACATTTATCTTTATTTATCAATCCAGTGTTATCGGATGTGCGCGTGCGAGCGTACACCTATACACGGATATATGTGTAATACATATGTACATGTATAACTTATATGTGTATAAAATTTTTTTTATTGTGCAGCAATACCTTAACGAATATTCGTCTAAGCCTTAGAAATTTTATGAATCATTTTACCCGATGGCTTCGTCCTAGACATCGTGTTGCACCCGTTGTAACACACCATGTAAACAGGGAAGAAGTAGTCATCAATGTGCCGTAGAATACTGAACAACATGTAACGTGGATAAAATAATGGACAAAGTAATCAATGTACGTATATCACAATTGTATTGTATATGTTACATTTTGAAGAATTATGCTGTTTGTGAATATAGCAATGTGATAGTAAGCATTATTTAATATCAATATAAAAATCTTTTTAAAATTAAGTTTGAATTTAAATTGTATGTTAGAATGTTTTAGTTCTTCGTCAAAATTTTATATCATAGATCTTCCTTAACTTTTTTGTATTTTCTTATTAGTAATTATAGATTACTATAAATAATTACAATTATTATTATTTTTATTTATTTATTATTTATTTATTATTTTTATTTTTTTAATTACAATTAACAATCAACTTTTGCAGTGACTACGTGTTTCACCTGACAGTATCAATGACGTGTTATTACGAATTGCTACGATTTAGTAATTTAGAATACTGCTATAATGACAATTTGCGAAGTGAATTCCAAGCCAAGGCAAAGCATTTCTTATTTTTTTTTCTTTTGTACGATTAACATACATAAGTTTAGACTTTAATTTAATAAATCTAAAAGTTCTAAACATTAAATTTAAGATTTTTTATTATATAATTAAATCTTTGACTTATTAACATTTACATAAATATAAAATAAGTATTTATAAATATGTTACTATTCATACTATTGAAGTAAATCTTAGATCTTAGTATAACTTTACCGAATGTTTACTCAATGTAAATAATTTTTTGTTGAAGAATTACTAATTTTTGAAATTACATCATAATAAAGTCTTAAATTTAGTCAATATTGATGAACAATATTTATTAAACTACAGTCTAGAACTTATATAAATATTTATTTTTCACTAAAACATTTATTAATGACATAAAATTTTAAACGTTCAGAAATTTTGAATTTGAGAAATAAGCTTATAGATTTACTGCTAGAACTAAAGGATGCTTAAAATATAGATAAAATTATATTATATTACATACAATATGTATAAATAACATTAATATGAAGTAGTTAGGCAAAAAAAATATATAAATGTATATACATACATATATATTGTAATACATATATATTTGTACATATATATTGTGTAATACACATAATTTACATATATGTATATAAATTATGTATTACAGTATAAATATAGTATAAATTAGTATATATGAATATACATATTTGACATTGATATCCGAAATATCACTACATTTTTTAAATTTCATAGTTATACTATAAATAAATTATGTATTAAAATTAATGATTATTCATACGACAATATTGTCATAGCTCACATATATCGACTGTCTCCTTTGTAATGGATTTTATGCTACAAATGTGAAAATATATAAAAATTGATGATTATAAATTCATTTTGATGTTACATAAAATCTTTCTTCTTAAAATAACACAAAATTAAGTATTGTTAATGAAAACAAGTATTCTATATAAATTCAATATAATGTGTACAAAACATATTACACGTATATATTATAATATAAAATAGTCTTTCGCATATATTAGCAGATTATATTATAATATATAAATACATCGATTAGGTATATGTTGCTCGCCAATATATTTGTAATTGCATTTTCTTATCTCTATTTAATATTATTTGTTAAAATCTATTCTAGTGCCTTTAGTGCTACGTTTTTACAATTATGAAAATTACATTAATATAACTATATTGTATTTATATATTGAAAAGATGATAAAAAATCCAAAATTTATTTTATTTTTATGGTTTATAAGATCAAAGTATCGGACATAGCTTTAAAGGATTTTGTACGTGAATTCAATTATTTGATTGATTTGAATCGCTTTATATATAAATATAGATTATTTTTATATTGACATAAAATTGGTACACATAAATTCGACGAGGACTGGTAGTCATTGAAAACGATGAAATATTGTGAATATTTTACGGTATGGCCACAGGAAATTTTGTTCGAGATGAAACTTTATTTTCGGTCCTCTGTGAAAATTATCATTTTGATTGACGAGGAGTATTACGGTCGATTTTTTTACACACGATTTAACAGAACGAGACCACAGTATGGTGTGAGTAAAAGTATTTATAGGCTGAAGCTTCTTGAACGGAATCTGGAGCAGACTCGTTCGTCCGAGACAAATGTGATCGAACGTCCAATATTTATTATATGTTTTATTCATTCGTCAATTATCGTCCTCGTCGTTTTTACAAACATCACGCGCTGTGCTACATCATGAGCAGAAAGAAATGTTGGATCGTTTCCGAATGAGACAAATCGAGCTGTATTATTGGTGAAACTATCGAAGGAACTTTATTCATTGAATACTTACCTAAAAATATTATTGAAAAATATTATTATTGCCTGCAGAGAAAGTATGAACATTTTTTAAATTCCTTTATTTGCTAACTCTGTAATTAATGTATAATTATAAACTTTTTATAGATTATTACTTTTTATAAATAGTTAACACAAGTCCTAAATGATTCAAAATACGATATTCTAATGATTTAATAGGATATTTCATTGAAACTACAAAAAGTAACATCTAATATATTAAAAATCATAATAAAACTCATCCTCTATTTTTATATGTGGTAAAATATGCAACGTTTTGGTAACTTTTCAAAAGCTGCAATTTATCATTCCTTGTACAGTAATTAGCTTAGCATCGCATGATTAATATTACATCCGATTGGCAAACACAACAGAGCTATTACCAGTGTGCCAACTAGATCTGATCTCATCTATAACGATGACTACTGCCCATTCGTTGTTTCGTAATTCGTCTGTAATCATTGATCGGTTCAGGTGTTCGGACAGAATGGATTATTGCCAATATAGACACAGGCAATCATCTAGCCGAACACACGTAAATGATACAGAGCATTCCATAGTGGTGAAGTCGCAGACATACGTACGGGTATTAGAGTTTCGCGTGCCCGAGCTCGAAACGCCACAGAACAATCACCATCCTACGCGCCATTCCTCGAGATTCTCTATCCAGACGTGGATAGAGGCAGGAACTAGTTTTGCAGATCAGCCAAGGCCTAGATCACTGCCGTCAATGTCACGGCAATTTGTGTTTGTAGATTATCAATGACATCGACGTGAATGACCTCGGCAGTCAGCTCGACGATCAATCTTGCGCAATCTTCGTAATATTACATTATACATAAGGAAAAATAATAATAACATCCTGCATGGTTACATACTTAACGAAGTAAATCTTTGATAAAAGATAATAAGATAAAGAGAAATAATCAGGATAAAGTTTTTTATTTTATTAATTGCAAAATTAATTGTAAAATGTTTGCCAAAATTAGTTAGCATTTTCTATGTCCTCTTTTAGAGTGAAAATATAAAGAATATTTCAGGCTTACTATTATTTTATTGAGAAATTTATTCCTCGCAAAACTCCGTTTTTAAATTCTATCTACGACAAAACGTCAAAGTTGAAATTGGTCTTGAAATTGGTCTCGAAATCTCATGAAATATTTATACTTTGCGTATAGATTAATAGAGTTTGAAGAGAAGTTTGGTTTTTTCTATTCTTGTTCATCTTCTACGAAAATTCGATTAATATAATATCCATAAATAGCGGCTATTAATCCGCGTGCGTATCTGATACGTTCTTAATGTTTAAAATATATAACTCGAATTGAGTACGGGCTTGTATATTTCTTCAGCCGTAACAAAAATCTCTATATCAGATGGCTTAAATTCTTGACGGTTAATGACGGATGCAAAACTGGACCATCATCGGCTTAGTCGTTTCTGTAATCGTGTTTTATTAATGTCGTTTATACGTCCATGTATTTGCATGTAATTTATCACATTATAAGTGACGTACTTTGTTAATTGGCACATATTAATAAATAATTATTAATAGTAATAAATAATAAATTAATTTAAGGTTTTACTTTATTAATAAGCAATTATATATTAATATCTATAAGCGAAAAAATGAATAGAACATTTTTATATTAATTAAAATAATAATCAGAGTCATAGTTGCAAGAGTTTTTACGCAAATATTTAGTTTGATATTTATTTGAATCATATATAGTTCTTTTAAGGAACAATAATTAGATTCAATGTAAAGATTCCAGGTCGATCAGTAAGGAAGTTTAGCTAGCGGATATGATAATTTCAAAATAAATCCATCCAGAACGCAGCAAGTAATATTGTTATCTCTTGTGACTTCAAAACTGATTCGGGCAAGGAAACTTTTGCAAATTCGCTTTTATCAAGATATTTACAATAGATTGTTTATAACACAAATTAGAAAAACTTGATCCACACGTGGATAACCGTAGAGTACACCTACGTCCAGTAAGATAACGGCTATATCGAGCATATCGATGGTCTTGGCTGGTTTGGCCAGTCACCTACTTTCGGTATCTTAATCTTCGTTTGCGCGACACGATACCGATTACATTTAACCGCGACCGAAGTGTTTCTTGCTCGTTGCAGCAAGACGCTAGCGGATCCTATTTGATAGTCTCTTCTCTCGTCGTTTTCTTCCAAGATAGCGCCAACAATATCTCTGTTTCGTTTCTTTTTCATTTTACTATGACGAGGAAATATAAAACCGAACGGTCGTATGATAACTAAAATGTGGCTACGTAGAATGCGAAAATGCATTCGTCGCGGATTGATTATTCGACGATCGGTTCGCGACATTTTACGTTTGGAATGCCTATATGTATTACCGCTTGCGTTAATTCCATATAATACCGAACAAGTTCTGTGGTTCTATCATCTACTTCGCGATTTGATATTTTCATCTATATGAAAAGGAGACATACTTATTGTATGTGACATACTTATTGTATGTAACATACTTATTGCACATTTTCGCGCGATTTTAATAGGTTTCAAGATATATGTGATCCTTGAACATAAAGGTTGTTTTGCAGATTTTATGTCTGCATTCCGGTAATATGTGCACACGAGCCGTTACTGAATATTTTCTTAAAAAAAAAAAAAAGAATTACATCTCTGCGTTTCAATCATATTTTTACCTTTTCCTTCGAGTTGCCACATCGATTTGATAAATAATGAAAAAAGAAATACTTATTTATAAGAGAATATTGGGAACTTTCCATGGTGTAGGGGTTAAAGGAACAAAGATAGCACCGGGATGGGAGACGACGTCGTGTAGTACCATAACGCGTACTCATTTAGATAGATCATAGCTATCATGAGATATCCAAACGGCGGCTCGCGAAAAAGCGGCGCGCATCGTGCGCCGAGCAACATCGCTCGTAAATTCACGCGGACGAGCGAGACGGCGTTAACGCAAAGTTTACCGTCAACGGCGTGAAATATTCTCGGTAACTTGCGGCATAATTTACGTCGGTAATTGCGGGATAAGGCGAGGCGAGCTATGCTCGTACTGCGTAGAGATACATTGGAGCGCCAAGTTTTTCCATCTAGATGAAAACTTTAACACGTTGTCGTTGTATTAAGAAAGTTTCCCCGCGAAGAAAAGCAGTTACGCGAAAAGTTCAAATTTCTTTGTTGTGATTTAAGAGAAAGAGAGAGAAAGAGAGAGAGAGAGAGAGTCCTGATTAAAGTTTAAAATACTAAAGAAATTTTTCTCAGAACTGTCATAAAATTTCTGTATCTTTTTAAGTACTAAAATTTATTTAATGGTGAGACGTAGAATTTAAAAGAAATAATTAATTTTAAATCTGATTCTAATCGAAATCGAAATCTAAAGTACCTAAAATACATAATACGACATTTCGTTTTGTAGTTATTGTAATTCATATCAAATATTCGTCGTAATAACAAAATAAATTAATTAATTGTCTTTTTGGAATTTGTTTAGTGATTCACGTAAACAGACATGCTTGTACTCTTTAATTTCCATTTATCTTTCATTCAACACACTGTTAC
The DNA here is from genome assembly GCA_901521435.1 of Crematogaster levior. Lineage (NCBI taxonomy): Eukaryota > Metazoa > Arthropoda > Insecta > Hymenoptera > Formicidae > Crematogaster > Crematogaster levior. The sequence goes on from CABEGB010000748.1 coordinate 21,879, forward strand.
ATCAATTGGGACAATGATTACATCAGCTTTCACTTCTTCCAAAGTAGTAAATGAACAAGTAGAACACTAGCCTTTTTAGTGTTGTAGTTTGAACTTCACACTTGTAGCAAACATTTACACAAAATTATTCGTATCTTTCCTTTTAATAATACAATTTTTAACAAACGCACATACAGATAAAAAATAAAATTTTTATCGTTTTTGGAAAATTTGATTTAGGTAACTTTTATCATAATTTTCTTATTATTACACTCTTATTGCTGTTACTCATCGTATATATTATTATTGTGAACATAATATATATAATTACAGAACTTTTTAAATTGTAAAATTTCTCTTTTTTATACATTTATCTCATACGTTTATTTTATACATTTATTGTAAATATTTTTTGCACAATAAGTTATTGTTTGAAACGAAAGCGAACATTGCGCAGTTTATCTCGTTACCGTATCGCAATGACAATAATCGATCGAGGGGACAATGGGGAAAGTACTGCACACATAAACGAGTTCAGGAAGCATTGCTTACAATGAGAGAAACAATCAATTCGTTGGGGACATCCACATGGATGGTCCGTTGAAATTTCGTGGCTATTTTTTTTAAGATTATTCCCAAAATTATGGCAATCTGTTACAGTAATAGCTGATTTCACTAACATCTACTTTCGTCGGTTCACTTTAACTCTGGTTCAAGTAAAATTTTTTATTTGTTTTTAGAATTAGAAATTTGACAATAAAATCGACGCATTGCAATACATTTTAATTGGCCTATTTTTTAGCGGAGAGTTTTCTCACAAAGTGTTATTTCTAATAATGTTTCGTCTAATGTAGGCTGCCATCGTTTTGTGCGTCAAAGAGATCATCCGATAACTACGTACTCTTTATTAGAGAAAAGTTTAGCCACATTACGCTGTGACGACACTCACTGCAATTCGAAGATATCGAGCAGATTACGACTTCTAATTCAGACGAAAAATGAAGCGGTGAAATCTGAAGGGAATTAGACTCGCTTGGCAATCGGCGGGAGGTCGTCGACCGTTCGCGATATCGCATGATCACATTCTAACGTAATATATAGATATATATCGCGTGCTTACAATTGACAGAGCGGCATAGAAATCATAAAATAGCCAACATCGCTCTGTAATTACATGTGTATGCGAAAATTGTTCACGCAATTCTAACGTAATTCTGATGCAATTCTAATGCAAGTGCATTTTATGACAATTTGAAATGTAAAATGCATAACTCGGGATATTATTAGATGTATGAAAATAGGTTTAATGTAACGTACAATTTTAATTATGATTACACATAAATATGTTGAGTTGTCTTTTCTTTTTTTTTTTTCAAAATTCTTATTTTACGTCTGTATGCATTCTGTATTGTTTGTGTACGATAATACAAAAGAGTAAAGTATAGGATAAAATATCTATGGAGATGTAGAGAAAACCACGTGACAATGACACCATTATGTGCCGTCTATATGATATGCAAACGCGACTACATGTTGATTCTCAAATTAGGAGAAAGTTAAGAAAGCTGATTGACTATTCGGTCGATATAAGGTTGTCGGCTTCACTTTCGTTAGAATTAAAACGACCATGTTCATTTGCAACGTCTCGCGTCGGTTCGTGAATCAACCATAATTATATCCGGCTACGGTTACAAATGATGACCAGGCATTGTTCGATAATAATGACGCGATAATTGTCACGTTATTTGTTGACTTAATTCATCTACTACTTGCGACGGTTTGATACAAGATATATAGCCCATTGCAGGATATTTGCGTCATGTATCATAAAAGGATATTTATAGAATGATTTATGGGACGTCTGTCTCAGTTCTTCCTGGATTGATAATACGTAGAAGTTAAAGAAGCTTCCCCGAGCGCATTTGCATTGAGAAATGTCACATGGTGTACTCGCAGCGGCGATAAATCGTGAATCTGTACGCATTGCAAATTTGTCACTCGCGCATTACATTAAAACGTCATCCGGAGCAAGCTGGGAGCTGGTTAGTCGCGAGATCGATTTTGGATAACGTCCTAACGTCCTGTGCGCGTAGCAACTCGACTCGGCGCGACTCGAGTCCCGGACGCCTGACATCCGGACGTTAATGGATTAACTTGGCAAAAGCGCGATCGCGCCGCGATAGAATCACCGCGGGACATTACCAGCTGCATTCAATGTTACATCCATCGCTATTCTGTTAGCCCGACGTGGGACGCATCGCGGATAGCCACGTGGATTGATAAATGCGTAACGCGCGCGCGTAAGATCACAAAGCGTCGATTTATGGTTCCGCGCCGTCGCCATCCGCTGTCGCGACGATTCTATTTATAATTGCGCGAAACCGAAGGAACTCTCCCGGCTGGACGACGCTGCTGGATGGACTATCGTCTTTCGATTCGCGAGCTTCTTGGCAATCGAGCATGTTTAGAAATGTTGCATGCGTGCTTAGAATCTCTAATAATACGTATTCTGATTATTTACAGAAAAACGAGAGCGACGATACTGATATTTTTACAGATTTTACAATTTATGAAAGTTACCTGAAGCTACTTAATTTTAATTCGTATTACTAAAAGGCTACTACCAATTATATCAATAGGAAATATTGCTGTAATACTGCTTTTAGGACAGAACGTTTGTATCTTCTTCTTTTTATTAATATGAAACATTATGTAAATCCGTTTCTATATGTTTATATAACTAGAGGAGAGAGAGAGAAAAAAAATGAAACAATTTTAACTTTCTACTTTGTTTATTTTTAATATTAGAAATAATATTTCATAATTCGATTCCAGTTTGTCTCAAAGAAGGAGAAAGAGAAGGAGAAAGAGAGCCTCAAGACATCAATAGTCGTAAGTGCTTTGTCTTTGCGATTTCTCTTGCGAAAGCCAATCTTTGATATTGACAAGCGAATATAAAAATACGTTACCAGGAAAAGAATAAACCGATGCTTTCTTCTCACGAATTATTGTTGTTTTATGAGTTATCGTTGAGGTTTCCCTATTGGTAGATAGCGATAATAGCAAAATCGTTAAAATCCAATGCATTTTTTACGGCCTCAAGTATCGGGTTCGCAGTAAAATTTAGAAGTAACGGTGAATCGTAAATTTATAAGGGCACCTTTTAACATTTCGCTCTCGAAAACCATTCGCAACGGCTGACTGCATCTTAGTGCTTCGACATTCGCGTTCAAGAGGAAAAGTCCCATTGCGAACTTTTTCATTCTTTCGCACAGACCATCTGGTTCTCGAGATTTCCTAATGCGGTTGATACAATTGATACAATGCGGCTATACAAAACGAGAGATACTGGGAACAGAGAGTGAGACAATGCGCCGTAAAGTATTCGTAAAGTAAGTATACTATATTCCAAAAGAACGTACGTTCGTTTCTTTACACACGGAAAATCGCATTGTTAGAGTTACTAAAAAACGCATTCGGGATTACTGAATTATTTTCCACTCGCTCGTGTTCAATGCGCTCGAGCCTCGAGAGACGCGTCCGATCTTTCCGACGGATTATTATGCAAGAGTTTAATGAAAAGTACACGATGAAAATTAAAAGCACATGCATGCCAAGCATCGTACGGCACATAAATCCTGCAAGGCGCGATCGTTACTTCAGCAGGGCGCGGTCAGACAAACTTGTTTTGCTCGTACGCGTCGCTTTTGACTCCTCCACGTCGCGCCGCTTCTCGTATTTCTGTCTCATATGGTCACGTCTAAGTACTGGAGTCTGCTTGGTACTTTGTACCAATAATCGCGTTCAGGAAATATAATAGTAGCTGCGATCCCCAGGCAGTCGTGGCGATTGAGTATGATTGGTTGGATCTATCAGTATGCATCAATCATCAAACTCAATTTGCTATCGTAGCTCCGTGCAACAGTTTAATTTCCCGAACGGAAAACACCAATTATGGAGATTACCGAACCCAATTTGCTTTGAGATTGCCCTTAGATGGCCTAATAAGGTTGAGTTTTGTGTCAGTAATTCCGCTTCCGTTCGAGAGAAATGTAGGATAGTAAAAAACAGGCGAAGTTGTAAAGTTAGGATACACAACTGTGTTTTAAATTTCATAATCAAGAATTCGATTTAGTGTCTTTATAATTCTCTCTTGTTAACAGACTGGAACGATAACAGTCACTCGCTAACATTTTTTCTCTTTGGTACTGAATTTTAATTATGCGTGGTTCATTCTGAAATCCACACGTGAAAAGTACGAAATGAGAGAGAGAGTGAACGCTATTACACATTATAAAATTGATCAAACCAGTTTCCAAAAACCAGTTTCTTTTTGCGCTACGATCTTTTTGAAACAATATCGCAGATAAAATTTCGCTCTAACGTTACATCTAGAGTGGTCATTGGATATTACATTTCATTTCAAACACGCTCTCGGAATAACGTATTAGGTTCTCTTTTCTTCCAATCAATCAGACCAAATTTTGCAACACAGACTCAGAAATTCCAAGGATAATAATTGCTTCCACATTGCAAGTGTAATATTTCAATGTCTGCATATTACTTTACGAAATATGATCGCGTTTCTCAACGTCACTTCCGGGACTATCGCGGAGAGAAAGAGAGCCGACGATCAATCCTCCAATCTTTATCGCGGCGCTAGGTTTTTCGTCGCGGAATCGTTAGAACTCTATGAAATTCAATTCGCGCCCCGTCATTCCAGTGTATCATTTCTGGATCCGTGTTACGCAAGCTAGCCTTTCACTGGCACGCTAGCTGTCACCTTCCTATGCGGCGAGCACCACATTGTCCGCATCTATGCTACTCGGCGCGATGCGGTGCAGCATGGAGCAGCGTCGCGACGCGTCGCGACGCGTCACGTCGTGCCATACGGCTGCACGGCATGCGGACCGATGGTATTCTCGATGCGATGCGCGGCCCCTCTATTTTCGTCTGGCACTGGAATCCGCGTCGAATTCTATCATCCGCGTCCCCAAACGTCCCTCGCGAGCGATCTCGGAGCGAATATGAAAATGAATATGTACGCGCGATGTAGTAAGAAACCTCCTGAGTCGAGTATCGAACCGGGACGGTGTTTTTCATTTTCTTATTGCTAGTCGAGTAATCGCACTTACCATGATTTTCGCGCGTACTTACGTTTTGTAAGAAGGGCATTCATTAATTTTTTCAATAAGTCAAGACGCAAATATATAAACAAAGGGAAAAACAAAAAATATAATTTATAATAATTTATAATTATAATTATAATTTTGTCCCGTACGTCACATTGTCGGATTCAATCTCGCTCAGTCCTTTCTTCGCTGTCACTAACAACAGACGCCTTTTATGTCTACCAAAATCTCAACCGATTTATGTCGTCATTAATATTATAATTTTGTATTTATTGTTTATCGGACTACTTATCATGTAAGTTTTTAATTTAATATGTATAAATTTGCGCCTTTAAATGATTGTTATAGTTCCTTCACATCATGTTTGTAGATATACTTGAAGAGGACCTAAATCTAAGGTCGAAACGTATAATAAACGTTAATTACTATATCACTGGTGCCAGTTTGAAGTCAGTCATTAACTTTTCCTTGTATTTTTTATCACTGGCAAAGAGAAGATTTTTGCATTTAAAAAAAAATATAATATAATAACATGTATATAATAAATGAAATGTAACAATATAAATATTATAATATAGTGTTATAGTATTATAAATAAATATTATACATATTACTATATGAAAGTTTAGTGACTAATAAGAATTATTGATGAGCGATTAAAAATCTCTTTTTCTTAGCGCATTTCAGACAATATGTTGAAAATGCATATTTAATGTGGTTTTTGTAAAAAAGAAGAAATTGCTGAATTCTAATTTAACATTTTCAAATGTAGCGAACTACCTAAGAAATTGAACCTTGTAAAAGTAAAAGTCAATAACTGCTAGATATATTTTAGATAATGAAATACGCGTTTGGAAGGAATATTACTAGAGTAATTTATGCTTCGAGGAAAGTAGAAGCGAGCTTCTGTCACCTATCTCTTCCTCCTTTAATCCCTCCCTCCGATAGTTCATATCCTTTCTCATCTTTATGTGCATATTGTGCTTCATTGCATCTTCACGAGAGTGTTCAACTACTTTAACGTTACGCATCTCGCGATTGCATAATGCACAAGATACCGTTATTTCCCATAAACGCAGCTGGTAGTCGGCCAATCTCTCATAATAAATCACTTTCCTTAACAACACGATTAGCTTCGCTCGGACGAAGAAAAATGAATCTCTTAAAGCGGACAGAAAGAAAGTTCTACGCTTATTGTACGAAGAAATCTCGTACCACGGTTAGAAGTTCGGTTGTTTACCACTAATTTTTCGGCACGGTACTTCGTTAGAAGTCGTTAATCATTACGTATAACAAGCTGCTAACGATTCGGAGAAACGTACGGCGTGCACGAATTAATTTCGAATTAGTAAGAATTAATCTTGGGAATTGAGATGGTAATAAATTAAACACTAGAATGGATTATCTCACTTCGGGTGAGATTAGTTATTGAGCGGTCCACGAAGACGCGAACCATTTGTATTCTACGCACCATTTCCGAAGATCCTCTTCCAGTATGGAGATATCGCGAGAAATAAAGCAATAATGCGTTACTGTTGACGATAACGCGTTTGAATTACATTAATTGTTAAGGATGACAAGGACTAATCGTATCCAAGAAATGAGCAAAACTCAGACCAATATGTCACGGTCTTATTATAGGGAATAACTTAAGTGTGTCATATCGTCTATGAACGCTAATAGGTCATTGTCACGAATTCATCAGATCGATACCTGAAGAAAGCCGTTTTTTTTTCGCGAAATTAATATCTTCATTAATATTACACGAGCCACAAAATTATGCGCGATTTACCGACTCCGCGAAACTACAACACACGACAGAACCATGATTTAACAGTCAAGTCAAGTGAATCTTAGCCTACATTGTGGCCATAAAAAGTCGGATTTAAGGGCAAGACCATGTGTAACTGTCGCGGACGACTAACAAATCGCCGTAACTGAACCGTGTGGTGGATTAAGCGTGGCTATTATCGAGTAATTTAAACGCAGCGGTCGCAGGAACATGCGATATAGTGCACTAAACATCTCGCAACGCGATGACATGTGCGCAAGCATCATTTATTGTTCTATTTTAATGCGGTCCATCCTTATTTCACCCAAAGCGAGGGAGTTCTCTAAAAGTTTCTCTAAAGGTATCCCTAATTCAGTCCGAAAGATATCTATCTTTCGGACTGAACTTCTCTGAAAATACTTAACAATTCGGACGAAATATCGTTGATCTGGTAAAGTTCTTTTTACATAACATTTATGCTCATAAAAGAAATCATATTAAGAATAAAAAGAAGATTATAATAATGTCAAACATTATACTTGCAACATTATTTCTAAGAAGTAATAGTCGTAAAAATTTCGTGAGAAATATGTGTGAATAATGATATAAAAGAATTCTTTACAACTTATATGGAAATAAATAAATAATAATGAAACAATAATTCAACTACTTATAGAGGCAAAAGATACACGGCGTGGTACACTCTAATGATAATCTAGCATTCCAAACTTACTCACGCCAGATGGTGAAAGTACTGCAGCAACCTTTATCCACTTTAGCCGTCAGCGTTTCTTCCGTTTACGTACTTGAGAGGAGACCTGTGAACGGTCACGGAGAAATGTGATTGACCCTTCTAGCCCCTGAACCTCCAAGGGTCGTAATGGAATTACTCCAGAGCAATCTTTCTACCCCTCTGTAATTCTCTGTGAAAGTTTTTTTGTTGTCGTCTCACGCATTATCCTGTTTAAGATACACATTTACATTTTAATTTAATTGATGATAATCAAAATCATTTTTTTGAAATTAAAATAACAAATTAAAATTTGTACAAATTAAAATTACCTGGGTATCAACAAAAAACAAAACACACACCGCAATTAATAAAAAATATCAATGAATGAACTAATTAATATATGATGTGAATGTAATATATAATTTAAATATTCCTGATTTCTTCACCTTGATAAATTATTAATAGTTTTAATATGGATCCATTTTTTAGCTTGCAATAGCAATTTTATTTACATTTCATGATTTTGAGAATTTTGCGCATTATAAACAGTTAGTATAGCCATATACTAATTGTTTAGTATATAACTATACTTACTATAAACTAACTGTTTAGTATATTACTGTACTAATTGTTCACTTACTCAATAGTTTGAAATTATTCATTGGTTTAATAATTAAAATTGCTGATACTAATCGTGAAATTTATAAAATTAATATAAATTAATTAATTTATAAATTGTACATTAAAATACATTCTCCATAATTATGTAATTCATGCACAATAAAAATATATTAATTATAGCCATTAATGATGTAATTACATAAATTGTGAGATATATAAAGTGGATACATGTATGACGAAATTATGTATTAGATTTTTGTTGCAAAGTTGGTGTAAGTTCCATTAAATGTTTTGTTACTGTATGTTTCTCATTCTAGTACCATTTCACAATTTTTTACAGTATTCTTCTATACTTCAATATACATCAAAGAGTTCATATTTCTGTACATATACATAAATACATCATTTTTTCTTTTTCTAGTGCCGTGACTGTATCCGATCGTTGGCGATCATGGTATTATCCATGATTGTCCTGGGAAAGAATAATGCAGTGGTTTTCGGTTTGCCTTTCGCATATAGCTCGTTAATTTGACAAACTGTTTTTTTTTGGCAAATACTCTCGGTGGTTTGCCTTCTAAAAGATGGCGATCGAATAAAAACCGACGATTTTTGGTCGGATTTGAACTCGGATCTTCAGCTTATTAAAACAACGTACATCTCTCTGAGTCATGATCGCCGACTAATAAATCATTTAAAAAATCATTTTTTTTAAGGGTTAAAAGAAAATGCTAAATGCATGCTCTAGTATTATAATTTGAATTGTTGAAACTGTTATAAATTAAATAAGAAGATATAGAGTAGAAAATATATAGAATAGAACATAATTATATAAAAATATATATTTAATACAGAGTAGAACATAATTATATTTAAAAAAAACAGACTTAAACAAAAAATGTAATATTATTTTTTATTACAAAATACTATATTTAATATTCGTACAACCAAAAACTCGAAAGTGAATTTTAATGTATACAAGGTCTTATGATAAGTTTTTTACTGTTAAACTTTAATTTTTAACTTGACAATGTGGACAAAACGTGTATTTATCTAAAGTTTGTTTACTAGGTTTGAGCAATTAAAAACAAAGCTAACCGACTTAATTATTAGGACGATTCAAACAATATATCAATATTTATTTTTTGCAAAGATTCACATTGTGTCTCTTTAGTAGGAACATAATCGGTTACATTTAGTAACGTAGACGCTGTGAAATTATCTAGACATAACGACAACGCAAATGGATACAGAAAATTGTGAAAGTTGGGTGTGGCAGCATTTTGAGATAAAAGAATGTATAACATGCAACGAATGTAATAAAAAATATTCAACTAGTACACATTCATATACGCTGAAATTACATTTAATTAGTCACGACTTGTGGGATAATGAGGACTACTCGAAATGGGAAAACGACACTAACGGTTTAATTTGGCAAATTTCTTAAAACAAGGGAAAGAATTGCCATATTTTGCACGATGCAATCTTACAGATTGTAAAAAATTAATTCGAAATGCATATGACATAAGGTTATTAACGACACATCTAGAAAAATATCATGAACACATTGTAAAAACAAGACAAGAAGAAATTGAGCATATTTGGCTATCGCGATACTTTGAATTCAAGGGTTGCTATGCATATTGCAGAATATCAAGTTGCAAAAGGATTAATATATTTTCTGAAATAAATAACTTAATATATCACTTGGGAATTTCGCATAATATACGTGAAGAAAGAACTAATGGCAATGACAATAACGCTGATGTAATGATGCAACAATCTGTAGATGAAACATATAATGCCGGTTCTCATCATGATAATACATCTTGGCAATACCTTGGAAATCAAGAAAGTCACCAAGGGTAAATGTCTCAGTTATTATCTGTTCTTTTATTATCCTAAATAATTAATACACTTTGTTGTGTATATGTACAGTTAATATACGACAATTAAATATTTAACATATAAAAATAGAGGCTGTATAAATTTCAGATATAATGCAGATGACATAGATAGAAAATTTTGCAAAAGTTGAGTGTAGAATTATTTTAGTAAATTAGATAAATAAAGGTGTAATAAGTGTAAAATATATGACTGTAAGAATGTTTAAAATCTAAAAACACATTTATACTTTGTTTACAGTATATACAATGACGAAGCCTACTTAAGATGGAAAACCGACACTAAGGCCGAAATTTGGAAACATTTTTCAAAACAAGAGGGAGAATTGCGATATTCTGCACGATGCAAATTTACAGATTGTAAAGTATTAATTGAGCAAGCATATTTTATAACTTATTTAACGAAACATCTGGAAAAATGTCATGAACACATTGTAAAAACAAGACGAGAAGAACTTGAACATACTTCGCTATCGCGATATTTTGAATTTGTGGGTTGCTATGCATATTGCAGAATATCAAGTTGCATCAGGATAAATATATTTCGTGAAATACATATCTTAACATCTCACTTCGATACATATCATTTTGAAAATAGAACTAATGACAATGACAATAACGCTGATGTAATGATGCAACAATCTGTAGATGAAACATATAACGCCGGTCCAAGTTCTCATCATGATAATACACCTAGGCAATACTTTGGAAATCAAGAAAATCAACAGGGGTAAATGTCTCAGTTATTATCTGTTCTTTTATTATCCTAAATAATTAATACACTTTATTATGTACGGTTATTATACAACAATTAAATATTTAACATATAAAAATAGAGGCTGTATAAATTTTAGATATAATGCAGATGGCATGATAGAAAATTTTGCAAAAGTTGAGTGTAGAATTATTTTAGTAAATTTGATAAATGGAGAAAGTGCAATAAGTGTAATGAAACTTATGACAGCAGAAATGTTTAAAATCTAAAAACACATTTATATTGTGTTCACAGTATACATGATGACAAACACAATTTAAGATGGAAACACGACACTGAGGACGAAATTTGGCAATATTTTTTAAAACAAGATGTATATGCTGTACAATCTGTAGATGAAACAAATGTTGCCGGTCCAAGTTCTCATTATGATAATGCACCTAAGCAACATCTTGATGGAAATCAAAAAGGGTAATTGTCTCAGATATTAAATCTTTATTCATTCTGAATTATTATTACTATATGCTATCATGTATAACTAACAAAATTGAATGCTTAAATTTATGAGACCGTAAAAATTTTAGTCTAATGTTAAACGTATGTGTCAAATGTCTCAATTTGCAAATGTTATAATTATTAGAGTAAAACACTGTTATTTCAAGAGGTTTATATCGAGTTTGTTAAGTCAAATGTACTGCCATTTATTTATTATCAACATATTTAATAATTAGTAGATATTCTTATAAACGTGACATAACTGTAAAAGTAGGTATTATGAATTTTAAATAATAATTTGGAAGTGTGAATAATAAGACTCACTTTTCAATAATCAAATAATATACATGACTGCAATACGGTTTTGTAATCTTAATAATGTTAGTTTTCAAATTTTTAATCGCTTTCTGTATACACGTAGGTCAGTAGACAATTACACTGGACAAAATAAATTTGCATATGAACAAATATGGGACAATTTTAAAGACTACATGATGGACCCAAATGATAAGTTTGTAGATTACACGATGGACCTAGATGACAATGGCCTGGACATAGATTTTGGAAAATATTAATAACTTGATTGTATTTGACGAGGAATTATATGTTTGAAATCGTTAAATGACGTTAATACCTAAGAAATGTATTAAAAATATTATTAAAAATTTTGTAATATAGTTCTTTTCTTTCGATTGCAATTTACACTTCATGATGCACTTAATTTTGAGAAATTTGCGTATCACAAACATTAGTGCAAAATTTCTCATTATATTTGATTAAAAATTTAAATTTGCTAATGTTAATCGTAGAATTTATCGTAAAATTTAATCGTTATTAATACGTTAAAGCACATACCGTATATACATTAGGGTGATCCTTAAATAAGCTGTTAATGAATTTTTACCCCCTAAACCTACTCGAAATAAATAGACAAAAATGTTTTAATTAAAATGTGTAAATTGCAATATTGTAAAACGTGTTCAACTTTAAAATGTTCTCCAAGAAACTTATTTTTTCCCATTTAAATAACACAAAGTTTTATCATAACGTAACATAATTTATTTTTTTGTCAACTACTCTCCTGCTAAAAATTTTTTTAACTGTTTGACATTATGAAGTATAAGTATTACTATTTTGGGAGAAATTTTCATTTGCAGCTCATTTTTCTATTTTGCGCGCATATCATTCGTTAAAATTGATGGAAGTGTCAATTTATTATATTATTTAATGAGTTAGATTATTTTTTAAATAAGATACCAGTCAAAATTTACAGAAGTTAAAAATTATAGAAGAGATTATTATTTTAATATAATTAATAAAATTAATTAATATAATAATTAATATATATAATATTTAACAAATAATATAATTAATATAGTTATTTTAATTACTGTAACAATACAACGACCGAACCGGTCGTACAACTGAAAGGTAAAAAAATTATTTTAATATATAAAAGTTGTTATAATTAACTTATATTGTTAGCTTTAGCTTGACAATGTGATAGACATATAGTATAATAAACGTATATCTTAATCTAAATATGTTTCATACACTCGAGCAATTAGAAATAAAGCTAACCGACTTAACTGTTAGGACGATTGAAACAATATATCAATATTTATGTTTAGCAAAGATGTACATTTGTGTCTCTTTAGTAGGAACATATTCGGTATGTCACATTTAGTAACGTACGCGCTGTGAAATTATCTAGACATAACGACAACGCAAATGGATACAGAAAATTACAACAGTTGGGTGTGGCAGCATTTTCATAAAGACTTAGAAGTAACATGCATATATTGTAAAAATCAGAAATACGTACTTAATATAAATAGATACATTCTAAAATTACATTTAATTAATATTCACAAAATATATAATAATGAGGACTACTCGAAATGGAAAGACGATACTAACGGCGAAATTTGGAAATATTTCTTAAAACAAGAGATAAATTTGCCATATTCTGCACGATGCAATCTTACAAATTGTCAAAAATTAATTCAACACGCATATGATATAAAGTTGTTAACGACACATCTGGAAAGGTGTCATGAACACATAGTAAAGACAAAACAAGAAGAAATTGCGAATACTTGGCTATCGCCACATTTTGAATTCAAGGGTGGCTATGCATATTGCAGAATATCAAGTTGCAAAAAGTTTAATATATTTTCTGAAAAGATTCCAGATAACTTAGTATTTCATTTGAAACGTCAACATAACATACGTGAAAAAAGAACTAATGACAACGACAATAATACAACTAGGTAATACCTTAGAAATCAAGAAAGTCAACAGGGGTAAATGTATCAGTTATTATCTGTTCTTTTATTATCTTAAATAATTATTACACTTTATTATGTACGGTTAATATACGACAATTAAATATTTAACATATAAAAATAGAGGCTGTATAAATTTCAGATATAATGCAGATGACATAGATAGAAAATTTTGCAAAAGTTGAGTGTAGAATTATTTTAGTAAATTAGATAAAATGAAGGTGTAATAAGTGTAATAAAAATATATGACTGTAGGAATGTTTAAAATCTAAAAACACATTTATACTTTGTTTACAGTATATACAATGACGAAGCCTACTTAAAATGGAAAACCGACAAGGCCGAAATTTGGAAACATTTTTCAAAACAAGAGGGAGAATTGCGATATTCTGCACGATGCAAATTTACAGATTGTAAAGTATTAATTGAGCAAGCATATTTTATAACTTATTTAACGAAACATCTGGAAAAGTGTCATGAACACATTGTAAAAACAAGACGAGAAGAACTTGAGCATACTTCGCTATCGCGATATTTTGAATTTGTGGGTTGCTATGCACATTGCAGAATATCAAGTTGCATCAGGATTAATATATTTCGTGAAATACATATCTTAACATCTCACTTCGATACATATCATTTTGAAAAAATAGAACTAATGACAATGACAATAACGCTGATGTAATGATGCAACAATCTGTAGATGAAACATATAACGCCGGTCCAAGTTCTTATCATGATAATACACCTAGGCAATCCCTTGGAAATCAAGAAAGTCAACAGGGGTAAATGTATCAGTTATTATCTGTTCTTTTATTATACTAAACAATTATTACACTTTATTATGTACGGTTATTATACAACAATTAAATATTTAACATATAAAAATAGAGGCTGTATAAATTTTAGATATAATGCAGATGGCATGATAGAAAATTTTGCAAAAGTTGAGTGTAGAATTATTTTAGTAAATTTGATAAATGGAGAAAGTGCAATAAGTGTAATGAAACTTATGACAGCAGAAATGTTTAAAATCTTAAAACACATTTATATTGTGTTCACAGTATACATGATGACAACACAATTTAAGATGGAAACACGACACTGAGGACGAAATTTGGCAATATTTTTTAAAACAAGATGTATATGCTGTACAATCTGTAGATGAAACAAATGTTGCCGGTCCAAGTTCTCATTATGATAATGCACCTAAGCAACCTCTTGATGGAAATCAAGAAGGGTAATTGTCTCAGATATTAAATCTTTATTCATTCTGAATTATTATTACTATATGCTATCATGTATAACTAACAAAATTGAATGCTTAAATTTATGAGACGTAAAAATTTTAGTCTAATGTTAAACGTATGTGTCAAATGTCTCAATTTGCAAATGTTATAATTATTAGAGTAAAACACTGTTATTTCAAGAGGTTTATATCGAGTTTGTTAAGTCAAATGTACTGCCATTTATTTATTATCAACATATTTAATAATTAGTAGATATTCTTATAAACGTGACATAACTGTAAAAGTAGGTATTATGAATTTTAAATAATAATTTGGAAGTGTGAATGATAAGACTCACTTTTCAATAATCAAATAATATACATGACTGCAATACGGTTTTGTAATCTTAATAATGTTAGTTTCAAATTTTTAATTGCTTTCTGTATACACGTAGGTCAGTAGACAATTACACTGGACAAAATAAATTTGCATATGAACAAATATGGGACAATTTTAAAGACTACATGATGGACCCAAATGATAAGTTTGTAGATTACACGATGGACCTAGATGACAATGGCCTGGACATAGATTTTGGAAAATATTAATAACTTGATTGTATTTGACGAGGAATTATATGTTTGAAATCGTTAAATGACGTTAATACCTAAGAAATGTATTAAAAATATTATTAAAAATTTTGTAATATAGTTCTTTTCTTTCGATTGCAATTTACACTTCATGATGCACTTAATTTTGAGAAATTTGCGTATCACAAACATTAGTGCAAAATTTCTCATTATATTTGATTAAAAATTTAAATTTGCTAATGTTAATCGTAGAATTTATCGTAAAATTTAATCGTTATTAATACGTTAAAGCACATACCGTATATACATTAGGGTGATCCTTAAATAAGCTGTTAATGAATTTTTACCCCCTAAACCTACTCGAAATAAATAGACAAAAATGTTTTAATTAAAATGTGTAAATTGCAATATTGTAAAACGTGTTCAACTTTAAAATGTTCTCCAAGAAACTTATTTTTTCCAATTTAAATAACACAAAGTTTTATCATAACGTAACATAATTTATTTTTTTGTCAACTACTCTCCTGCTAAAAATTTTTTTAACTGTTTGACATTATGAAGTATAAGTATTACTATTTTGGGAGAAATTTTCATTTGCAGCTCATTTTTCTATTTTGCGCGCATATCATTCGTTAAAATTGATGGAAGTGTCAATTTATTATATTATTTAATGAGTTAGATTATTTTTTAAATAAGATACCAGTCAAAATTTACAGAAGTTAAAAATTATAGAAGAGATTATTATTTTAATATAATTAATATAATTAATATAATAATTAATATATATAATAATTAACAAATAATATAATTAATATAGTTATTTTAATTACTGTAACAATACAACGACCGAACCGGTCGTACAACTAAAAGGTAAAAAAATTATTTTAATGTATAAAAGTTGTTATAATTAACTTATATTGTTAGCTTTAGCTTGACAATGTGATAGACATATAGTATAATAAACGTATATCTTAATCTAAATATGTTTCATACACTCGAGCAATTAGAAATAAAACTAACCGACTTAACTGTTAGGACGATTGAAACAATATATCAATATTTATGTTTAGCAAAGATGTACATTTGTGTCTCTTTAGTAGGAACAATCGGTATGTCACATTTAGTAACGTACCCGCTGTGAAATTATCTAGACAACGCAAATGGATACAGAAAATTACAAATCTTGGGTGTGGCAGCATTTTGAGAAAAAAGAACGTATAACATGCAAATATTGTACCCAACTAAACGTCGGATTACATACAATAGGATACGTTCTAAAATTACATTTAATTAATATTCACAAAATATATAATAATGAGGACTACTCGAAATGGAAAGACGATACTAACGGCGAAATTTGGAAATATTTCTTAAAACAAGAGATAAATTTGCCATATTCTGCGCGATGCAATCTTACAAATTGTCAAAAATTAATTCGACAAGCATATGATATAAAGTATTTAACGAAACATCTCGAAAAATGTCATGAACACATTGTACAAACAAGACGAGAAGAAATTGAGCATACTTGGCTATCACCACATTTTGAATTTATGGGTTCCTATGCATATTGCAGAATATCAAGTTGCAAAAAGTTTAATATATTTTGTGAAGATATTCTAGATAACTTAATATTTCATTTGAGACGTCAACATAACATACGTGAAAAAAGAACTAATGACAATGACAATAACGCTGATGTAATGATGCAACAATCTGTAGATGAAACATATAACGCCGGTCCAAGTTCTTATCATGATAATACACCTAGGCAATCCCTTGGAAATCAAGAAAGTCAACAGGGGTAAATGTATCAGTTATTATCTGTTCTTTTATTATACTAAACAATTATTACACTTTATTATGTACGGTTAATATACGACAATTAAATATTTAACATATAAAAATAGAGGCTGTATAAATTTCAGATATAATGCAGATGACATAGATAGAAAATTTTGCAAAAGTTGAGTGTAGAATTATTTTAGTAAATTAGATAAATAAAGGTGTAATAAGTGTAAAATATATGACTGTAAGAATGTTTAAAATCTAAAAACACATTTATACTGTGTTTACAGTATATACAATGACGAAGACTACTTAAGATGGAAAACCGACACTAAGGACGAAATTTGGAAACATTTTTCAAAACAAGAGGGAGAATTGCGATATTCTGCACGATGCAAATTTACAGATTGTAAAGTATTAATTCAGCAAGCATATTTTATAACTTATTTAACGGAACATCTGGAAAAATGTCATGAACACATTGTAAAAACAAGACGAGAAGAACTTGAGCATACTTGGCTATCGCGATATTTTGAATTTGTGGGTTGCTATGCACATTGCAGAATATCAAGTTGCATCAGGATTAATATATTTCGTGAAATACATATCTTAAAATCTCACTTTCATACATATCATTTTGAAAATAGAACTAATGACAATGAAAATAACGCTGATGTAATGATGCAACAATCTGTAGATGAAACATATAACGCAGGTCCAAGTTCTCATCATGATAATACACCTAGGCAATACCTTGGAAATCAAGAAAATCAACAGGGGTAAATGTATCAGTTATTATCTGTTTTTTATTATTGTAAATAATTAATACATTTTATTATGTACGGTTATTATACAACAATTAAATATTTAACATATAAAAATAGAGGCTGTATAAATTTTAGATATAATGCAGATGGCATGATAGAAAATTTTGCAAAAGTTGAGTGTAGAATTATTTTAGTAAATTTGATAAATGGAGAAAGTGCAATAAGTGTAATGAAACTTATGACAGCAGAAATGTTTAAAATCTAAAAACACATTTATATTGTGTTCACAGTATACATGATGACAAACACAATTTAAGATGGAAACACGACACTGAGGACGAAATTTGGCAATATTTTTTAAAACAAGATGTATATGCTGTACAATCTGTAGATGAAACAAATGTTGCCGGTCCAAGTTCTCATTATGATAATGCACCTAAGCAACCTCTTGATGGAAATCAAGAAGGGTAATTGTATCAGATATTAAATCTTTATTCATTCTGAATTATTATTGTATGCTATCATGTATAACTAACAAAATTGAATGCTTAAATTTATGAGACCGTAAAAATTTCAGTCTAATGTTAAACGTATGTGTCAAATGTCTCAATTTGCAAATGTTATAATTATTAGAGTAAAACACTGTTATTTCAAGAGGTTTATATCGAGTTTGTTAAGTCAAATGTACTGCCATTTATTTATTATCAACATATTTAATAATTAGTAGATATTCTTATAAACGTGACATAACTGTAAAAGTAGGTATTATGAATTTTAAATAATAATTTGGAAGTGTGAATAATAAAACTCACTTTTCAATAATCAAATAATATACATGACTGCAATACGGTTTTGTAATCTTAATAATGTTAGTTTTGAATTTTTAATCGCTTTCTGTATACACGTAGGTCAATAGACAATTACACTGGACAAAATAAATTTGCATATGAACAAATATGGGACAATTTTAAAGACTACACGATGGATCCAAATGATAAGTTTGTAGATTACACGATGGACCTAGATGACAATGGCTTGGACATAGATTTTGGAAAATATTAATAACGTGATTGTATTTGACGAGGAATTATATGTTTGAAATCGTTAAATGACGTTAATACCTAAGAAATGTATTAAAAATATTATTAAAAATTTTGTAATATAGTTCTTTTCTTTCGATTGCAATTTACACTTCATGATGCACTTAATTTTGAGAAATTTGCGTATCACAAACATTAGTGCAAAATTTCTTATTATATTTGATTAAAAATTTAAATTTGCTAATGTTAATCGTAGAATTTATCGTAAAATTTAATCGTTATTAATACGTTAAAGCACATACCGTATATACATTAGGGTGATCCTTAAATAAGCTGTTAATGAATTTTTACCCCCTAAACCTACTCGAAATAAATAGACAAAAATGTTTTAATTAAAATGTGTAAATTGCAATATTGTAAAACGTGTTCAACTTTAAAATGTTCTCCAAGAAACTTATTTTTTCCCATTTAAATAACACAAAGTTTTATCATAACGTAACATAATTTATTTTTTTGTCAACTACTCTCCTGCTAAAAATTTTTTTAACTGTTTGACATTATGAAGTATAAGTATTACTATTTTGGGAGAAATTTTCATTTGCAGCTCATTTTTCTATTTTGCGCGCATATCATTCGTTAAAATTGATGGAAGTGTCAATTTATTATATTATTTAATGAGTTAGATTATTTTTTAAATAAGATACCAGTCAAAATTTACAGAAGTTAAAAATTATAGAAGAGATTATTATTTTAATATAATTAATAAAATTAATTAATATAATAATTAATATATATAATATTTAACAAATAATATAATTAATATAGTTATTTTAATTACTGTAACAATACAACGACCGAACCGGTCGTACAACTGAAAGGTAAAAAAATTATTTTAATGTATAAAAGTTGTTATAATTAACTTATATTGTTAGCTTTAGCTTGACAATGTGATAGACATATAGTATAATACACGTATATCTTAATCTAAATTTGTTTCATACACTCGAGCAATTAGAAATAAAACTAACCGACTTAACTGTTAAGACGATTCAAACAATATATCAATATTTATGTTTAGCAAAGATTTACATTTGTGTCTCTTTAGTAGGAACAATCGGTATGTCACATTTAGTAGCGTACCCGCTGTGAAATTATCTAGACAACGCAAATGGATACAGAAAATTGCAAATCTTGGGTGTGGCAGCATTTTGAGAAAAAAGAACGTATAACATGCAAATATTGTACCCAACTAAACGTCGGATTACATACAAGTAAATACATTCTAAAATTACATTTAATTAATATTCACAAAATATATAATAATGAGGACTACTCGAAATGGAAAGACGATACTAACGGCGAAATTTGGAAATATTTCTTAAAACAAGAGATAAATTTGCCATATTCTGCACGATGCAATCTTACAAATTGTCAAAAATTAATTCGACATGCACATGATATAAAGTTGTTAACGAAACATCTGGAAAAATGTCATGAACACATTGTACAAACAAGACGAGAAGAAATTGAGCATACTTGTCTATCACCACATTTGGAATTTATGGGTTCCTATGTATATTGCAGAATATCAAGTTGCAAAAAGTTTAATATATTTTCTGAAAAGATTCCAGATAACTTAGTATTTCATTTGAAACGTCAGCATAACATACGTGAAAAAAGAACTAATGACAATGACAATAACGCTGATGTAATGATGCAACAATCTGTAGATGAAACATATAACGCCGGTCCAAGTTCTTATCATGATAATACACCTAGGCAATCCCTTAGAAATCAAGAAAGTCAACAGGGGTAAATGTATCAGTTATTATCTGTTCTTTTATTATCCTAAATAATTATTACACTTTATTATGTACGGTTAATATACGACAATTAAATATTTAACATATAAAAATAGAGGCTGTATAAATTTCAGATATAATGCAGATGACATAGATAGAAAATTTTGCAAAAGTTGAGTGTAGAATTATTTTAGTAAATTAGATAAATAAAGGTGTAATAAGTGTAAAATATATGACTGTAAGAATGTTTAAAATCTAAAAACACATTTATACTGTGTTTACAGTATATACAATGACGAAGACTACTTAAGATGGAAAACCGACACTAAGGACGAAATTTGGAAACATTTTTCAAAACAAGAGGGAGAATTGCGATATTCTGCACGATGCAAATTTACAGATTGTAAAGTATTAATTCAGCAAGCATATTTTATAACTTATTTAACGAAACATCTGGAAAAATGTCATGAACACATTGTAAAAACAAGACGAGAAGAACTTGAGCATACTTGGCTATCGCGACATTTTGAATTTGTGGGTTGCTATGCACATTGCAGAATATCAAGTTGCATCAGGATTAATATATTTCGTGAAATACGTATCTTAAAATCTCACTTTTATACATATCATTTTGAAAATAGAACTAATGAAAATAACGCTGATGTAATGATGCAACAATCTGTAGATGAAACAAATTACGTCGGTCCAAGTTCTCAACATGATAATGAACCTAGGCTTGGAAATCAAGAAGATCAGCAGGAGTGAATATCTTTATTTTTATATTATTATATTAGTTTTTTTTTATTCTAGATTATTGATATATTTTATTAAGTTCACAAGGAATATATAAAAAATTGAATTTCTAACATTTAAAAATATCGAGATCTGTATAAATTTCAGTCTAACATTTAACATACGTCCTTTATAAAAGTTACAATTGTTTGAGTTAAACAATATAATTTTATATCAAGTTTGTTAATTCATATGCGTTATCGTTTATTTACATCAGTAATTGATATTTTCATATACAAGTAACGCGCAAGTATTACGGATTTTGATAGTAATTGTGTTTGTATGTGATAGTAATTTTCCATTTGAAGAAATGTGAATAATAATAAGAGTCAAAATTCAGTAATCAAATAATATACTAATAATAAATAATAATAATAATATGATTGCAATATAATCTTGTAATTGTAATTACATGTAGTAGTTTTCCCATTTTTTAATCATTCTATGTATATATGCATGTCTAATTACAGAAGCCAACAGGGATCTGAATCCCATAATGAAATTTGGAGGCCATATTTGTAACACAGCCACATGTTCGTAATACCGGCAATGACAACAATTTTGACAACAATTTCGAAAGATAATAAAATACATCAATAAATAGACATATTTGACGAAAAATTATACATTTGGAATCTTTACATAACGTGAATATTTTATGATTTAAGTTTAAATTTGATCTTCTAACAAATGTTATTTACTAACTGCTCCATTAATTATTTGACTAATTAACAGCTTTTATAATTATACGAATTTTCTTAATGTCAATATATTAATTCACTTATACAGGGTGCAGCATTTAAATTGACAAATTGATCTTCAAAACATCTACCAAATTAGAAATAAATAATGCTGTTCTCTTTCCCCTTCAAAAGCAAATAACTTTTGTCCAAAACATTTTTTAATAAAATGCTTTGTTTTTATGTTATTTAGATTTGTTAATTTAAATGCCTCACCCGTATATTTTATATTAATGTTTTCTTATGTAATTTGTACAATAATGTTATTGCGACAAGTTTTTAGACGTTAGAATTATAAAATATAAATATTGTATATATGTATAGGGTGGTCGACATAACTCTTAAGTTCAATATCTCGGGAAGTATTTTTCAAATCAGTTTTTATGTTTTCTATGTTGCAGACTTTCTTATGTCAAATTATTATTCTTTCTTATGTTTGTCCCGTCATATTATAATAAAATTATCTTCGTGAGATTAAACGGTGGCGAAACAGTTTCAGAAGAATTTTCATCCTTTTGATGGTATAAGGGTATAGCGAGAGATTTATTCGAAACGCGCGAGTTTGACTGCGAAAGCATTGCCTCTGGAACAATGCCATGATCTGTTCTTTAGGAGGTACCGTTAAGTCACTAAGAGAGCCTCGTTCGCGTCTCGTTTGGCTCGGTGTGAGACGAAAAGTGAGAAACTACACGAGCATCACGAATTTAGATGTGTGAAGATAGATCGCGTGATATCTTAGAGTTTAGTTGATAAGCGCATCTCAATGAAGTTTTTCTCGTAACTAATTTGACGATACTGAATGAAGAAGAACAAAGCTAATAGTATCATAAATCATCTGCACGTGATTTAAGTCTGTAATTATCTAAATTTTCGAAACTTAAGGTAAACTATGAGAACGCAATTAAGGAAGACTCCAATTAATTAACTTCCTCTTGCTAATTATGAGTCTATTAAATTTTATCAGATATGAAATGGACGATCTTGAATGAGCAGCGTATTTCTTCGCAATAAATCGATATAAATAAATCAGACTTTATCTTTGATTTCGAATAGTGCTTGTTAATCCCTTATTAATCTAATCTATCAATAATAAATCAATTTAGAATTATGAAATTCCACGAAAAGATTTCTTGTCCTACTATCACAACGAAGAAACCACGAATCTTCGAATCGTTGTGAACGTTTGCGTCTTTACAGTTTTTAGTAGAGAGTTGTTCACGAGCCCGTCAAGAGAGCCGACAGTACGTATATTTATAACGCCAGTTATAATCGCTTTGCCGGTCGGCAGATTAATTCACTGTGGGGCTTTTTTTTACAAGGATGCAATTTACGTGGGTTAAGTAAGTGGGTAAGTGAGAGCACAGAGAACGGCCGACCGGCTGGGGATGATTAGGGCGGCCGGCGCCACGCAAAGTACACGCACTCGCGCGCGTTGCATCGCCGGCCGACTGCATTCTACAACGGCCACTGCAAGTCGCCGAGTACGCATGCCATCGGGACTTACGTCGTCGGATGCAAATAATACATAAGTGCACGTACGGCGGGGTGGGAGCGGGTGCCTACGGGGGTACGAGCTAATGACCGAAAGAGTATGAGGCCGCGTCCTCGAGTTTCCACGACGTGAGAAAAGAGATCGTGCGCGCTCCTTCGCTTACGTGTCCGCGTGTCGGTTGAATTTTACGGTCCACCTGCAGTTATTATTTCAGCATTATTTCGTTGCAGCATTTGCAGCGTGTGCGGAATAAATATGCGGAGAAATATGTCCAATCCTGTGTGTTTATTCGCATACTTTTTTTCAAAACAAACGTTATCTTTTATCGCTGCCGCAATCTTCAAAGTCAACTGTCTCGATGATTAAATCTTAAACTCCTGCAAGGGAGAAAGTTCGATTAATATTTAAACAACATTTATTTACCTGCTTACATCATAGAGGATTTATCGTAGCGATAGATTTCCAGTTTGAATGTTAAATATGATTTTATAATTAATATTTTTCGATTAAAGGTTGGAAAGCGAGAGTATTCTGAGTTAATATTTGTTAAAATTTCTTCATGTCTATCATGTATATATTAGTGGGGTTTTTTTATTATTATTATTCAGGAAATTTGAAGTATCAAGCTCTCGATGCCATAATTGCTCTTAAGCTTTTTGCTACGACGATGATTGTTTATCTGAACACTTTCGTTGGAAAAGCGCAATTGAGATCACTGCACTGTGTTGCTTTTTTCCGTTTCAGCTTTATGCGCCGGCATTGGCGCCCGACTAATTATCCGCAATGGCAGATAGTTTCGCTGCATTTCGCACCGGCGCGGCGCATTAATTTCTGTCCGCGTGGTTGTTTATGCGAGTATCTCCGCCTTCTGTTTTCGTGTCGGTGACCGCGCGAATGCTGAAGCGCGAGTCGAGAGTTGCTGTTTTTAATTAATAGTCATTAGCTGCGTTGATAGGAGAACGTCGGTATCAAGGATACCGACCAGCTCATGCATTCCGATCTAAAGTGATTTGACACTGATTTCCTCACTTGGACTTCATCAAGTTTATCACAGTTATTTCGCAACTGAGATAAAAATTTATTACGCAGGAATAGATTAAACATTTAATTTGAATATTAAAGGTGAAATTATATTATGCAAAGTAAGATCGTACTCTTTTTTGCAATTGTTTTGTAAAATTGCGATAAAGTCGCGATAAAAAATTAATTTACTGATTAAAACGTTTGTTTCACTATTATTCCATTTTTCATTTTGCTCTCCTATTTTATATTTGATGTATAATAAAAATTTAAGTAATACGCGCGTTTGTATACCACTGTTTAACCATGGATGTGCATGTACGAGATTTTTGTAGCACGCGAGTCGATGACCGTGTTGCGACATGTTGCTCATTGCCGGGCAGCCGACCGCAGAAACAGTTTTGTAATTGACAGGTATGGCAATGTGAAACCGTGACGCGATGCCATACGATACACTCCACTCGGATGCGTCCCTCACGCAGGACATTCCGGTGACTCGCATCATTGTCCTTCGATCTCCTCGCTGGACCCCATCTCTGGACTCGGCGTGATTTAATATCAATTCTGCATCACGGCGTACAAAGCGCAATGAGATCGTTCTGTAGAGAAAATCTTGGCTAAAATTTAAGCTTGTGCTTTACTATTTATTCATCGAACGTTCAACAAACGCTATCAATTTTAAAAAATTAAAATCGATATCGATTTTAAAGTTGGCGATTTCAATGTGCGACAAATCTAGTCGGCGGTACGCAGATAATTGGCCAGACGGATCGACGAATAATTTAAATTTGTTTATTAACTAGGCGAAGAGAAAGATTTGAAAAGTGTTGCTATCAATTTTGATTAATTTCAATTTCAATAAATTATTATTATAAAGACTCAAACACTTGTTATTGACGTTCAGACTTTCTTTTATATAGGTTGACTGTTATATCAACTTATATAAATTTATTATATTTTAATTAGCAAGGAGTCAATCAATTCTCAATGATATTGTCAGTGATTCAGTTATGTTATATTACAGAATTTAATTTCTCTTTTAGTCGCAATATCCAATACGCACTTAGATTACAATATTTATTTTAAGCCGTTACTTCTTCAGTTTTTTAAAGTTTTTATTCATTCTCTTTGTTCTTCATATGTTTTATATACTTTAGCGTCTATTAGACAAATGTCAATAAAAGAAAAATTGTTTCAAGAAGTAGAGGAAAATAATGGGAAAACTTTGTAAGATACATTGCGATTTATTCACAGATAACAACTAACGGAGGGAAGAAAATTAAGACTTTGAAAAAATATTGAGATTTCTCAGAACACAGAAGAAGAAACGTGCAGTGATCCACTGGACCTCGGGGAGGTTGTACAAGGGTAATAATTTGCGAGCAACAATATATGAAAGAATGCCATAAAGTATCGGTGCTGCGTATTCCGCAGCTGTCGCGTTATTTAATATGTCGGCGAGTGTGTCAAGCAGTGCTTTTTTATATCCTCTCTTTCCAGCTTCTCCTTTGTCTTCCCACTTCCAATGCCTTCGTTGTTCACTCACATGCGTGTGCACGCGACGCCAGAGTAAATTTCGACGGTTTTAGTGGATTTTATTTCGTAAACACAACATCAAGTGTCTGGAATTTCTAGCTTTCTTTCGTACATTTTGTAATATTTGTTTTGCTGCGTTAATTGCCCTTTCGCCTTTTATTTCTACGAGTGACAAAGAGTTTAAACATCATTTCCTCAATACCAGAAAACGTTATTAACGTTATTATAAAAATTATTTTATCGGTATTGTTACTCATTACATTTTACATATGTACAAATGACATATGTAGAATGTAATGAGTAACAATAGCGATAAAATAATTTACAATATCGCTGTTGTCCACAAATGATTTATGCTCTTCTAAGAAATATTATCGCGGCCTATTTATTAGCGACTTATATCATTATGCATTTACTGTACATATGATTATTGCATATTGGTAATATTATTATCATCTATTTCCCGTCAATTTCGCCTGCCGTCGACTATCCCCGAGCGTAATGAACGTGATTCACGTAATAGAATGTAATAGGTGAACGCGTTGGTCTCATCACTATTGCTGTGATCTTGAATGATTCTTTGTAGGTACCCAAGGATATGGTCGACAGGAGTATCGTCGATCGACAATCACCAGGGTTCATTAAAGCGCGCTTCCGGCACGTATTTATAAATCGACAGAATATTCTCTGAGAAATCGATGGATATTACGTACGAATGCGTGTGAGAGGAATAGATGAATGGATAGATGCGTAATCCACTATCTTAGTGGTTTTTTTTTATAAAGCATAGCATAAAGTACATGTTGCCGATAATGGAATTTTGGAGTCTTTGAAATTTGTCTGTATAATTGAATGGGAAGGTGCATGGAAACACTACATGATATGTACGGCTATAATAAAATCGTAAATAAAAAGTGATGTGCATATTTTTTTTATTTGTGTTGAAATTGTCTCATTTACAACGTATAAATGGTTAACATTATTATCAGAATATGAGTGCGCGAAGCTTTCTTAACGTTAGTGGTCAGCTTTCACTGATTCTAGAACCATAAAAATATTCAAATATTAAAATTTGATATAGTCTTAACTAACTGACTTAACTAAATGAGATTTAATTTAAATATAATTATTATTAAGAGTTTGATATTTTTTTATATTAAAATTTTTACTTATATTGTAAACATTGACATATAGGAGAAGGTTGCCAAAATTGAACAACGTCATTCTTTATATATGAGTGTTTTAAAGAATTCAGTAGACTTGACTGACTTGCTGACACTGTGTTGTAGACTAACGTGACTTGAGCGGTGCTCTTTCCGTGTCTCTTGATACTATTTGCGAAGCGCGAGACTGCTCTGTGTATCTGTATAAGAGCTGACGCCAATGATATACATATTATAATAGATATATATAGTATATATAGTGATAGATATAGATATATAGATATATAGATATATATATATATATATATATATATATATATATATATATAGTGATAGACATATATGTATATTATTGGCTGATGCGAGTTGTGAGATTCAAATTATCGAATGTCAACAACGGAACGGCTGAATCGATCAAATTCTGAGTGAATATTAAGTGGCTGAACGAATATTAAGAATAATATACTTATTTGAATTAAATAACTTCATTTACTTCAGTCTGTTAAGTTTGGATAATTTAAATTTGTTAATCCCTAGAATCGATTAAAGAATCGCTAATTATTTACATAAAGTAAACTTCACGCGTTCTGGAAAAGATATAAACATGATTTTTATAACAGTAATTATTATATATTGTTATATATTATATGTTAAAGCACAGTTTTAATGTATACAAGCTTATGCTGACATTTACTGATTTTTGTAAGCAATACGTTTTCATTGTATAAAATTTGTTAAAATTTTATACAATGAAAAATGGTTTTAAAGATTTAAATGATCTGTTTTCATAATCATGTTCTATATCTTCTTATTCAAATATTTGTCAATCAAATTTAAGTATAATTATATTAAAATAGTTTATATCATGAGTTTATTCTATATAAATTGGATATTTTTTATATACAGACTAGAATTATAAATACATTTGAATTTTAATATTACAATATTATAATTTAAATTATTCAATTAATTTGAACTAACTCATAATTTGAGTAACTGAACAATAATTATTTTATAATTCTAATACGTATATACTTATTACATCACTAATTTTTGTATAGATTGCATAAGAAAGTTTTATATAAAATATAAATAAATTGATGTTAAGAAAATTCATGTAATTACAGAAACTATATTAATTAGTAAATATTTAAGCATTTTTAGCAATTGGTAAACAATATTTGTCAGAAAATGGATGTTTAAATCATAAGACATTAACATTACGTAACAATATGTCAAATGTATAATTTCTCGTCAAGTAAGTCTATTTATATTCCAATATCTTTGTCGAACTGTCGTTGCTAGTGTCACGAACATAACCGTGTTCATAATATATAAGGCTTCCAAATTTTATCATGGGATTCAGTTCCCTGTTTAGATCCCTGTTCAGATCCGTGTTCAATTCCTTGTTCTGATTCCTGTCTACTGTAACTAGGTCTGCATGTGTACCTAGAGTGATTAAAATTAGAAAAATTAATAATGTTTAATTACAAGATCATATTGCAGTCATGTATATAATTTAGTATTGTATTATTTGATTATTTAATTTTTTGACTCTTATTATTTATATCTCTTAAAACGGAATGTCTAAACATAATTACTATTTAAAAATTCCGTAATAAATTGCGAGCAGTGCTACTCGCATATAAAAATATTTATCTATAAATATTTGAATATAGATAACAAATAAATGACAATATATGAATTAATAAACTTGATACAAAATTATATTGTTTCAACTCTGATAATTGTAACTTTTATAAAGGACATAACTGTTAAATATTAGAAACTTAAATTTATACAGTCTCTATATTTTTAAATATTAGACATTTAATTTTTTATATATTCCTTGTATACATAATAAAATATATTAATAATTCTAGATAAATGAAATACTAATATCTAGAGAGAGAAACACTTACCTCTGTTGATCTTCTCGATTTCCAATAGATTGCTTAGGTTCATGATGACTTGCACTGGTCTAATTTGTTTTATCTACAGATTGTTGTATCGTTACATTAGCATCTTTAGTTTCCTTCTTCATTTTGAATATTCGTATATATATTATGACAAATATTTAAGTGAGATATTAAGCCTTCTATCTCCTGAGTTATATAATTAATACGATAACTGCAGCAATTGCAAATTGCCTTGTAATTTGTCAAACGAAAATAATTCGATAGCCAACTACTAGTAATTTCTTGTCGTATTAAATCTACTATTCTTGGATGATACTTATATAAATGTTGCGATAATATAAACGTGCGTGCCTGATATAATTTGTTACAAAATTTGCATTTTGCCTGATATCCGTCTTGTTTTGAATAATATATCCAAATGTTGCCATTAGTATCATTTGTCCACCTTAAGATGTCTTCATCATTACGAATATTGTGCCTATGAAATAAATGATGCTTCAGACGGACATTACTTTTCGTTTGAAAAATTTTTTTACACTGGTTACACTCTTTAATTATGCCAAACTTTTTGAAATATTCTTTTATCCAACTATTTTCGTCACTCATTTTGCACTTTTGTTTTATCCGATCAGTGTCACAGAACATATGTTACTAAACTAAATTATACTAAAAGTGACATATCGATTATGTCGTACATAAATATTGATGTATTGTTTGAATCATGTTACAGTTAAGTTAACTTTGTTTCTAATTGCTCGTCCTCGAACTTAGTACATTATATATATAAATTAAGCTATGAGTTTTATACACATTAGCCTAAAAAACATTAGCGATAAAGAGTATCATAAGAGCTTGTATACATTGAAATTATTTTTTGACTTTTTGTTGTGCGATTATTAATATAATATTAATTAGATATTATAATAAAATCGTAATAGAAAGTGATATGTACCATAGGACCATAGAGCATTAACGTTATGTAACGATGCCAAATGTACAATTTCTTATCAAGAGTGTCTATTTATTGATAAATTCCAACATCTTTGTCGAACTGTCATTGTTGGTATTACGAATAGCCGCGTTACAAATATGACTTCCAAATTTTATGGGATTTAGTTCCCTGTTTAGATCTCTTTTCAGATCCGTGTTTAAATCTTTTTGCTATCTACTGTTACTGGATTTGCATGTATACATAGAGTGATTAAAAAATTGACAAGTTACTAATGTAATTACAATTGCAAGATCATGTTACAGAAGATTACGTATATAATTTGATTATTGAATTTTGACTCTTATTAGTCACATTTCTTAAAACGGAATGTTCAAACACAATTATTATTAAAAATCTGTAACACATTGCGAACAGTGTTATTTGCATAAGTTGTACATTTTGACACTTATTAAACATTGAAATATTATACATCCTCACCATAATGGCAGATGTACCAAGCTAAAACATTAGATGCATGCAATGCATGTAAATAGTAAGACTCAAGCAGTAAACCAGTTCAATTAGAACCGAGAATTTTAAATCGTAGCATTTTTTACTATTCAATATAATTGATTGGTTGATTATCTTCCTGCTTAAATTTAACTGCTTATATTTTTCCATATGTGTCATTGGTATATAGTACATTATATTTAAAGAAAAATGTTGAAACAGTAATTGCATTTTTATATATTTTAAAATGATGATAATATTGTACATTGTATAACATTTTTCGTAGCTATTGAATGTTATTTTATAAAATAATTTTGTCTGAACTGCATTATCTTATTTAATCTTTGTTTTTAAAGTAACATTATTTTCTTAACAATTTTCTTTCAGGTTCGTATTGACGTCTTTTCCACTTTTTAAAAAATGTATTTCTTAATATACATGATATAAAAACTTAACAGTTTAGAGCAACATTCTGTTTTATTTTTGTTTCTATTTAGCATTTGAAATACTTATATTCGAGTGCTAAATTGTATTGATGTATCGATAATTGTGAGAATTTGAAGAAATAATTTTTTTGTAAGTAAGTAAGTAGCGGATTATTGATCGGATTATTGATATCGATATCGACTTATATATTTTCCATTGTAATGCTTGTAAAATACGATCATGCGATATTGGGGCGTGTAACATATTACGCAATGTAATCGTGGACTACAACGAAAGAAAGGTTCTACATGCATTCGGCTTTCACTATTACATAGCGTCACCGATGATCGGCATTGGAGCGTAAATGTTACATTAACTGCGCTAAAGCGTTAAAACTGAACATTCTTTGATATCTTACACTATCTTACATTTTCTTATCGCGGGAGACTGTATCTGAAGATCCTCCACGCTGTAGAAAATCGAACCAGCGCCAATTACCGCCTCGCACGTAAATCTTCTTCCCGTGGACCGAATGCAGCCTTTGCTCGCGTGACTGAAATCCGAAAGAATTTTTATACCCTATAATTGTGGGAAGAAAGATCCGTGGCGCGGGCGGCTCTTTCGCATCGATTTCGCGCCGGAGATCGTCTGATGGCCGTCTTTAACTCTTTGCGAATCGCGCCGGCCAATTTCGTAGATTGGCGAGCGATCTGTTCGAGACTTTATTAACGTTTTCAAGATCTTTCCATTGTTGGAACCTACAGATATAGGTATATGCTTTCGATTAACTTCTAGTCGTCCATCGATTCCACTTGGAAATTAATAGATGATAATAATAAGTGAACTTGACTGCTATGTGAATGACACAAGTAATAGAAATGTGTCGGACTAGTTTTTGTGTCTAATAATATTTTTGGATTTATATTTTTTTAGGATTGAATAATTATTTAAGAAATATATTGAATGTTTTCAAGACTTAGAAGAGTCAAAACTTCCTATGGATAAAATAAAAGATAGATCAGATATCTTTTTACATTTGAATTTCTTATGAGTTTCTATAAATAAAGATATAATTGGATTGATATATTTAGATCGATAGATGTCGAACATATTTATCATTTATAAAAGTAGTTGCATAATGTTTCATTTTTTTCTGCATTTTATGCTACTGACAGGTACTTACCCGGAGCGATTCCTGAAAAGGCCTTCGGAAGGTGATCTTGTTGGC
The DNA here is from genome assembly GCA_901521435.1 of Crematogaster levior. Classification (NCBI taxonomy): domain Eukaryota; kingdom Metazoa; phylum Arthropoda; class Insecta; order Hymenoptera; family Formicidae; genus Crematogaster; species Crematogaster levior. Next base: position 54,490 of record CABEGB010000748.1, read on the forward strand.
TTTCGCTTTGTGTAGCATGTGTATGTTGTGTGTGTGTGTTGCGTATGTGTTGCGTGTGTGCACGTGCGCGCGTGAAAATATTCTTGTCTATTGCCAAGAGCTGTAACAATTCATGCAACACTATACATCGCTATATGTATGTATACATTGTACATTCATTGGAAATTCCTTCACGTTTCCTATCTTCCGGTCGGTGCTTCGGCACCGTTATTGTATCTTAGAAAACTTTTCTCTTCATGTATATCAAGTAGACTTTTATACAATTAAAATACATGCTAATTAAAAAAAAATATTAAAATTGTTAGAAATATGAATACTAAACATTTGTTAATTATTTCCGAGAAATATATAATGTGGTTACAATAATATTTATGTTATCAACAAAAACCACGGCTAATCGGATGAAATTAATTATTACACATACATTCATTAATTATTTTACATATCTATATTTAATAAATTTTAAACTTTTTAACGGTGTTTTGTTAAAGGAAGATGGACATATATTCACATTGTATAGGTATACAATATTAGGATTTCTATAAAAACTTGGGTAATAATTTACAAGAAAATAAAATCGAGACCTACAAATCGTTCATCTTTTGTTCAAATACCTACGATGACACACAGCTTTTGCTCAGATTATGATTCGATAATAATAACAATATTTACATCATACCGGTTTACCTACCAACCTACCCACAACGTTGTAGCAAGATGTTTGCTTTCTTTTTATTCCGGGATGATTTCGTGGACGATCGCATAACGCATATCCGCCCACGTCGTGGTGTAATTGTATTGTAGCCGAAGAAATCTTAGCATCTTAAGGCGGAAGAAAAGTCAGTCCTAAAAGGCGGTCTGTCTCGGGCGAAGTATCGAGGCCCCTTAACGGGACCTTACCATTGGCCATCCGCCATAAATTACACATTATATCGCGTAAGAGCCAACCCACGTGCCGGTAGATCGTAGAGTGCTCGCGAGAGCATTTTTCTTGGCCGTTCGCATGATTTACGGCCAACTGTAACCCTCCGAAAGTTGGAAGTTGGATATCGTTGCATCTCTCGCTGTTTATATCTCCGCGCGTTTTAATGGATTATTGAGGAGCTCACTCGTAAGCGGATGTAGGAATAAGCGCATGTTAATTACTCTACTTCATTTCTACTTTTCGTTTTGCAATTTTTTTTCTTACGAAAAACTTTAATTTCTTTTTTCAAGTTATATACATCATCATTCATTATCGGCTTCCTTTTTTATATAGAAAGGGCACTATGATTGTATCATATACAATTTTAATAAATAATATTATTTTTTAAATTTTAATTTTTATTTTAATAGATAATATTTACCATATTATATTCTTCATTTGTAATGTGTATTCAATTTTCTACAATATTTGAACGTTATAAATTATTATTTGATTAGAAGAATGTTAACTGAGATATTCTGGCAATCTGATATTCTGCACGAATCTTCTCATAATTATAATGATTAAATATATGATATGAAGGCGAAAAGAACAAAGAGCGTATTCTCACAAAGATGGGAATTAATTGTCAGTAATTCCCTATCGTTGCTTTCTTCATCTTTATCATTTATTTTATCGCTTTATCTCAAAGGATGGCCACGCCGACCGATGATCTTACGCCGACTAATCGAGTAGATTTGAGTGATGTAGTGCTCGTTTTAGAGCGTACAGCGGTGGAGTCGTTAAAAAATCATGCCGTGTGTTCGAAGATAAATTTCTCATCTCGCAATAATAATACGGAACAAGTGGCGCTGACCCGGCATAACGGTGCCACATCGGTGGAACATGATTTGCCGTACATCAGAATCGATGTCGTAAATTTTTCGGAGCATGTTTCGCGTTTCCGACTTCGTCGGAAAATAATTTATGTACGTTTTCGAGCACGATTTCTCTACTTGTGGGTGGATACTCCGTCGGGGGCCATCAGACTTGGTACAATTGAAATATCCGCATACCGGAATCACCCATGCGCGAAACAATACATTGAGAAACAGAGCACATTCTGAGTACCCTTCTTACGGCTAATCTCTGAGGAAACGAGGATAAGTGCACGATATCTAAACCTAAGTTTCTTGCTTCTAGTAAAACAGTATTAGCAGAGTCGAAGAGATACGAAAGTAATGCATATTCTTAAACAACAGCAGTACCATCTTAAATAAAACGGATTTTCTAAAAAGTAGATGAAAATACTTTTCGTGGCAATCAATGAAGCAGCAAATAATCATTTTCTGTAGCATATTCTGCAGAACATTTCTTTGGCGTGACGTAATCCAAATTGAGTTCAATTCAACTTACATTACAATCTCTTTCCGGCAGTGGCGCCAACTTATTGAAAAATATTGGGAGAGAAAGAAGCAAGCATTTTAAATAATTTTTTAAAAAATAACTTTTACATTGCTCTGGAGATGGAAGGTGGAAGTATACCGAAATATGTAGAGGTATGTAGATTATATATTTACTCTGTAAAACAGAGTGAAGGTACAAATAGAATACTTAATGTGCACACAAACTTGAAAAAGAAATTTACATTTATAACAGTAACAAGTTTGATGGGTGGTATTTTTCTTTACACATATACATTACGAGCAACAGATTCATTCACGTGTTTCTCATTAGAACATTGGGAAGAGGAAAGATAACATTTAAAAATGTTGACAAGTTCTTATCGTTATAATCCGAAATTATTTGTAGTTAAACAGACAAAATGATTGAGAAAAAAAGGGACATCGTTCTCCCTCCCTCCTAATAATTTTGAGATTGAGATGCCAAAAAGAGTTCTTTTTTCTACCTTAAATCGACACCTATATTTTCCATTCACAAAGATTCATAAAGATTTTCTTCTTTAACAGTCATCAAATGATAAAATTTTACTACTGCTAATTCTAAGCTAGTCATCTATCACTATTTACCATGGATATATATGTTATGAAGATTTCTAGTTCATTTATAATTACAACCTATCGGCTTTGCAATGCACGAATATCAGTGTCAGTATTTTACATAATATTTAATATAAAAGTATGATATAATTAATAGACGAAAATAAATAAATTTTAGTCCTGCCTCTCAAATCGAGCATTTTCATCATTGAAGTCAAGTAAAGATGGTTTCTTCTCTATCGTCATCATATTCGTTCCACATAGGTATGTGCTTATTGGTTTCTATCATGGTTTTATTGGTAGTAGCTGATGCTTGGGAATCTGTAGTAAAAGCAATAAATGTTTTATAAGTAAAGAGTTTAAGCAAATATTCATATTGGAACACAAACCTTGTCTGGAATCTTTCTTCGATATGTAACCACGTACTTTTCCGATCCAATCCTCACTGAGTTTTTCGCGAAATTTCGGCGTGGTAAAAGTGTACAATAGTGGATTGATCGCACTATTCACCGGTAGAATAAAAATCACAACCCAAGCATGCAAATCAGCTATAAATTTTATCCACTTATTATTATAACAATATCTTTTAAATTTAACTGCGCTACTAAATACCTGAACTTATATTATATTACTATTTTTTTGGAGATCTTGTGTATATAAACATACATTACTTTTAATTTATATATATATACATATACATATGTATTTATACTAAAAGATAAAACCTAAAATTTGCGAGCATAATTATCGAGTAATTTATCGAGTAATTCTAACAGAAATGATGCTTGATAATGGAAACCAGGGACCCGGACCGAAAAGATATTTCAGTTGAGTTCCGGATATGGTTTAATAAAATATCAAATAATTATTTCGGTTTCAATTTCAGTTTTTTTGAACAGCAAAGAAAACCAAAACCATTAAAATTAACGGTTAATCCGGTTTTTTATGGTTTTTATAGTTACATTACAGGTTTAAAATAATTTTTTTACATTTATTCTGTATTAAACTGTGTATTTGAAGAAAAAATTAAAAATTACAAAATTATATTATTTAAAGAAATTTCAATAAAGTAATCTTTTTTTAATTCATGATTACGAATTAAAGGTTCTTTTTTAATTTGTAGCGTGATTATCCTAATATAATACATACAATTAATGTTTTATATATATATATGTATATGTAATAATTGATTTTTACATATTTAATATATAAGAAGAAAAAATAAAATAATGTAATGTACCTTTAATAATGCTTTACAAATAATACACTATGAGGTATCTTCTATTTTATTATAAGTAAAATGTTTATGTGCCTTATTGGTATTTTCTGTCCATAGTTAAAAGTATAAATAATAATTTTTTTACGTTCAATTGGATTGATCTAATTTAACAGAAAACTCTCCATAAAGAGTCTTTACACAAATTTTTGTTTTCTAGAAAAATAAACATAAACTTTTAAAAGTCATCATTTTTTATATACATATACATAGTATTCTACTATCATCAATTATTTTATAAAATTATTTTATAAAAAAATAACTCTAGTTACAATTTATACTACAGTACATTAATTATGAGAATTTAGACATCATTAAAAAAGTTGAAGAATCAAATACTTCACAATAAATATAAAATATATAAATATTAATAGACTTTAAGTAAATACAAAATCGAATTAAAAATAACTTACAAAAATATGTTTAGCAAGAAAAGTCTTTTCCTTAATAAGGAGTTTTCTTTTAAGAGTTTTCTTCTATATGAAGTAGTCTCAATTGTGCCGATGACAAGTCGTGCCGTCATGCAATAATCTAGTGATGCCAAGCAGCATGTTAAAGCTCGTGTTACACTACGTATTGTAGACACGAAATTGGGTATCGGGAATTCAACCAATCCTAAACTATATAGGATTCTAGGCTGCATCGCCTGATTGACTGAATTTCGCAACCTGCCATTTTAATCCAATTAGCATTTGCAATACGTAGTGTAATAAATTAAGAACTGAAAAAATATGGTAAACTGAAAGTAATTTTATTGGTTCGGTTGCGATTTCGGTCGTAACTTTTGTGGAATACTTGTTTCGGTTCATCTAAAAAAAAGAGTTATGGAATGGTTTTCGGTTTTAATTACGGTTCGGTCCGGATTGGCCCGGATCCCTGATGGAAACAAGTCAGGAATGCACAAACTCGCATCAGCGTTTCTACTTACGTGGCACAGGATATTTCATCATGGCGAAAATTTTCAACGCTATAATCGGTACCCAACATGCCGCATCTGTCAACACGATTAGGAAGAACCTGAGGGCGAACTCGGAATCTCTGACCGACAACGGCGTGGCACGGCGTGTTCTCCAGATGCTGGCGAACATGGCAACGTAAACGTAACCGATAATCATCAATCTGCAAATGAATGCAATGATAGCTTTGGAAGGCTCCCTTCTTCCAATGCAACATTATGGCAATCACGAAATGAGAATTGATCAAGCTCGTGGTGTACGGTGGTGATTAAATTTTTTAACAAACTATACCGTTAACATAATTGTAGCCATTCGAAAATTCTGATACCAGTGATTATATATAATTATGCAATGTAGAACCAACTCCAAAAACTATTTGGATACAATCTTTCTAAATAAATTTCGCTAAAAGTTTTGTTGTGATATAAAAAAATCAAAGAGATAGGATCGATTAATTATAATATATTCTTAACAATGACAACGTTCATATGATTCAATTACAAAATTCTTGTAGTAATGCATTTACCCGCTGAGATTAAGTCCTAGGAAGATAAAGGCTGAGTATTCCCAGCCTGTCAAATATGGATCGTCTATATGTAGAGGAAAGCACATTCCATTGACACCGTAGAATCTTGTGCTGCTTCTCCAATGGATAACTTTCAGATCCAGAGAAAATAATCAATCCGATCACATGATTTCTACTATTGTGAAATTTCTACTATTTCTTTTAAAAACCGTTGAGATTTATTAAAAGAGATTTATTAAATTAGTGACTCAATATTAGTGACTCATATTATAATATTTGAAATATAAATTCAAAGATATTCATATTTCATTACTTTGTGTAAAATATAATTAATGTAATTATAAAATGAATAATAATTAAATTAGATTAAAAAAAGAGATTAATCAAAGAAAGAAAAATAATTAAAAAGAAATTAAAACAAATTATATATAAATAAAAATATTATGCTTTCGTGTAAACAAACCTGGCACGAGAGCGATGATAAGTCCGATGATCCAGATGACGATCATGCATGAGGATGCAGCTTGAGATGTTATAGTGCGATGACGCTTCAAAGGTGCTGCGATTAGAATAAATCGCTCCACGGACATAAATGACAGGATGAGCACGGAAACCTTGCCAAGCAGTTTACGATCATCTATTTTAATTTCCGATTTTTTAAGTGTTCTTTAATTATATCTAACTGTAATATGTGCTGCTAGTCTGAGAAATTAGAATTGCATGAAGAGAGGAAATTAGTTATGTTTAAATTTACTAAATTTCGAAAAATTTGCTTGATTGATATTATTTGAGTAATAAAATCGCAAATGTGCCTTACAATTAATTACATCAATTAATGCACTACATCATCATCACTAACGTATCGCTAATATCGACATTGCAGATTTCGTTGGATAGTAGCGTCAACGATCATTATAAAGAGTACCGTTAAATAGCAATTGTATGTTGCGAATTGAAAATTGTGGGATTCAGTAAAGTGCTAATGTGTATACCTCGGATGATGTCATCGCCAGTGCTCCTAGGAGTGTGCAGGGCCATGAGGACATCCACGTAGTCGCTTCCTCTTTGTAGTTGTCACGGAACCTTGCGTCTTCTATGGCGATTATGAAGAGGTATATTCCCATCAACATGTCGGACACTATAAAAGGTTTACGTGACTTTACCGCCTTGTGATTTATAGTGAGCCTAACATTAATATGTTCGATCGATCATCGTGTTGCGTTTTGTTGTGAACCGCAAATTATGATAACTTGCAGGCACTTCGTGATTCGATACGTACTACGAATCATTTGAATAAGGATTATTTATGCTGTCGTTATCTCGTACTTGTATCTATGCAATTCTGAAGTGATAGTGAGTGGCTATTAAAATGTTTTCAAATGTTCAAAAATTTCACTAATTTCGAAGCATATTCGTTTATTATCAAAAGAACGATTAGTATTTAAAACCGCAAAAATTAGAAAATTATTTTAATTTTTATTATTGTTTTTATTTTCATACTTTTATATAAGTATTCTATGATGTTTAGACTATTTTGTTCCTTTGAATTTTCCAGATGTTTACTTATCTTTTTGAAGAATGTGCAAGAAAAGCTTTTTTTCACAAAATTCTAAATATTCCTATTAGGAAACGCAATTACCTGCAAGGTTTTTGATAATGATATTCAAAATACGATTCTCATCTTTGGTGGTAAATCGCTCCAACAGAACGAGACTATTACCCAGACAAGTGACACAAGATATGCTCCAAACTGCAGCCCTTAACAGAGGCTTGTCCAGCAAGTGAGACATCGATGATACACCTTTGGAAAAAGAGAAAGAAAAAAAGAAGAGAGAGTCATTTTTTAAGCATACATTTTATCACGTTAGATTTAATATATATTTAATATTGAATCATTATTGTAATTTGAGTAAGTTTTCTAATCTAATCGCGACATATGTCTTACCATCGCCAGTAGGTCTGCATTTCTGCACTTTCGGTGCATAAGTCATGCAATAGTGAAATTTCTTGAAATATCTGAAAAATTTGGAATTTTATGTCAAAAAGATTATTTTTTAACAATTAAAAATTATAATGTTTTGTCTTTAAAAGAACTGCACATGTTAAATAATTAAATAACAAAAACGTACACAAAATCGAGGTTTGGAAATATGTTGAATGCATTTTTATCCATATTGTCCATGTTTATATCCTCGACACTTCTGAAATTCCATGTTTTATATTGAAAGACATTTTATAATAAAAATTGACTACTTATTCCATTACATTGATTTATACTGATATAGATTAATAAAAAAGATGTTCATAAAATTAAGATGAAAAATTTATTCTATTACAGTCTCTCATGTTCTTATTATTATGTATATTAAGAAAAAAACCGCTCATGTAGTCTTTAAAAAGGGAAAACGATACAACTTACAGTGAGCGAAGATTGCTCAATGGCTTAAAAAGCGTCATTGATAACTCAACAGGATTGTAACCGATTAATCTGGAAGAACGAGATATATTATAAGCATTGCTAGGAATAATGAATTTTATTTTTAAACAGATTCCGGTTTATACCTAAATTATAATTAAAACCGGTTACGTGGCTCGCCGATACGTGACGTTTTGTAGTTCACTTTCGTAAACAAATCTTAGCGATAAGTATCAACGAATAGAGCTCAAGCACGTACGTAACTCAAACATTTAGCAGTAAGGCGGATTATCGGCGGATTATCTCGCGGTTTAGTATTACCGATATTTGTACTTACAGCTTTGACAGATTATTCACTGGTAGGAACACGTTTGACGGTATCGTGACTATCCTGTTGTGTGCCAAGTTACTGAAACAAGACTGTATTTTAATTGATATTCGATTGCCGATATCTGATTTATCAATCCATTAAATACAGTTGAGTTTGCCATTAATAACGTTCGAGATAAAATACAGTTTCCAACTTCTAACTGTATCTGCCATCGTCTGTTATACGTAATAAATCTTTAATACTTCAATTATTAACAGATGTGAGTAACAATTGTATAAAGATAGGTATAACAATAAAAAATTAAACCCTTTGATTATATCTGGTATTGTATCGGGATTAGAATAAAAACCTACTTTAGTTAGGACGTTATTTTAAAAGGAAATTGATCGCGGGACTTGACACAGTAATATTAAATCAATAATCGGAATGATGTGATGTATTTTATCTTGTGGTTACAACAACCGAACGCTGGTACCGTTAACTTGAAACTGAGTCACATTAACATTTATGCACTTACAGCTCGACAAGTTGCAAATTCCAAAACGCGTTCTCGTCGATGCTGCTTATGCTATTGTCCTCCATACTCCTGAATCATCGTTGAGCCGTTAGTTCGCATGAATCTTATTAACAATGACAGTAATCGCTTCCGTAATCTACTTATGTACGTACAGTGATGTCAACGCGGAGCATCCGGCGAATAAATCTTCCGTTATCGACTCAAAATGGTTTTCATCCAATAATCTAAAAAATCAAACGTACATGTGTACACATTTTCTATTTTCATTAAACATATATGTATACATACATGCTTACATTTCTGCCAACGCTGGTAATCGTGGTAGTTTTAATGTGGACGTCGTTAACATGTTTTTACTCAGATTTCTATTTGTAAATAAAAAGACAGCAAGTTAACATATCATCAACATATTATCAATCAACATCAGTGATTATAGATGATGTAATTTTACTAGTTACATTAGTTACATAGTTACATTGTGATCGTTAATAGCAATTCTATAAGTGAAATAAGTATATTAAGACGTGGAAAATTCTTTTTGAAAGACACTGACAAATTTCCACAATTAAATCTATTTTTGTTACAATTTATTTCAATCTGATTGCATAACATTTGTACACTAGTCTTCTTCATTCAAGTTATTGTGAAATTATCGTATTAAAGAAGCAATCTACAAACGGATCTACATTTATGAACAATATTAGCGGTATAAGTAGAGCAGAATATTTCAAATAATAATGTTAAATAAATATATATAATATTAAAAAAAAGAACTCTAAATATATAACGCTGATCATAAAGCAAGCATTTATGTCACAGTAAATGATGGAAAGTTAACAAATTGAGATCGTCCATAATTTTTCGTAATTTAATACAATAGAATAACATAAAATAACTCTATACTGAGATAACTTACATCAAGTAGACAGTAGTGCTGTTTTCTAAGTCAGAAAAATCTGCCGTCACAATTTTATTTTGATCCAATAACAGAGTTTCTAATTTATTCAGTCCCGTTAAATGTCCCGGTAGTATTTCGCTGATGCTATTATTTGTGAGAATTCTGTACATAAATGAGTTTCGTTATATATAGAAATATTTTTCAATATTATGAATTGTGAGATGTATACTTACAACCAAAACAACTTAGATTGATGGAGGAAAACCCCTTTTTCTAATTTGACTATATTGTTATTATCGAGATACCTGAAATTATAGAAAACTGTAAGATGGAGGATAGTAAAGTTTTTTTTATATCCTATATCAAACAAGGATAACTTACAACAAGCGTATTCCCAGATATCTCGTTAACGCCCCGCGAAATAAGTGCGTGAGTGAATTGTCAGTTAGGATACTGCAAAAAGTACATATATACAGGGTGAGACATTTAAAATAGATCACCTGAACAACTCGCTTGTTTTTGATGACAGAAAAAAATGCTTCAGATAAAAGTTGCTTAGTCGAAGGAGAACATAGTCTGATATTAATAATTTTTTAAAGGAGAAAGGGGTGTAGGTTCTATAAAGGTCACCGTCAATTTTTTAAATAAAACCCTCTATTTTTTATTGCATATTCTTGTAGCTTATCTTGAGAGCTTTCCAAAACACTATGTGAGGAATCAATTGGTGTAAAGAAAACACATAGTTGTTTTTAAGAAAAAAATATGCAATATAACTAACAATTACATATTTTTTCTTAAAAACAACTATGTGTTTTCTTTACATCAATTGATTTCTCTCATTTCTCTGATTTCTCTCATTCTGTGCATAAAAGTATTGAGGTAAGGTCATCAAAAAATGAATATTTTATGAGATATTTTATAGTTTATGTAAAATTAAGAAATTATTTCAAGCCTTATAACTCGGAAAATACTTAATGAAAAAATATTTTATTATAGTGTTTTGGGAAGCTCTCAAGATAAGCTATAAGAATATGCAATGAAAAATAGGACATTCCATTTAAGAAATTGACGGTGACTTTCACGTGACCTTCAAATGACTCTCCAAGATCAAATTATTGCTACCATCTGATGGCCCCTTTCAAGCCATAAAACTTTTATTTGAAATATTTTTTGGAAAAACTTTTTCTTTTCGAGATATTTGCGTGTATTGTTTTGTGAAAATGGTCTACTCTGTATATACCCATATTATTAGTAATTAAGAGTGTTCAGAGAAGCACACATTTAATTAAATTAAATCCACCTATAACTCTACTGAAAAAAATCAATCAAACTGTTAATATTAGTAATCAAACACGCAACATATTTTGCTGTATGTATAAAAATTTCATAAAAATTAAACAATATTTCTATGAAGCGTACATTGCTGTTGCATTCGATGACAGGTTCTTGGGGACATCGGTATAATTTGTACAAATCACACGACACGCATAGTAGGTGCATTCAGCTGCAGCATCAAGTGGATCTGTGACAAAGAATATATAAATATTTAAACATCTCAAATGTTACGCATCTCTCACATACTGTATGATATTACCGCATTTCTCTGAATGTCCCCAATCTCTTTCTTTCATAAACCAATCCCAGTTTCCGTGCATGTCAACTGTGCAGCAAATTTATCGATTAGGGAAACAAAATTATCTTTGGAAATCTAAAAATCAGGATAACCCGTAAAGTAAAATTATGATAAATTAAAGTTAGTGAATGCTGCTAACAATAAGAAAATATGTATGTGTTGTTATATTAAAATTCTTATAAAGTAATGAATGATCAAGATAGTGAAGTAATCGATTGGACTTTCGTCGGAAGTTTAACACTAAAACAACCAATTCCGTCAAAATGTTAGATAAAATTTCTTGGTTTCAATTACAGAAATTTTTTAAAGTGCGTTGGAAATTGTCCGATATATTTTATGATAATGATTTTCCATCAACCATTTTAATTTCAAAGTTCTGTGTAGGATGTCTGCATATATCAAATTAACGCTGGTTGTTCTAGTGTTAACGGATGTTGTGACTAATTAAAGTATTGTTGAACAAATTTAAATAGAAATTAAAATGAATCTGGCGAAAACTATAATTATTAATGTAAATAAGATTTGAAACTCACAGCAATTTTCTGTGGATTCATCGTCGCTATATGGACAATCCGGTACGCCGTTGCACCAGCTACGTTGTGGCATGCACGTGGTGCTGTTGAGACATAGGAAAGTACCGATAGGACACTTGTCTGAAACATACAAAAATATATCAGAATTTGTCTGATATTTTTTCAGTAAACTGTCATAACAATTGTGAGAAATGGTCTTTCGTGAAATTGTTTATCGTAGTTTATGATGGTTAACGTACTATCGTTTGTAGAAACAATCTAATAATTCAATAGTCACTATAGCTGCAAGGATGTATTTTTATCTTGTAAATGCGTCGCGTACGTGCTAAGGAATAGAAAATAGCTATTAAGTTTGCATATTTGACGAAACATTTAAATCATGATCTGTGTTACCATGGAGAAAAAGATATTGTGCATAATATTGTAATTGCAAATAATCAATAAAGATTTTTACAATAGAAAATGTGTGTGTGTATACAGAAGGTCTTTTTTCTTCTTTTATAACATTTTATTCATTTATTATAACATTCTTATATAACATAAATAAATATGGAAATTCTTTCCAAATAACAAAATAAGAAATTTCTATGTATATTCTCAAGTTTAATCAGAATTACCAACAATATTTATGTAATTTAAAAAATTTTATAAATTATATATATTTTTCTCTTCAGTTATTAATTTTTATTTTTATCAAAATGCCTCATAAATGTAAATAACAAAGTCTCAATCTTGGAAATTTCCAAAGAAAGAAATTCTCTTTTCTGAAATAATAAAAATTAAAACTAAATCCACTGATAAATCTGTCTGTGAGTATATAATAATCTTACCTTGATTGAAATAGTACATCAGCCCAGAAAGCAAGCAGAGTGTTGTAATCAGTGATACACCTACGATAACAATATACTTGTATTTCATAATTTCAAAATATATTTGCACAGTAAATTAATTTAATTCTCTAGTAATTTAGCTTCTCTTCTCTAGAAGTTTAAAATTTAAGCAAAAAATTAATGATTTTATTGGAAACACTATGTTGGAATTATATGTTCATATCACTATATGAATTTTTATGTGCGTCGTGTAACTGGCTAGCACTCAGGATACTAACTGACACTAGTTGCATTCGTTTGTTCGCGATCTAAGTTCCAATGTATTGCACACGCGCTCTTTGTCCCTGGGAGAGCTTTTCTTCATATATATGTATATTTCTTCCAATCTTCTGAGCAACAGTCTCTTTATCTGTCAGCATAATAATGTGCGTAAATGAGATTTACTATACAGAGACTGTAGAATTCTTAATTTTTTGCAGTCTTATATTACCAATATTGCATTTTAGCAAATCAACTAACATTATATCAATACTATAATTTCCCACTCAACAACAACATATATAAGTAATATAATACATATTATGTATAACTGTTACATTTTGTAGTAGGAAAACTAGAACAACAAAAGTGCGGGAAGTACACGTATGTAAACCCTCTATATATTCTATATATTCTAGTATATTATAATAGAAGTGGAGGATAATATAATTGGTCTCCAAGGACCTTAAGTAAACCCAATAGTCTGTATGTAAATTCCCAAAAAATTAGAAAAATAAAGTTGAGTTATTGTTTAAATAAACCTTATATAGATTGCGATATAAATATATATCACTAATATTCATTTTTTTTAATTCGTACTTACTCTTTGTGTCCCACTCTCGGTGTATGTGCTCCTACTTTTTCATATATATTGGATAGAATAAATAAAGTAAATTATGTAGATACAGACTTACAAAGTGAGAGCCCAGCAATAAAAAAATCTGCAAATAATAAATCTGCATATAATTCTGTCTGTTTATATATATGAATTTGAATAAGGCGCTGCAAAGCAAGCACGATTATTTTCCTCGTATTCGACTGTGATTGGTCAATTTTTTATAGTTTAAAGATGCAATTTCACGTAGCGTCAAAACGCTAGCGGCTCTCCCCACTCTGTGATACATTTCCCCTCAATAGTAAGGAGAAAAAGAGCTGTCGACAAAACGCCAGCCGCTAAACGCCCGCTACTTTTTCATGGAGCGACAAATCGCTGGTCGCTGTGGATTTGTATTTTCTGTATTTTTTAAATTTTTTCTATAGATTTAATTCGTGTATAAAACTGACAATAAGGATGCGTGTCAAAGTGCGTTTAAACTGTCCGAACAGTATTTTATCGACAACCTTACAAAATACATTGCCGTCAGTAACAGCTAAAGAGATTATGACCGGTATTCATAGTCGGATCTTATAATTAAGATCATCTTAAGTTTATCTTCAGATACTCCGTAGCCAATAAACTGATTCGTACAGCATCTAAAGATAAACTTAAGACAATCTTAAATATAAGACCCAACTATGAATACCGGCCTAAGAAACGACGAATACTGGTGTTGTGTGCAATTATGCGAAAATTACAAGAAAATGAAAAGAAACCGTACAAGAAGAAGCAATACTGGGTAGCACCATATCTAAAGGATCGTCCAGAGCACAGTTTTTATTATGTGTCAATTCCTAAACTGACCATAAAGAATGGAGTGAACGATTCCACAATTATTTCCGAATGTCCGCAACACAATTGGAGAAATTGTTATCTATTGTTGGATCGCTATTGATAAAAGAAAATGTTATTCGAGAGCCCATACAACCGAAAGAACGTTTGATAATAACATTAAGGTTTGTAAATGTTAAAATTTAACATATTAATTTTTTGAAATTGTTGATACAACTGAAACGATTCAAACACGTCTATTTTTCGCTCGAGTTGAGCCTCTCCGAACTTCAAGCGGCAAAACGACGCGTCGACCAAGGGCGCCAAAGTGAGGAGAGCCGCTAGCGTTTTGACGCTACGTGAAATTGCACCTTAAGGCTTACTACCCCTATTGTAGACCCGGGCTGAAGTCCATCATACACAAACCTTCCGTAATCCGTAAGTGTAAGGAAATTGACCAATCAGCGTTGAATATTCCAGTTAAGCAATTGGAATACTGTGATGGAATATTTATTTACTTACTTTTCATCAATTAAATTGTATCTCATCAGTTTATTTTTTTATATCAGTAGATATTAATATATATTAATGGTATCTTTTGTCGTTTGACACAGTGCCCGTCAAAGCGCCCGGCCGGCCGTTTGGTTGTGCCACACTTGATGGCGCGAACTGTACTTTGTAATTGGATAGTTTTAAAGGCTCACCATTTAAAAACTATTGACCTCACAATTTGCTATTGACATTTTCGACTCAGTTTTTCATGAGAAACACATATGTGCCGACTCCTCCGGTGACCTAAATTATCCTGTATAAAATAATAAAAAAAAATTATTTACTACTAGATTCAAGCAACAGCATCTGTGAACCAGATCAAGACGGCACAGTCCCAGGATGTTCGTAAATCTCGGATAATAGTTCGACAACAACAGATTCTTTGTTACAAGAAGATTCATCAAGCGAATCGAATATCGTGAATTCAAATACAGTTAATAGTGCTATTAATTAAGACTAATTATAAGTTTGTAATTAATACACACGCACACACACACACACACACACACATATACATGTATGTTCACACGTATATTCTGTGATGTGTGCAAGACTGGAGACAAACATGACCGCCTCCCCCGCCGCGAAAGTGACTACCCCTCTTGCCTGCTCTGTCTCCTTATTCCGAAGGGCCTCTTAAGATAGAACGCGATGAATGATAAGCAATATCCAATGAGAGCTCTGCATTACGATGTGACGTAGTGAAACGCTATTTCTGTCTGGAGAGGCCTTAAGTCCGTAGGGCAGACTGAGGCCTGTTCTACAATGGGTGCTTTCCATTAGTTGACTCAAGTCGACACAAGTCTAGGGAAATCATCATTTGTGCTTTCCATTTGATTTGTGTCGTTAAGTATGTGTCAATAGCTCAAGTCGACTTTTTCGAACTCTGCTTTTGCAGAGAGTTGAGGTGGGTAACATTCAGTTCTACCAATGTCGAAAAATAAATGCACCTATTTATTTGATCATATATTTGAAAAATTCGATTTTATTGGTAATAAGTGAGGTTAAGATACTTTCTCTTGTGATACTTTGTGCAATGAATGAGAATTTATTATAAAAATATTATTTATGAAGAAAATTAATTATTTGTTAATTATATGTCATAGAAAATAATATACTTTTCATAATATATTACACGTAAGTCATATATTTAATTTTAGTTTATCAATATAAATTATAAATTTGCAATCTAAGATTTTGCTTTCGTATGATAGATTTTACGATGAAGAAAACTGGAAAAATAATTTTGGTTGAAAATTTGACGGACCGCAACTATGAGTTTGTTTTTTATAGCTGAATATTTCCTGAATTTTAGTATACACTAATTGTAAGAGTGGTCTACAATACGTGTGTCTATATATTTTTTCTTTGATTAATATTAACTTAATAGTTCCGATACAAATGTTTTACTCTAGATCAGAAGACATATTGCGCATCAACTTCTGCGCAGTAGGTGCTTTCCATTTATCGTGATTGGAGCTGCTGACTTGAGCTAGCTTGAGTAGACACAAGTCATGATAAATGGAAAGTAGAGATCTCGATATAAATAGAGAAGCGACAACGGTGATCGATACGTGCGATATATCGCAAAAGGCAGCCATGTTAGTTCTACACAATAAAGCCGACGGCACGTAATAAGCACGAGAGTGAGAGAGAGCGAAAGACGCTCGCTTTCTCTCGCTCTCATGCGTCTTGGTCATGTGATTCAGAGAGCCAATCAAACCGAACCCCTCGTTGTCGCTTCTCTATTTATATCGAGATCTCTAATGGAAAGCACCCAATGAGTCGTAAGTCGTAAGTGTGAATACACCAATCATATTCGATTATTCTTTTCTAAATTCAACTATGATTAGTTTATTCGCTCACGACTTGCGACTCATTGTAGAACAGGCCTAAAACTCTAGTTGCAATTGGTCACTTTACTTTGGGAGGGATGACGACGATGCTGAGATGAGATCTGTAAATGAAATTCTTGAACTTTTCACTTATCAGCCATACTTTTACGGAAACAGTTCGTATTCCGAAATACAGATTTTCGGATATTGGTCGTAATCGTTTTATAAACAATTTAATATTCACTTTCTAAAGGTAAGGAAATTGAAATTCGTTTATTGTTTAGTTCGCGTTTGTACGTTTAACTTATGTTATAAAGTGGAAAGAGGAAGAAATATATGCTCACTGACCACGTGTTTTCTATATTTTTTCTCGTTCTTTAATCTCTTTTATGTTTCACGAAAAAGTTCAAGCATACTTTGTTGATAAATGAATGAAAAAGTGAATATGAAAATCAATATTAGTCTTTTCGATTAATTTTTTTATCCAATTTCGGGTCAAATACATTTATTTACATTGATAAATATGTATAAAAAGTCATCTCACCGATTTTATTGTCACTTAGAAATGAGAAAATCCCCCCATTATATGTAAAATAAATTTTTTATAATATGTTTATAATAAATATGTTGTTGACTAAACTTTAAAAAATAATTAGGTATAATATCGAAACATTCAATATCAAAACATTTAGAAACTTAAAAAACTAAAATTTCGTGTAATGTTTGCAAGTTTTCTTAAAAAATAAACGCTAAAATCAAAACGAACAAGGCCGGGTGACGGTGCCAATAACAATGTAATTATACAAAAAACAATACAATATAACAAATTTTTGACTTGGAATAAAGTCATCTTCAGTGTCGGTTAATAATTAAAATTTGAAAAAACAAATAAACAAATAAAATTCCTATACGTTACATAATTGTTTTGTTAAAAGAATAGTGATATCGTCATACAGGTTGTAAATTCAGTCAAATGTCAATTTATAAAGCAATTATAACAATGTTTTAATATAATGCCATAAAAGTCTCATTCAACGGAATGCGATTGCTCTCAAGATAAAGAAATTGTGCCAAAATGATTACTTTGCTAATTTTAAGATTAATTATGTAATGTATAGAAATTTTATTTGTTCAAATTTTAATTATTAACCGATACTGAAGCTGACTTTATTCCAAGTCGAAACGTTTGTTATTGTATTGTTTTTTACATAATTACATTGTATCGTCACTCGGCCCTGTTTTGGCCCTTTGATTTTAGCGTTTATTTTAGAAACTTGAAATGTAAACCATTTAACAAAACAAAATAAAAAATATTTTATAAGAATTATTTAAATATTTGAAGGATTTGATTTAATTAATTTTTTAAACAAATAATAAAGCCTCAAACGATTAAAAAGAATCAATAAATATAAAATAAAGACTCAGAACTACAACAAAGGAGTTCGTATCTTAATGAGAAATGATTGATCGAAAAGATGTCGATCGGTATTAAATCGGCATCAAGTCTATTCGATACATTTTACGTTTCGATTTATGATTCGACATATTTTCAACCATAACTTCTCACTGAGATCTTATTAATTAACTCTCTAATAATTAATTAACATTAAATATTGTTCAAATTTGTTTTGAACAGTAATTTAACCATTTCAGTTTTTTTATTATATAATTAAAGACCAGTTATAATTACAATTAAAGGGTTATTATAATTAAACAGTATTATATATTACAATTTTGTATTATTGTACAAGATAGTAGTAATTGTCAGTAGTAATAATATCAAAAATAATTACTTTATAACATTTTTAACAGTATAACAAAAAACATACACATACACATACGTAAAATAGAACATTTTGTTTAATAAAAGATACATATACTAACATTAGTTGTATTTTAATTATTTTTTTCTAATTGTTTGTAATTAATAAAATCAATAGGTTTACAGTTTTACTATGGCTTTATCATTGCAAAACAGCAGGTACAGTATTATTATTAATATATAATTAGCATTAACACTAGCTGTAACACTATTCACAGACTTTTGAGAATAGAATCAAGCCTCCAATATTGCATGAATACTTTTTATGCTTAAATATGCGAATTTTCAATTTGATTGTTCAATCTCAACACATTTTTTATATAATAATTCTAATGGTCTCGGCGTATTTATTAAAAAATTTTTATTTCAAATTAATGTCAAATCTGTCATTAATGGATCACAGTATAATCAATATCAACATAATTCAAAAGTATCTTTATTTCTTTTTCAATGAATAGATAAAAATATATTTAAAATTCATTCGTTAATAAGAATCTTAAGAACAATCGTCGATATAAGTGCATCTACTTTTAAAAATGGTACGTGTTAAAGAAAGTACAAAGATTATTAACAAGTGAAAATCTAGTCTGATATGTATTTAATAATTTAACAAGAGAAATATGTCATTTTCGGTCTTATTGTTAGTAGCCTCGTAATAAAAATATTTCTGTGAAAAATGACATGTCTGTATTTACAAAGGATATTACTCTTCAGAATATTACCTTTTTATTTTCTTTCAGAGAGACTATGACATTCCATTATTATCCTTTATCTTGCAAGAGTGTTAGTCGATTTCCCTATGTCGACAGAATCTCAGTAGGAGAGAACAACGATGTTAACTTCATCTATCAATTTGTGCAACATTGCACCGAATACAGCTGTAGTTTTATATATAATCCTCTGTACATAATTGGGCAACCAAACAAATTCCCAAACTATGGAGATTTTCCACAAACATTCTCCAAAGTGTGTTTTTCCTAATATTGTATTTTGTCGCAATTTAAATTTATGTTACAAGGTAACGGTAATATTTGACATTTTTTTATTTTTTTATACAGGAAAATTATGGTTTTGATATCTCAGTATCCCCATGGCAAGATGAATCACATGAATTTTTAATGTACGATGCTAAAAAAAATATTAAAAAAAAAAAAATCAAAAACCATATTGGTATGTAATATTTGAATTGTATTTGAATAAGTAAATATTGGTGAAAAATGGAAGAAGAAAGTTTCCGGAAAGAAATTTTAATTATATTTTATATTTTAAAGATATCGTATTTCATGAAGCTGTCTATCCAATCAGAATCTCTATATACGAAATATATAATCCTGGAAACATAATTCAAATTCTGGCTCAAGATTCTGATAATCAGTGGCGTCCGTTGTGGAAAGGATCACCTCAGATTGTACCCTCGACATCTAGACTATTTTCCCCACCCTTAGAGTCATGTAACTTTAAAACCAAAAGTCTCAGATTAGAATTTAAAACCAGCAAATGGAACTATCGTACAGAATTAGATGCTGTGATGCTTATTGGTACATCAAAATTGATCCTCCCTAAAAATCCTGGAGAGAGTTTAACTAATCTATTAAGAAGAATGAATTGTCGTTGCTACGAGAATGAGGATGTTCATAATTTAACACCAAATTACAAACGTGCACACTTGGATATAGTCCATCTTCAAGAGGATTTTTTTTCGAATTGCATTATTCGTGACAGGTATTATAATCATCGACAGTAAATGACATATAACCTTTTTTTTTTAATTTCCTTAAATAATAAAAATAAATTTGTTATTTACAGTGATTCAGGAAAGACCTTTTCTAAATGTAATTTGGGTCACGAAAAAGTTTCTCGGGAGGTAATCCCTGATTATGTGCAATGTTTGAAACATGATTTAAATTTTGCGAAACTCTTTTCGAACAAATCTGTGAAACGACCACGTTGCAATTTTTCTAGTCTTTCTGTAAAGTATTCCAACAATAAGAACTTATCTTTTTCTATTTCTTATAATAACATTTATTGCTTTTGTTATTTCGTGTATTAAAGTTTCATATTTTATATTTTGCAGGATAAAGTAATATTAAAAGTGTTAAAGAACTTAGATCTCAGATCGTTATGTCGCATGAGCCAAGTAAATAAGCGCCTTAATAATTTAACACATGACTGGTCACTCTATACCTGTTTGAACGTGCGAAATGTAGGCTCGAAAATGTATATGTGCAATATATTTCGTTACTTTACACCGAGATGTGAATATTTGCAACAATTAGATTTTAGAGCAAGCAACTTTTCTAAAACGTATTTTGAACAATTTCTTAACAATTGCGGTAGACATTTAACGCACTTACGATTAAGTAGCTCATTGTCTGTGAACAACACTACATTACTAAAAATTTCTGAGATATGCAAAAATTTGAAAAGTATGTATATATATATAGATATATATAGATAAATTATATATATAAAAATATTATAGATATAAATTACATATATATATTCAATATTACATATATTCAATATATGTTCTTTTTTTTAGAATTGGATCTGAGATATTGCTCATATATACAGGATGAAGGATATTCACATCTTGAAAATCTAGAGCGTCTGGAATGTTTAAACATTGGTTTTAGCACTCATAAAGATACGTGTCGTATTCATATAAACACTCAAACTCGTATTCATATAAACACTCAAACTCTTTGTAAAATATTACAAAAAAATCAACAGATGCGTGAGTTATATTTGGAAAATGTAACTGTAGACCTAAACATAGTGTCAATGGAGTTGAGAAAATCATGTCGAAATTTGGAAGTAATAAGTTTAATAAATTTTTTAAACTACCCATTTCATGTTTTATCGCCAAGTACTAATGCTCTGGCTGACTGTAAAAATTTACGAAAAATATTCTATTATTCGTAAGTATGTGCTACATTTTCTTTTAAAATACATGTATTCTTTATCAAACTTTATGTGTTTGCTTCTCTTGCGAACATCTTGAATTAGATACACTGATTTTCTTTTTGCAATTGACGTTCTGTAATAATAATATGATTTTTATAACAGCTATTTAAACATAGATGATGATTGGAATAGATTATTTTCCTGCTGTCCACTCTTGGAAGAAGTTTATTTAGGTCCTTTTGTCACCGACCGCAATTTGAATTCACTGACGCAATGTAAAAATTTGAAAAAATTATATCTTGATAATAAGATAACATCTGTGACACGTCAGCCAAAATATTCCATTATTTTGGAACAATGTCCTAAACTACAAGAGTTGTATATCTTATGCTCTAACATTACGAAACATTTAATCGAGCAATGGAGAGAAAAATATCCACATGTGTCAGTCTTCGTAGGCACTAGTGATGGGACAAAGAATACCTGGGATGAACAGTATTACCTACATTATTACGGAATAGGACAGCATACATTAGTTTCAAGCCATAAATCAATTATCAATCAATTTAATGTTTTGATTTAATAATCAATTTCACAATAATAATAATAATAAATATCTTGAGAAACATTAAAGAATTTTTGCAAAAACTATTTTATTTAAAAATTCAACACCCTAATCATAATCCATTCATTTCTGAGGAGCTCAAAGAATAAAACTACCTATATTTCGATTTCTTAGCTTCTTACTGCTTTTCTGTTTATTTTTCTACTATTGTTTTCTACTATTGTTAATTTTATTATAAGTACATTTTGACTGACATTCGTTTCTTAACAAATTCTAAATTTTAATTAAAAGTCAATATTTCATGCAATTTTGTTATTGATAATATCTTTTCAATGATAGTTTTAATATTGATATAATTATTACAAACCAAATGATCAAATCATTAATCTATTCATTTCTGAAATGATACATGGAATTTATGATGAAATGAAATATGGAATTTATATGTAATCACCATATCTGATCACTACTTTTGACTAGTTTGCCAATAAATGAATAATAATTTCACATTTTTTAAATAATTTTCATTGAAATTTTATTTATTTCAAACGGTTTCAGAAATTATTCTGTAATTTTTAATTTTTTTAAACAGAATTACGTTTTTCTTCTACATTTCAGCGACTCTATATGCTTCTTAAGATTTATAAACTCGCTGATGGCATTCATTTTTACTCTCATCCAAGAATTGCAAAAGAAAAAAATAGAATATTGCGATGTTCGTAATCTAACAATGAAAATATCGTATTAGTCACCATAAAAAACGTAAACAAATAAAGTGTAATTCTATAATATTTAAGGATTCTATTACTAGTATTCTATTAATACTAGTATTTTCTCTAATACTAGTATTTTATTAATACTTAAGAGCTATTTTAATATTATTTATTAGAACTATTTTAATGATTTTTTTTTAATTAGTTCTTCACACATCTACTTTTACACGATCAGAAGGTGAAATCTCACTAAAGTTAATTGTACAATAAAATCTGGAAATTATTCACACAGAATAATAAGCCTCGGTTGTATCGCGTTAGTTTGTATCGCGAGCCGTTATTTTAACACTCACGTTCGTGAATTTGCTGACAGGGATATGAATATGTAGACAATTTCAATGTTTTCAAGATCATCGTTGCATTACGTCACGATAACACCCGCTTTAACGTCACGATCGAGAATTGAAAAAACTCTGACTACTTATTGAAAATGCTCTTTCTAGATGCACATGTACATTCGCAAATTAATTCTGATCTTACTGTTCGTAACTGTTCATTTGAAGAAATCAATGAAAACTTTCCGCGATCGTAATAAAATTCTAAATTAGAGATGACATGTAATTCAAAAGTTCTATTTTATTTTATAATTTATAATTAATGACTGAATAATTTCCTTTCTCTTTATCTAATGTATTTGCATTTACTCCATTTAATTTTGCTTATTTTTAAATTGTCTACGTTGTGTGCGTGCGTGCGAATCGATCAAAACAAATGATACGATAGAAAAACAGAAAAAAATTATAAAATTTTAAATACTAACTATGATATCGAGGTGTTCAAGAAACGAACATGAAAATTGAAGTTTATATTTTGAGAAATTTTTATTTGCCGATTATGTGTGACGATTAATTTTCCAATAACAGATGACAATAAAGACCTGCGAAATTGATTAATAGAAAGTCCAGTTTCCTGAATCGTACACATTGAATGAGTTGGCGTCCCTCTATAAGATAAAAAACGATGTAAAAGTCAAATTTTTTACTTCAATAAAAGCTCCTTTTTTGCGGAACTCGATACGATAATTTTTTGCTTAGTTATGTCTGAAAAAAAATAGATTTTCTACCAGAGTAAAAAAAGAAATTGTGATTAAAATGTTGCCGCTATCAATTCGAATCACTGCAATTCTGTTCAAGATATATCGCATTCATTATTGAAATCACATCGGCAAATTTCTAGAAATACAATACTTCACTCTTCACTTTCGTTTTTAAGTAACTCGGTACCATAATAAACTGTAATTATTAACTGTTATAAACTCGGTAATGTAATTATTAATTATAATCATTAAAGTTTTATGATTTATTCTATTTTTTTACTGTACAATTTTTCTTCGACCGGTTTGTATTTTAATCTTCCTATTTTATATTGATAATTGATAAATAACCTATCTAAAATTTATTGTTGGCTATAAATAAAAAAAATACGACGCAAAATAAACTGCAATATTCGTTTTTATTTCTTTTACTTATATAATATTTAATTATCTTTTTTTACTTTATATAAAATATAAAAAATATAAAATCTGTTTAATATATACACACATGAAAATTACAAAAACTGTTATTTGTACATCTGTATATAAGATGGTAATTGAGACTTAAAATGACATAAGATAAAATCATAAACATGGAATTGTTTAAGTTAATCGAATTTATTAATTATTTAATAGTCAATAAAACCATAGTTGCGTCAATGAATTAATACACTTGTTTCTCTATGATTTTACTACATACCATTTTGCACTTACATTTAAATACAACAAATATTCTAAATAATGTTCGTAAGTTTCTCTCAAAACAATATTCTAACCAAAGGGGAACGATAAACGAACAAAGCTGATACTGCCAAAGATATATAATTATATAAAAAATTATACAATAATAAACGTTTCGACTTGAAATAGTTACAATAAGACCGAAAAATGTGAACTCCAGCTATGTATTTTAACCGAAATTATACGAATTTTTAATTATTATATTTGTCACTGAAGAAGGCTTTGTAAGCCGAAACGCATTTGACTTTGATTTGTAATATATTTAATAATGTTTATCGACACTACTTGGTTTGTTTTGTTTATTGCTCGCGAAAAAGGCATTGCGGTTATATCAATTGTTGTAATAGTGCTATTTTTCAAAAAAAAAAAAAACAAAGTGAGCAAACTAAATATCACCTTGAGATACGCGGATAAATTAAGAGAAAATTATGAAATTCAAAACAAGATTATGAGCCAGAGAATCGATGCTTTATTGAACGATTAATAGAAAAACAATTAGAAAAAGAAATACTTAATAACATGCTTGAAAGTCAAAAAAGTATGTTAAAAGAAACAACTAATCAGTTGTTAATTGGCTTGCAAAATATTTTCGCTCCTAAGATTCTATCTCAATTGTCCACAGTTTCAGTTCCTACAGTAAACCCAATCGCTCAAAGTCCTTTTGTAATCTTCCCAGTTCATTATTCTTCTCCATTTCTACCATCTTGATTCACAAAAAGCCTTTTGTTCTTCAAACTCTTTTCCTAAAGTATTATTAAATTTAAAAAGTCCAGCTCCGGAGAAAGCTGCAAGTGTCCAACAAACTATTACTGTAAAAAAATATCTACAAGATGAAAATGAAAAGTCTATTCTTGTACAATTATTATCTAATGTAATATCGCAAGACTCACAGAATTTAAAATGTTAGAGTACTCAAAATTGTACTTCATTACAATTCCAAAGTAATCAGGAGTCTGATAAAATTTAAAACTCATTTAGTACTATCAAACTTTATTTATTTGTGTTTTAGTTTCTTTATACGTAAACAAAGTGCAATTCTTAATTTAACTAAAGTATTACTTTAAATATTAATTTTTACTATGTAATTAAAATAAATAGATTATATATTAAGGACTTAGTTAAAAGCTAAAATGTTTTTGAAATTTTAAAGATTTTTTATTACTATTATTATTAAATGTAATATTTTTAAACGTAATATTTATCATATTTAATCAAATTTAACGTCGTTCATTTCTGCATAAACTAATATTTATGTAATCTTTAGTTTGTAATACGTAAAAATTATTATTGAAGAGTACAAATTTATTTTTATATTTTATTGTTATAAATGTTCTTCGGAGTTCAAAATTTTTGGCCAAATAATTTTTTAGTGTATCTCTTATCTGACTGCCAATAAAGTTATCCAAGTTCCGAGCTCTTATTGGTTCTGGTTGCTAAATTTCGGGTTGTACCTTTGTTACTCATTCTCAAATATGTAGATAAAAATAACTCGTTTTGTGTCTCGACTATGTTATGTACAATGCAAGCGGCTGATATTATATGTGGTACGTAAATATAGTGTACATCAATTCGTTTAAGTAGTTGTTGCCAGCGAGCTTTCAGTCTTCCAAAAGCAATTTCAATACATACGCGGGCAGAATTCAAGTATACATTGAAAGATTCTTCTTCAGAAGGCAATTACTTTTAGTATATCCTTTGATAAGCCATTCCAGTAATAGATAAGAAGGATCTCCTAATATAAAATAAGGAACTGACACATTTAATACCGTTTTCGTTTCCTGAAATATAAGTTCTACATAAATTTTTTAAAATTATAATATTAACTTTATGATAAATGAAATATTTTTTTATCAACTTTGAGAATTAATAATATATTATAGTTTTTGTATAATTTTGAAGACTGAAAAACTGCAGCATTATGATATGATCCTGGTGAACCACAAAAAACAATAAAATCGTTTACATGGCTTTTTTAGGAGAGGAGGATTATTATAATATTGTAATATTAGTTGATGTTTGTTGGAATTGTTAGAATAACACACAAAGTAAAATTTCATAAAGAATTATCTCAAAATCAACACATAGTAATAAATATTTATGTATTATTGTAAAAATAAATACAATAAATATTTTAATTCTATATTTTAAGAATAAATGTTTTAATATTTTAGATTTAAGAAAGTGATTCATACAAATAATCAAGCTCTAAAGAAAAATTGCAAAATATAATTTAAATAATTCTTTTAATACATTTTAAGGTATGATCTAAACGAAATAAAAAGATTTTAATTATAACAATTAACACTAAATTGCATTAGCCTAGACACAGGTAAGTTTTCAAAGATAAAGTCGCTGAAGAACTTAATACTCTTTGTCACTGACAAGAAGAGTTCGAAGAGTTAGCTTTCATTTTTGTTTATATAGGTACATGTAATATTATGTATAAATAATATAATATTGGAATATATTTATTGTTCAATATATTCCAAATATTTATTTCCAAGTAAAAAATAATACGTATTACATGTACAAATAAAAAAATATATACTCTGGTGCTCGCTCACTGTGCTATGCGACACTAATCAATAATGTGTAAAGACAAAAAGTTTCATGTCTTATAAACACATTATCGATCTCTAAATTTTAAAATATTAAATTGTTACTTACAAGGTGCATTCAATGAAAAGATCTTGCACTTGAACTTCTGTATACAAGATTCACCACAAAAAAAGATTAAAATCAGTAAAAAGAGTCAACTGCGATCTCTCCTTGTAAGATACACAATCGAGGGTGATTTTTCTCATAACTCGGCAACACCCCCAACATAGGAATGTCCAGTAGTGTATGACCTAAATTTATTACGTCAATCACGACACATCAATATTTTTCATGTTTACAGTGTAAAGGAGAATCTTCAATTACATCCTGTCCCATCAGTATATTATAAAAATTTAGAAGATTTTAAATAATTTAACTCTTTCAAAAACTCTTTATTTAAAATATAATATTTACAAAAATTTCACTTAATACATTTTTAATGTACTCTAAAGTTAGTGAAGACAATCAGGGATTGCTGTTTACTTAAATAAATAAAGTAATATCTTGTTTGCACAATTTGCTCATTAATATATCTATTAATATCTCGACTCCGTACATTAAAAATCTCCAACAGGGATTATGGCTTGACATTATTCTGCGGATAACGGAAATTTCTATGACTCTTTCAACAAGTTCCGGCAACTGTACTCTTCCGTACAAGCTGCTGGGTCGTATGAATCTATGACATCGGAGATATGCCCTTATTTTATTCTTATTATTATTGCGCGATTTTATTAGCATGTTTTTCTGCATTGGCGCGATGTCGAACAGTATCCTGGTCTCCCAGTTTTATTTATTTGCATGGCTAACTGTCGCTTTTGTGTGTCATCAAATGAGAAATGTCCAATGAAATCTGAGATGAAGACCAAGACTTAAACTCTTAAGACTTAAAGTAAAGTAAAAAACGGTATAAATCCATAATTATACAATTTATTTTCAAAATATTCAATTATGTGTTACAACTATATTAATTTGATAATTAGTAGTTTATAATTTTTGGATTTATGATGTTTCAGACGTTATATACTTTAATTCTTTTATCATAATTTTCGAAGTGTTAAAAAATATCTTAATTTAATTTTTAACGTAATTAATAAGAAAAAACAACTACAGTATATAATTTGGCAAAATAATCTCGATTAGTGTATCAGATTGCGGCATTCGACCAGGCGTGTTATTCTTTTTATAAACTGATACGAAATACCAGTCGAATCAGTACGTCTTCTAATAATATGCATTGCTTGATCGTGAAACCCGTTATACTTAACGACCGGCAAGTTTTACACCTTTTCCCCGGAAACGTTGGATAATTCCGATGATCTTCGTGAGTGTTTCCAATAGGACGATTATAGGTATCTGAAGCGCGACGGCTTTGTGTTTCTGGTTCATTTACTTTATCTATAAATAAACTGCAAGGAGAATTAAGAGGTATAGTGTGTGCGCAATTGCATTCCGTTACAAATCATAAAGACATCCATCGCTTCAGAACAATTACGTAGTTCATCAATTTTGAATTAAGAATAGATTATCAGCGACTGGAGAAAATTTCCGAAGTTCTTGACTTTTGTGAACGTTAAAGATTATTTTTAAACATTCTTATTTTTAAATGTCAGTGTTAATATAATTTTATTACATTTTACAACGTATATTATCTTTATACCTATCTATCTTTACAATATATTATTTTATATTATTATATATATATATAATTATATTATTATATTATATTATATATTATATTATAATATTATATTATATAAGTAAATTATAAATGTGCAAAGATAATATGTAATACATGTAACACAATAAAATTATGTTAAAATTGATGTTTAATAAGCTTTATCGTTCATAAAAATCAATAACTCCGTGCATCTTCTCGAATTGATAATAATAGGTAATAATAATTATCATGTTACATAAATTATACCGAACATACACTATTGATCTAACTACATGAATTATCTTGAAAATACTTATTTGTAGGATGCAATAAATTATGCAATATTTACAACTCGATTGACAAGGAATAATCGACGATTATTGGCGAGAAAGACTATATCTGTCATTCAAACAATAGATGAAATGTCAATGAAACGTCAAGGGTTAACTTGTACCATAATTGGCTGCACGTAGACCACAATATCGAGTACAGTGATAAAATCTGGGACGGAGCATGTTTACGAGAATAAGATCTCGTCAATCGCGGCAAGACGAAACGACCACGCGTAATTTAAGACAATTCACCGACTTCGTTTCGCCTTGGCACGACCAACGTGCCGGTTTTTTTTTTGGCTGAAGGAGTTGAAAGAAAAATTTATTTCCGTTTATTCAGGAGAGATACAGAGTGTACAATGTTATACAGGATACAAATTATGCATGTCCTTCCTCGTCCTATTTTTTTTTCGTTTATGCTATTGCCGATATGGGTGCGCAACGGATTGGTGATCGTTATCGCATGTGTGCACATGTGTTCTATGGGCGGTATTCATAGTCCAAGCACATATTCAAGATCGTCTAAGTACGAACTCAAGTTTCTACACAGTTATTTCATTGGATGAAGATTTATCTTAAGATTTAAGTCTTAAGAATGACTAGACTTAAAACGATCTTGAATATTTTATATATTATATATGTATATGTGTGTATTTATAGATATACACATATACATGTATATATACATATATATATCACACATTACATATACGCGCGCGCGTATAACATTCAGATCGGATCATGAATACCGCTCTATGCGCGGTGATGCACACGCAGTCGGTGCATTCTGCTTCGAATTTTCGTGAGAATGCTTGGGAAACAAAATAGCGTTCGCGAGAGGGAAAGGGAGACGGAGAAAGCGTATTTCGCGGACGTATCGATACATGTGCGATTTGTTATGCTCGCAAAAGTACATTACGTACGATCAATGCACGTACAAATATAAGTATTATCTTACAACAATTCGTCGAACGAACTTGTCGAGGACCATAAGTGTTTGCATATAAATTCATGAACGTGTCCTCGACATGATGTTCTGCGTGATTTCGGTAATCGGCATCATATGTATTAAAAACAAAAAAAAAAAGAGCTTCGACTGACATGAGATGTGAGATCCTAAGCGCGATACGTACAGCATCCACGTGTGAAAATCATATGCATCGATTCCGTATTTCCTACGATACAAATCCTTACGTTTGGCTTCGTTTCTTTTTTTTCCTCCTTCAGCGTATTTCCCATTTCTGTCTCGTGTTTTTTCTGCCTTTTTTTCTATATATAATAAAAGATAAGATTGCAGGTGAGAGACGTAGCGTTTCCCTTCCTGTTTACCCCCTTGCCACACTATCGAAATTGCAAGACGTCCACGTCGGCCAATGGTGGTGGTTTTCAGGAGAGGGAGAGGCTAATGCAGGAATTGAGAATGTGCTATAGACATGTCTATCCATTTCCGAGAGAAAGAAGGTACGAATCGGGGTGCATGAGAGCCTCGAGTCTCAATAAGGGAGATAAGATTTGGCGTACAAGAATAACATTGATGTTCACTGTTCTTGATTCTCGGCCTCCACATTCACCGACAGGCACCTCATCTTTCTGCTTAGCGATCAGACCATGTTCTTATCGCGCGTCTCGTTCAAGCCGTGCCAAGTATAATACAGCCCCTGAACCTTAAGAACTTAAGAAATAGCGGTGATCAGGAATATACGAGCGATTAATTAGTCAGCGAGTTCAATGTATCGAGATAATGAGTGTTGTAATGAATGACCGGGAATTGGTGCAATAAAAGCCGATAAAGCACGAGAAATCGATATGTACTGTTAAATGTGATGAGATGGATTCTGTCTGCAGATTCGAATGCCAGGACATTTATGATCAAGAATCGTCTGGTGACGCACGCATTTCTTCGATTCCATAAAGCTGAACGATATTTTATTGTGACGAGAAATGATTGTGAAACATGTGAGAGAATAACGACAGAAACTTCAATGTTACCATGGATAATGACATTAGTAATAGTAGCAATAACGATCACAGTAATTCGAGTGCAACACGCAACGAAGGTATAAAAAAAGAGTAAATTAAAATTAAAGAAAGTTTTAGCTGTCCTGTTGCCTCACAATACACAATGTAATAATCAATGAATATTGGATAGGAGTAAAGAAGCAGAGAAAGAATTTTGACAATTACTCGGTGAAACAGATATCCTTGTATTGATGAAAGCATTTAGAATCTTTGTCACATTTTATTGCATGATGGCACTCGTGTGAGATGTAAAATCACGAAGTTCTCGATTAATCGATATTATTTTCTAACTAAAAAAAAATGGGTCTGCTATAAGAAAAAAAAAACATATTGCACCGTAACTAATATGCTTTGCGGGATTTAACTGTTGTCAAGTTAAAAGTACAAATTACATGTTCCCACAAATTGAACTTATGTTAGCTATAATTATATGCGTGTAATTACATTCACACACACATACATACATCTACGTACCATTAAATGTTAATGAATTGAACGTGGTAAAATGAATGAATGTTTAATTTGTCAGAGACAATCAATGCGACATGTGTTTTTCTTGTTGCCAAATAAAGATCCTCTAGTATATTAACTACATAAACTTAAAAAATTTTACATTATAAAAAAAGAAAGAAGTCGTTAATAACAAAAGAAAATACGTATGTATGAACAAAATGTTTCTTTCAATAATGCGTAAAAATTCTGTTTATTAAAATAGTTAAGCTTCGCACACAAAGCACATCCTGCATTTAGCAAAATAAAATTAGACGAGCAATTTAGAAAAATACAAGATGTACAAATATTTTTGCAGAACAAAAGATGTTTGATACTTTAATGATGTCAACGATGAATGAACAAGTCTCACAACATATTAAAATTTACTTATACTGCATAATAACGAAGAATTTAGACAGATATTTATGGACAGACATCACAAATGAGGTATTTAATTATTATTATATATATACGAGTATCAACAATACGTTATGTATACATTTACGTATAAAAAGATATTAAATGACTTCGAGAGGAAATTCTGCGACTAAAAAGACTTTGAAAATTTAGGCACTATTTTAAAGATAAATAAAAATAAACAAAGTGATTTCCTCATTTTAACATCTGCGTGTGAATGAAATAATTTCTAAATCATGATCACTAAAAATAAAATATCTATAGGGAAATATCCTCCTTTTTTTACATGAAATCTATATAGAAGAGTAATTACAAACAATCGCGAAATAAACCCATGGCTATTCCATGGTACCGTGTAATAATAATTAATAATGAATTGGATTGGATGCATTTGTGCACACTGACATATCTGAACGAATTTGTTGTGGATTTCGTAATTAGTCATTTAAAGAAATGATCGCATTTTTAATCATGTTAACGTCACCACGTATGAAAAGTGAAAGAGTTTATGATCGATCAAACCAACTGGCCTAGTCTTCTTTGTATGATATCGTAATATATCTCAATTCTCCAGATTCAAGCACAAAATTAATGTGAATCCATGAAAAAGCGAAAAAATAAGATAGCACTATCATTTTTTAGTACACAAGAAAACATATATCTCAATCAATAAATAAAATGAATCGACAAGACAAGCATTGAAAGAGTGAAACCTATCACCTCAGATGCATACGAATATATACAAATAACGGAATGATTCCTAATCACTGAACATTAAATCATGATACTTGCAAAGTATTATAATAAAAAAAATTTTCAAGTTATATTTAAAATTCAATTAGTAGTTACTATTAAGTTGTATAGGTTGCATTAATGAATATGTCAATCAAATTGTTAGCGGTGTCGATTATACGGGAAAGAGAAGTTATATTTCTTTTCATGTTTCTCAATGCTAATACGAATTGCGTCTGAAATCTTTAACTTGTCAAGTATTACTTTGCAAGTATCTGATTTCTGCGTGTACTGCGGTATTCGCAAGTTTCGTTTACAAGTACCAAAGAATGAACATCAAATACCTTGTAGCATACGATTAGTGGACATGCCTTTAACACATGAATTGAGGACTGTAATAGATGAGAAAGTAATCAGAATCAGGATCAAGGATTAGAGCCGTCGATTGGGAGCGAGGGCAGTTGAACACCTGAAAAAACTCACACCACAGTTGGTGACAGGTGGTTTCAATCATCCAAGTGTCAGCCCTTTTCTAAATTGTTAAAACTATAACTTTGTTTCTGAGCAAAAACTAAAAAGCGGCTCCGTACGAAATTGTTTTACGCAATATAATCATCAATAAGATAGTCAATGGCCTATTTGGAATGTTTCATTTGCAAGTTTCTTATCTTCTTACAGTGACTATTATCTACATACTTTGTAAATGAAACATCCTCGGGCTTATGCCAGTGTCGGTGACTTTTGTAATGCAGTTTTATATTATCGATTGCATTACAGTTATAGTGAAAAGTTATGAAGCAAACCATCAGCGTATTTCTTTGTGCATAATGGTAAGCTTCAAGAGCAAATGATATTCTATTCTGCAACTTGCATGAAACACCTAATTCTTATAAATAACAGCAACATTAAGTATCGCGTGTAAATAATAGTTCATACTTAGTACAAACAGTGAAGCGTATTAAAACGCTAACAGTACAGTACTGTTTGCAAACCCTCTAAAGACAAGTCACAGCAAATGACTCGCGTTATCATGAGTAATAAAGTATATCAGAGCTACTTACAACTAAATCATATGCATATGCATTTTTAAAGCATATTCCGCAGTGCATTATAAAAATGCACTTTATATAAGAATATATTTTATATTTTATATTTTTTTTTCTAACATGCGGAAACACTCGCAAATACGGAAATTTCCATACATGTAATTTTCTCGATCAAACTATTTCTGCTCGTCGTGTAAATTATGTAAAATTATGTTACATCAAGTATTATCAAATCTTAAGTTTCTTGTTCAAGTGTTTATCAATAAAAAAAGAGTAATGTAAATGATATATACAAAAAGGAAAAATATAAAAAGTATGATTACTATTTTGTTTCCAAGTGAAATAGATTTTTAACCTTCGTGGCGGCAAATTGCTCCACAACTATATATCCCAAAACTATTACCCCAGTGATATAAATGACATCACAGACACTGGCACAATCGCATAAGTTTCCAGCGTAATTGTTCCCATTGACTGTCGATGTTCTTTTTTATAATACTATATTAATTATAGTGTCTTACATAAACACATAACTTGTCATCAATTGATTGATTCCACCTGAACAGCTTCCTCCATTGTGTGACGGTTTTGTTTTTACGAAACGAAGGACTTACAGTGGGCAGTGGATGGTTGCATGAGAAATTACAGTCTAGATGATCCAGAGGAGCATCTGTGGATTGATGTGAGATAGTAATCCCATGATGATCATCAGGTGCATACAAATCCTTCCTGTGCTACTGTAGTTGCACCAGTAGGTCCTTCCTACACAACACATATACATCAAGGAAGAATGAATCACATTACCAATTGTCAATAAAATGTCAAGTTTATCTTAATGCATTTCCTTGGAATATGTATTCACAATTGTGATTAAATATCTTCATAAAATAAAAAAATTTATATTTAATATTAATTTGCTGCTGCATATTAACGTTATTTCTCATATCTGAAAATGTATTTTTTTCAGAATCGCGGAAGTAATAACTGTTATTAATAATAATGCTTGAACTTCTAACGTATCTAGAATTCTGAATTGAGCAAAAGGAAATAGATAAATATTAAGTAAATCAATAGATAAATATTAGATAAAAAGTAGAAATATTCATGCGTCTATCCTTTTTTATTACCTTTAGCTGGCGAGATGGGAGGAATAACAAAAAATTTTATGAGAAATAAAAATTTTTCACTTACTACGTTTCATTTTCATGTTAATTATTTTCCTGTTCTAAAGATTATTATTCATTATATGTACAATG
This sequence comes from Crematogaster levior, assembly GCA_901521435.1. Lineage (NCBI taxonomy): Eukaryota > Metazoa > Arthropoda > Insecta > Hymenoptera > Formicidae > Crematogaster > Crematogaster levior. The sequence continues at coordinate 89,777 of CABEGB010000748.1, forward strand.
TCTTACGTCCTTATTAGTTGATAGATTCTGTTTGTATTCATCCATACTGAAGCTACCAGAATTGCTATCTTCTCCACAAGATTGAACGACTAACGTTGAGTTCTCAGTCTATAAACGAGTTAAATAACGATAAGTATAATTTACTACAATTCTACAATTTCTACAATTCTATATCTAGATGGATTTATTTCCTTTCATTTCTTCGATTGCAATTTATAGTATAGTAGACTCACTTGCTCTTCCATTTCATTGATTCGCCGTTTCTTTCCACATGCATCAAGTGTCTGATCCGATAATCTCTTCTTGCTGCTTGTATCGCCTTGACTCCGTGGTGATACGCTACCACCGTTTCCATTTCCAGCAATGTTGCCGTTCCGATGCACACCGCTAGAAACCTGCAAAAATTATTTTGTGGTAATGCAATTAGATATCTTAAATTGCGATTACTCGAAGTTTCATAATCCAGATATGTTTAGAATGGGATTATGGGGGTGGGGAAAGAGAAAATGTGTGTATGTAAAGATGGGTGATGTTTTTGGATGGGTAAGGGTTAAGATATGTCGGGGTGCATTACGATGTTTAGTGTGGAAATGTATTTGCGTAAGGGTGTGTTGAACTGTCGATATTGAAAGGTATCGAGGTCTTTGGAGTGAGTGGTCAGATCAAGTCGGAAGTTTAGGATACTTGGGAGTGGAAGTGTGTGGATGCACAAGAGTGTTAAAATGTCGATAACTGGACACCGGGATGACGTTACGATTTTTAACACATATATTTAAAAAAAATTCTTAATATTGAATGTAGAAAAAAATATTTATATTATATAACCACGACTAATCGACTGAGCTTATTAAAAATTTCATCCGCTTTCATTCATTTTTTAGATGACAATCGTGAATTCCGTATAATTTAGTTCAGGTATAGCTATACTTTCTGTTTTGTTGTTCACGCGTGTACACTTGATACGAGACACTGCTGTTTTTTTATTATTATAGATAACTTATAAAATATTTACCAAGTTTTGCTTAAGAAACGTCATCTCGGTGGCTAGTTATCAACATTTTAACACTCGCGTACATCCACACACTTCCACTCCCAAGTATCCTTCCACATCTTTAACTTCCGACTTCACCTGACCACTCACTCCAAAGACTTTGATACCTTCCAATATGTCACGATAGCTCAACACGTCTTTTTGCATAATATATATTCAAACATTGTGCATTGTTTGCATGCAATAGCATAAAACCAATAATGTTAATAAAATTCAAGTTAGAGTATGTTCCTTATACCTTCCTCTCCTTCTTTAGCAAACTTGGCGATACATAAGTATGTAAGTCCTTTCTTTTTACATGTTTAGCTTCAATCCACATTCCCTCCTTGAACATATTTATTTGCTCTGCTTGTCTTTCAACTGTAACACACAAATACATATAGTTATATATTTTAAATTTGTATAATTTATAATCAATCTACCTACCTGTATCCACAAAAGATTTGATATCGTATGTGAGGTCAACGTTGATATTCTCGCCTTTCTCACTTTTTTCACTCTTTTCGCACTTAGCAAAAGCCAGGCCAATGAACCACATAGAACACTGTTTGCCCGATTCAGGATCCAATGGTGGAAACGCCTCCGGATTAACGTGTGCCAAAGTAATATGAGGATTTCTTTCCAACATACCTGTGAGAATGGTTATGATTTTGCCAATTTGGCATCCGCGGATTATTAATATCGTAATATATGTAATATATATAAACACATGCGCACATACATATACATACATACATATAGGGTGTATCAAAACTGGCGGAAAAGTTTTTAATGAGATTCTTCATGAAATTCTAAGCCGAAAAGCTCCTTACAAAAAAATGATCCAATGAATAGAATTCGAATGGTGAGACATTGAAGTTGACGTAAGGGAACACATGAAATTCGCGCGGTCATGAGCGGCACAGCCGCTCCATGACTCGTGTACCGCGGCAATGCGTGTTTTTCATTACTCTACATAATTCTGCTATTAACAATAGGAATTAATTAATAATCAATTTTATTAATAATGATATTTATTAATAGTAGAATAATGTAGAGTAATGAAAAACATGCATCGCCGCGGTACATAAGTGGTCATGAACGACCGTGTCGTTTCTGACCACGCGAATTTCATGCGCTTCCATACGTCAACTTCAATGTCTCACCATTCAAATTCATGGGATCACTTTTTTGTAAAGAGTTTTCGGCTTCGAATTTCATGAAGAATCTGTCATTAAAAACTTTTCCGTCAATTTTGATACACCCTGTATGACAATTTTATCATTACAAGATACAGATTAAAACAAGAATTGACTCTTATTTTCTTGAAAAATTATTACAAATTATTCTAGTTTTTAATGTGTTTTTGTTAGTTTGTATTCATAGCGCTTTTGTAAACATATTATAATCTACGATCTTGTGATAAACGACATACATGATAAACGACAAAATAAAACAAAAAAAGATGATAAAAAAGTACAGAACATTAAATAGTCATGATTTAATTTTTTACGAAACCAATTTGAATAAGTTTAAACATTAATGTTATGTTAATCTGTTGTCTGTAGTGCACTAAATTGAATCCATCTAGTTTAGTTTCTTACAATATTTTAACATGTTAATTTGTATTTACATCCAATGGATGTTATTAGTAAAACTATTATGTAATGAGAAATAAGTATTTTCATAGAAAGAAAAATACGTTCCTTGTAAATTTATCATCATATTCAATCTGTTACCTATTAAGTGTCGTATTTTTGACTCGACAAGGCCGCACCACTCAAGTTGATCTTCCGCACTTAAACTTTTGGCTAACAATACAATATAATGTTTGTATTTGCCAAAAAAGTTTGGCGGCTCGAACAACTTATCCCACGTTGCTTTACCCATGATAATTTCCTCAGTTATGGCTAGTCCGTTTTCAAACGCTTCTTGCATGATGGTTCTGGTCGATACAGATACATTGAAGGTAGAATTTTGTTGAGGATACGCTGGTGTAATTATTGGCATCAGATGATATCTATCTGATACATTGACCTTAAAAAGATTAAAATAATCACATATATTTTTACGCAAAATTTTATTATGTTATTTTTTTATACCATTACTTAAAATATTTATTAATAAAATATAACTATATTATGTACTATTTTAGATATTTATTTATAAAATATAACTGTAAATTATAATTCTTACTCTTGGATCCCAAACTGGATAACCCAAATTGACATTATCAGGTTCTTTTAAAAGTACTGGTCGTGGCCACTTCCATCGAGAGAATACGAGGAAAAATTTTTCTATTAGAGTTGCAGCCACAGCATTGGGATAAAGCTGACACGTTCGAGCAACTAACATTGCCCAAGATACACCACCAAGATAACCAAAGACGTTGCTATATATGCCATGTCCTAAAAAAAAAAAAAAACATTAAACCAAGTTGATTTTATACGTTAGTTATAAAATAATAACTAATATATAACTATTAATTATAAAATAACTAATTAAAATGCCATATATGCCATGTCGTTTTGCCCATAATTTTATAGCTCTAAGAGCCAATCTGAAATTTTCTAAATTAGGTACTAAACGCAATATTTCATCCGTTACTCTGCAACTATTAAGACTTCTGACACATTTCTGATCAAGATTTTTTAGTAACATATCATCCCTGAGATCCTACAAACATTTATAAAAATTTATTGCAAAAAGATCCACAAAGCATTTTGTTTTTGTATAAATATAAAATATTAACCATTGAATCTGGAATTTCCTTAAGAGTTAACTTCGCAAATAGCATGTCGATTTCTATACCATCAAAGTTCATTTTTATAACTGGTACAAAGGCTTCTTCCACTGCCTACAATGTGATAAATATTGCTAACATTATTAAGTCTGAATATATATTAGACTACTATACATATAAATAAATAAATAAATAAATAAATAAATAAATAAATATATATATATATATACACATAAGTTACATATCAAATTGAGTTTCTTCATAAATTTTAATCGTCAATATTTTCCTATATCAAATGCATTTACGGATGTGAATATATTATATAAATTAAATACTATATCATACACTAAGAGCTTTTTCTAAAGAGATAAATATATTTGATAAAACACATGGTAGAGAACTAAATATATGTTCTTAAATTACATACCCTTAAATCTGTAACTTCTTCCTGCATTTTCAATAATTCGAAAAAGGATGTAAAATAATCAGATCTATATATATGGCGCGGTACAACACACAGTGCATCAATGTCGGCGCCTTTGTGATGTACACCTAACCTATATGAACCAAATGTGTATATTTTACCACCCACTTGCTCGGCTACATTAGGTGGCATGTTTCTCGCTACACTCGTATCCTTTATCCATTGTTTAACCAATGCATTCAGTTTGCTGCAAGAATAAACAGGTTTTCAACGGTTGACAAATATTCCAGTACTTTTATCATCAGTAAAACATTAACGATAACTATATTATGTGAACAATTACAAATGGTCTGTCAGACACACCTTAAAATCTCCATCCTATGGTTCAACTCCTCTTCAGATTCAAAAACATTGTAGGGTTTCAGGGCCTCCTTCAATTCGTTGGTTCTGGCAATATCCATGGGTTTAGGTTCAGCTACGCTGATAGCTGATGTCATCCCTAAAGTACGTAAATTGTTTTTTTCGCTTGACCCAGAATTCGCATTAGAATTATTATTACTCTGCGTTGGCCACATTTTGATATCTTTCAATTAAGTATATACCTGCAAAAAGATATTTCGCTATAAATACATATCAATAATACAAAAACTTTCATCATTCTCACAAGTTCCCAGAATAATCTAGATATAAATCTCATGAAAACACAGATACATAAAAATACAGCAAGCACTGTTCACGGAGAGCATGAGTATCAATAAATACTATCTCGAGATAAGAACGAATTTTGTCACAACATGCACAAGAGCCACACGCTTTGTTCTCGAGCACTCGGTTGCGGCTGAAGATCCAAACAATGGTTGGCGCGTCGTGACGTTGGGGCGAAGAAGAGAAACGAAATCGGGGAAACAAAGAGCCGGGCGAGGACGCGCGCCAGGGTCTTACCGCTTGATAATGTTTCGTCAAAGATGCAACGGCATGATAAATAGATGTACAGGACCAAGTATCTCGCTCGTGTTGTCAGGTTATAAAACACAGCACAAGTGCACGCGTTCAGCGCGGCATAGCGCGGCGCGTCGAATCGCGCCGCGGTCAGCGACGAGGAGACAACGTCGCTGCAATCCTGGAAATCCGCGCGCCACGCGGACCACGTACGGCCTACGACGGCGCGGGTCTATCCGTAAACAACTTCCGCAGGAACGGGGGTCGCATTTAGCCGTGCGAGGCGAGTCGCGAGTGCGTCCGTTGCGTGCGCGGCGGATCTCGCGCGCGGCGCTCCGTTGATGCGCTACTCGTCGCGTCGAACAGCGGCCACGCGGATCGGTCTCTGCACTGCGTCGCGACGCTACGTAAATAAACGGCCGAGCGTTAACACGCGCGAAAAAAATAAGCAGAGAGGCAACACGTACACCTGCGCACCCCGCGCCTCGCACACCACTTACAACGCTGACTGCAACACAAACATGGCGTAGTATCCGTTCGTCGCCTCGCATTGGCTCGCTACAGCCGGCGAGTAGGCGAATTACAAAGAGCGCATGTCGCACGCCGAACTCGCCGGCAGCGACATCTGGCCTGGACGCGTCTAATTACGTGAGCGTGAGTGAATAATCTAGATCAAGGTCTGTAGATGGAGGAACGGACAAGGGCTGCGTTCCAATATTCACTGCCAGTACTGAAAATCTATAGTATACGTGACATAAACTATAGATTTTGAGTACTGGCAGTAAATATTGGAACGCAGCCAAGGTAAGGTCTTTGCATGGCCGCCATTTTCGAGACAGCGAGTTTGTGTTGGGCTGCATTCCGTTTCACGCATGATGCGCGCATGATCTATAGTATATGTAACGTGTACTATAGATAAATGCGCGCATATGCGTGAAACGGAACGCACCCTTGGTGTACGTAGTATGTAGCTATTAGTTGTGTGAGCGAGTAAAACACGTCCTAACATAACCTATACATGAAACGAGAACAATTAATTTAAATTGACGTTATTTGGTTAATCAGGGGGTTGATTGTGTATTACATAACTTGCTCACTTTTATAATTTTCACCCAAGTAACATGATACACAATCGACTCCCTGCTGAGTCACAATCGCTGCCATTTTCGTGCCAAATCGGGTGAAGCGGATGCTAAGACCTTACTCTGTCCGTTCCTCCATCTACAGACCTTGATCTAGATGACGCAGAATGTTCGAGAAATCTTTACTAATTTATTATTGCTATTGTCACGTTTGGCTTCATTGTTTAGTCATTTATAGTGCATCAGTGCATTCATAACGTCAATTAAATTCAAGTGCATCTAACTTTGAAACAATATTTTGGATTGCATCAGATTCCCCACCCGAGTAACTATAGCACTAGAAGTTGTTATAGTACATGTCACGTATGCTATAGTACTTCTAGTATTATAGTGTACCTGAGTGGGAAATCTGAACCTTTGGACGAATACTTTTTTGGGTTGCATTTCAAAACGTCATATTTGAGGAAAATTTTACTCAATACTCTATAGCTCACGTCACATATACTATAGAAATTGAGTAAAATTTTCCTCAAATAAGACGTTTTGGAATGCAACCTTGATAAAGGTGCGTTTCTTTCTCCCACTGGGAAACAAATCTATAGTTCACGTACGCTATAGATCTAATCTATAATGCATGTGATGTCTATAACGCAAACTATATACTTCCTCTCCCAGTAGGAGAAAAGAAACCCAACCAAAAGTTGAAAAAGAAAAAATGTCTAATTTGTGGAAGCACATAAAGAAGAATGTTAATTAGTATCAGCAAATTTATATACTATTTTCTAAACTACTGTATGAAGTCGATACACACACATAGCGATACTTTAATTTAATTTAAAAATTTTAATTTAATTTATTTGAAATTTTCTATATTAATTGCCTATTTCATGGGTACATGCATTACATGCACAGGAAAGGTTATAACTTCGTAAAACTTCGTTAATCAGAAATTGTTTTATAATGTTAAAATGTAAATTAAGGTTGTATTACTATTACGTAGGTGCTGGTAGTTGATTGCGCAATGCTTCTCCTTTCCAAAAAAATAACTTTATTGTTTCTTGCAATATCTATGGCATAGGATCTTTTCGCAAGATTCTTAACGCTTCAGTAGTTGAAAGTGGAAAGAGACCGCTCTTGAGCCGATCCTGCACACATGCTTCCCTGCTTGCAAGTGCGCCACCTATGTATTTATGTGTATACTACATTTTGTCTAAAGTTTTATGTCCACGATACTAGAAATCAGTCCGAGATTTTGATCCGAGAAATATGTAGCCAATCAACTTGCAGTTTTTATGGAAAAAAAGCAATTTTATTGGCTGAACACTTTTCGGATCAAAATTTGGGATCGATTTCTGGTATCGTGAACACAAAGCTTAATAGACAAATCCTAGAGGTACATGACTTTAAGGTGATGGCATTCCTGTATGGGAGAATGAAAAAAAAAAAAAAAAAAAAAAAAATTCTAAGGAAAATTGATGTTAAAAAATAAATGTTAAATTGATTAAAATAAAAAAGATCGAACAGATATCGACTGTATAAAAAAATCTAAACATTCGATTACGAGTAAGAATTTTTAAAAATTTTGTATTACTTTTTAAAATAACTTTTTGAATATTAGAATATTATTTTATCGTATTTTAGTTGGATTTTACTGTATATAAAATGCAAATTTAATAAAAAAATACTATTTAACTAAAACACGATAAAAATAATATTCTAATATTCAAAAAGTTATTTTAAAAAGTAATAAAAAATAAAAAAAAATTTTTTCTCGTAATCAAAGCTTTAGATTTTTTTATGCAATCGATATTTGTTCAATCTTAAAAAAAAATTTAATAATAATAGTAATACTTACGATAAATTTTTACACAAATTGTAAAAGATATTTTGCAAAGCATTCACTCTTTTTTCACACAATTTTAGAAAAATTGATAAAAATGTGAAAAATACAATTCGTATTTATTGATTATTTTATTTCTATTTGAATTGTTACGTGCCGTGAGGCATCTGGTCGAATCGTCGCGGAAGTGATATAATTCTGTCGGAAATTTTGTTACGTCGGCTCGGCCAACATTTTTTTGCGCCTCCGAGGCGAGAAGGATGCTGACAGAAAAAGAGGAAAAAAAAACGAAGTAACTACATGAAGCACGAGTTTTATTTGCGACTCTAGGCACAACCCGCACAGCTTACCTAGGAGGACATTTCAGCCAAAGCTATCTATCGCTAAATTAGCGTTGGAATTAATCTTCATTCACTCTCGCACTTCGCGCGGTCTCTGATGGGCCATGCGACTTCAACGAATATCATATCATTTCATACGCGCTATCGCATAGTAATAATATATTCGGCACACCGACCACAAGGGTTTTGTCATAATAATATGATAATAATGATAATAAGAAAAATTTGGTATAATTAAATAGCAGGTAATTCGTGATTATTTACTATATGTAAAAGTAAGGATTTCTTTATATTTATATTATATTTAGCCAAACAAATGTAGAAATCCTTATTAAAAAAACAATTATTCTTTAATTATTAAGATTTAAAAAAATGAATTTCTGCTGGTTCTGATTGATAAACGATAACAATTGTCTCTGACATGAATATTTACGAAATAATCTGAGAATCTTTCAAATAATTGAATGTTTAAACAATTCCTCGTAATTTTATCTCATAATTTAGCGTCGTATAACTGAATTTGTGGTATTTTATTTCTCTGATGATGTCGTCGGCATTTTGTTATTTTATCGAAGAATCAACATAGAATTTAAGTCAACGGTCTTTTAATATTGCAATCGTTAGCACACGGCCCGCGGCATTATTTGCTCTTTGAATTTAAATTTTATAACGTAGTATTTATGTTTCCTCACATCTGGCACTGATTTTCTGCGCGATTTTTCCTTTGTCTGCATCTCGGAAAATTACGTATATGTAATAAGAATGAGAAATTAAATGTCTTTGAGTCGTACGCTTCGGGACCGTGAACCACCTCGGAGCCATGATTGAACTTCATTCTAAACGATTTAAAGAATCTCCACATTCTAGATATACTCTGTACCAAAATCAAATTGTATGTAGTATAGATACATGCAGTCGATGTGATGAACAAATCGATCTCGAATGTAAAGATTTGTAACGATATTTGTCCCTTATATACATATATAGAAATTCGAATCATTGTCTATGTCATTTAAATACGCTTTAATTTTAAATACATGTTTTACAGATATTGTTCATGATAATGACAGAGAGAGATAAAGAAAAATCCATTTAAAGATATTTATTTTGACATCTTTAACTATTTTCACCAAAGAATATATAAATAGGAATATATAAATAGGACATAGGTGATTTTCGGAAGTTTATCCAAAATTCGTTCCAAAGAGAGAACGCGACTAAATATAAAATTACATAGTTATATTGCATGTATAATAATTACACTGTTTTGCATTACACATAATTACACAAATTATTGTTGAGATATTGTTCATTTTTTTGCACATCTTTCTTTAACAAGTTTAATTTTGCTTCTATTTTGAAACACAGTGTGTATATAATATTGTGCGCGCCTAATATTGGCGCGCACAAAGTGCCGGATTTAATATTCACGACATGATGCAGATGATTGCTTCTTGCGTCAACAAGGAATTATTGGCATAGGCACTGCACTGGACTTTTTTCGATCTTTTTCCATGCGTGTGTGTACTGTGCGCTTTGCGTACTTGGTAAATAACTGAAATTTGATTGTACGCTACTGCGTGATTCAATAGCGTATCGCGCTGTAAATAAATATGCACTTCACAATTGCAAAAAGCGCCAATAAAATGTGACAAGATCCAATAATTTCGAATGGAATATTATAGATCGTATCTTGCGCCACGCTCTCTCACATTGCATATCTCATTCGGAAAAAATATCGCATCCAATCTAAATAAAAAAAACTCAACTTTAAGATCAAGATTTGTTGCTAAATGCAAATCTTTCATACACAGAATATATATTACTATTATATTTTTATCTTAATCGTTCTTTTATTCAATTTATACCAAAGAATGCACTTAAATTCATGCTTCTAAAAACAAAAATGAAGGAAGCGGAGTAAATAAAAATAAGTAATAAGAAAAAATAAAGATGTTATTTGTTTTTCTAATTTAACGTTTTTGGACAATTTTTCTTCTTAATACCTTAGTTTAATATAATAAATAAGCTAAGCTTTTTTATTATATATATTTATTATATTAGCTTATTTATTATATCATAAAAAATATTAATAATAAAATATAATTAAAATAAATAATATAATTAAGATAAAATCACATAATTTGCTTACAAATGCTATAAAATTGCGTAACATTTCTCGAGTGACACATTGAGAAATCTCAAAATTCTTAAGTTTCATGCATCAAAAAGTTTTATAGATCCTGTCGTTTCGACATCGTCGTACGATGTTTCCGCTCGATTGTAGCAACCAGCGCGAGAAAAGATGGAACAGAGGTGAAATCGAATCGGAGTTTCCAACCAATTCGTGTCTTCGCCCTTCTTTCTCACCATTTTGACCTCGCCTCACAGATGGGGTAGTCAACTTTTTTCTTAACACGGTGTATTGGAATGGGTAACAGATAGTTGGATTCAGTTAAGACTCTATTTTTCAATTTCCTTCTTCAGCATTTTCTGTTCACCATTGGGATGAATCCTTCGATTACCGTAGGATCGTTGAACGATAGCGTAAACTGTCGTCCTTTATAAATGTTTTCGCGCGTATATCACATGACAGAATGCTATGTGTGATTTTTCAAACTCGAAGAAGATTTTTCACAGTGCCAATCGCCATAAGCTTCTTATCGCGGTCACGAGGATTATCCCCTTTCGTCAATTTTCAAATATAAATAGTTTTTAAAGAAAATTCTACGTAACTTTAATTGTAGTTTAGTGCCATTTTAATGGTTATTCTATTTTGACCAACCTGAAAAGTGAAGGCTCTTTTAGAATAAAATGCTGGAAATGCTGAAAAAAGTAAAAATACGATTTATTTTTTATATTTAGCAGTTTATCAAAACATATCTTTAGCTCTTTAAAATTTTAACTTTATTGAAAAATATTAATATTTAAGCATTATTATAACAATTTGCATGAAACATATTTTTCGTACACAAGTAGATCTGATTCCGCCACTATGACTATCCTGAAACAGAAAAACAAATTTATTTCATTAATTATGTTGTACAGAATCAGTTAATTGATTGCAGACGTTCTACATTCTACACGCTTTGAAACTTGTTTATCTGAAAATTAGGAAACTGTTGTTTCTCAAAAACAATAGTTATTAAGGAAAAGGGAAACTTGTTGTTATTGAAAATTCTATGTATTGAAAATTCATAGAGTTGAGGGAGATAACTGTATGTAGAACATTTTGCCTCTTGATCCGTTTCATCCGTTTTAACTGTGTATAAATATACCAGTTCGCTTTAACTCGACTACAACTCGAAAAGAATGTTTTAAATATCCACTTGGAATGTTTTGTATTAAGTTTAAAATTTTGAACTATTTTTTGAATCAAAAACATTTTCAGTTTTTTTAGTTAAAAATTTTAAAAAGTAGAGGATGATCCTTTAATCTATAAATTACAATTTCTACATTTCTATTCACAGGATTAAAATATGATAAAGATGAATATATTTATGTTGTGGATATTATTAGAATATATATTTTAATTTTCGTTTTCTGTTTATGCGACGATTTGTTAAAATGTTACATTTTATTATAAGAGCTTTCCTTTTTTCGAATCATCGATGCTCTTATTTCCGAAATAGTCAATTAAAGTTAGCAATTAGGGTAATAAAAATACAGAGAGACAGAGATAAAGGGATCGAAATTTATCGCGAATGAAACAAACTGAAATGTAATAGTATTTAACAAACTGTGCTCTCCTGCCGGAAGATTAAAATTGAATTTGCTTACAGTTACGTTGGGCGAAATATCTTCATGATTATGTTATAAAACATTTCAACAAACTGATGCTGCTCGTATTTCGGGCAAAATATTCGAAACAAATAATCGCGCCCGACGATCTGGACGCGACACGAGCCATTCGCGTCCATACAAATCTCGGTGGCGCGCGATATTTCTCGAGTTTTTATTGTGGAAGGCACGTAGCAGGTGTGTTGTGCGCACTCAAATCATGTTACATCCCGTCATTTACCTCCAGCAGGCTTGTAGATAAGTACGCAAGCGGATGCGAGTTGGAAGCACGCGCTCATTCGTTAATCATATTTCGTACTTGCAACTTTTCCGCGCCCCTGCAATTTACCCGGCGGCGAAATGAGTTTTCCTATTTTTCAGCCACCGTGAGACCTGGTCAACGCACGTATCATTTTCTGTATGCCGACCATCATTCGTCTTCATTCGTTAGCCTCCAGCGTTCGTCGTTTTTCCCATTGATTGTGATACCCAGGACGCTAAAAGGACAGTTTGCGAAAAACATTTTTCGTCGATCGGAAGAACCGACACGACGGTTCTTTGGACGGGTAAGAAAATGTGACAGCGGTGGAAAGAAACAGTAATATGATCTGATTTGTTATTGGGTTGATGCATAATTATCCGCCGTTTTCTAAGAACTGCGACTTCTTTGTCCGTGGAATCGACCGTCTTTGCCAAGCAAATGAGAAGTAGTTATTGAAGTCGAGGGTGAATATGCTCCAAAAGAATCATTTAAACATGTTTCTATTAAATTTTTATGTGTCTTTTTTCATAATAAATATTGTTTAAAAAACGGCGGATAATTATACATCAATCCAATAAGTTTTCCGCAATGCTCTGCGTGATAGGGAAATCATTTTACATCTGCGGAACGCATTTAAAGTTGTGAGAAAGGAAAATAAATAATTACAAATGCGGATAAACCTTCGATATCGCAGCTCGGTACTGCTTAAGGGCAAGCGTGTTTTTCAGAGAGGATTTATTCAAGTTAAATTTGTTCAAGTTAAAGCAATGCTGAGAAGATTGAAAGAGACACCAACTGTATCTAAAAGATACACACTTGCAATATTTTTATATACAATTATTATATAAAATTATATACAATACTGTAACAGAGTTTAGTAACATACTGCTTTGCTTGTTCCGTTAATATAACTTTTTCTATTTTAGTAAAAAAGATTAGCAGCGTGATCGATAATTTCCGATAAAATATATTTTATACTTGATAAAGAGAGTATATCTAAGAATGTAAATACCTATTATATTTGACGAAAAATCGAAAAGAGATTTTTGTTTTGTCTTATGACACGAATTACGAGCGATCCGTTTAATTCGTGTTAATTAAAGTACTTGCGATGTAGCAAATTATTAGACTTGGGAACGTTACTTAAAAAAAGTAATGTGTTACCATTACCATTACTTTTCGTAAAAAGTAACTTGTTACTTTTATGAACTAATTAAGAAGCAACTCGTTACCTTTACCGTTACTGTTATTAAGAAAATAAAGATTCGTTACTTTTTTATTACTATTTTATAATAAAAATAAAATATGTACTAAAATAAAATATGTAAGTGATTTTAAAATAAAATAATTATTTTTAATACTCTATTATAATACATATATATATATTATATACAGAGTGTCTGATTAGAAGTGTACCTTCTACAAAAGATTTCTACAAAGGTGCGGATTCTGTTTGGAGCCATTGTTTTTATTTTCAATTTTGTTTTAGTTTTATCTTTGACCGTTCTTTTTTAACTATGTATGATTGTCCTATGGGGATTCCAACTGAAAACTTATTTCTTCACTTCGATTAATCCTAGTGATTCATTTCCATTTTCTTTTCTTTATTTACATCTTGATTGGATTATAGTTTTCGATATTTAAAAGCGCTATATTATTAGGCAAAAATTTAGTTTTTTCGCAAGTTTTTGTGTTATTTTAATAACATATAAAATACATTTCATTCATCAAAATATTTGTCCTCGCTTTTTATGACCTTCTATCTTTTAAATAAATTTTAGATTCTTTCGCGAAAAAAATACATCGGCTCGGAGGCAATAAAATTCAGCCATTCTCATTGATCCCTGTTACATCTCAAAAGCGTTGTCCAGCTAAAGAGTTTTGTATCAACCAGAATAAATGACAATCCGAAGATGCCAAATCGGGTGAATATATTGCATATAGAAGAATTTTTCAGCCCAAGTTCAAGATGGTTTGCTGCATATGAAGAGCAACATGTGGCCAACATTGTTGTGTAGCAAAATGATCTTCCGGTTTCCTTTTTCGTCGGCCAAAAAATTTAATCACAACGATAGCGCTCAGCATTAATCGTTTCACCCGGTTTTAGGAACCTCATGATAGGACATCTGAAGGCCAGGTACTGACTTTTGCTATGATTTTTTTTAGACAGTGTGTGTGAGGGAAGCATTTCCTTTTTTGTTTGTTTGTACAGATTGTACAGATTGTTATTTCGCTGATACTAACAATAAGTCATTTTCTCGTTTATTAATAGGGAAAGGTTAAATTGACATTTGAGCGAGACATGTCTTACGTCTTCAACTTTTGTCCCTAACAATCGAAACATTGATAAATGTTTATAGCGCATTTTCATGTGACATTGCATGCATTAAGTATTAGAGCGCTCACACAACACTATCTATTAAATATAGATATAGACTAAAATAAATATAAAAGTAACAGTTAAATTTGTTATCGTTACTGTAAAAATGTTACCGTTACAGGCAGAAAAAATAATAATCGTTAAAAAATGTAACGGTAACGTTACAAGTAACGCATTACTTTTCCAACTCTGCAAATCATAATATAATAATAAAAAAGTGGTTTTGTGTTTTTTCTAGAGCGTGTGCGCACATCTTGCTCTCCATTCTTCGTACAACGTTTGCTCGGTCCATAAGTGTATGGGGTGAATACGTTTCACAGTGAATGCGAAAGCTCAAGACTCGGATTTGCACTTAGGTACCCGGCGCGTGTCGCCTGCCGACGTTATTTGTAAGTGCAATATTACGGATCTGCGAAATCTAACTTAATACCGAGAGCAACAGATGTCGTGGTGTTATTGTGTAATATCTGCAAGACGTTAATCACAAAATACCTTGCATGCTCCGAACGGATGTCCGTCCCCTAGTTTCCCAATTCAGACCAGCAGCTGGCTATACACATACGGGAAGAGTCGTGGATTCGAATTTCTCCCTTCAACTACAAATTTTATAAATAAATTTTATATTGATTTTTATCGAATAAATAATGAATTCTTATTAATGTGCTATCACGTTATCAGATGTTTATTGCATGACATTCATCGAATAAAAGAAAATAAAGAACTCGAGAAGCGAATATTATTATTTATGGCTATGGTGGAGTTGTGCGCACACACCTTTGTGATCTTTGTGAGATGACCAGAATACATTAAAATTCTCTCGACAATATTCTCGTCACGAATACTATATTCACAATCATCCTCCGACAACTTTGCAAAATTCATGCCACGCCGTTTAATTATCTCTCACGAGCGGAGCGTCAATGAATATCGCAATCTGAATTTCCTCGACGCTCCATCGAGTGTCACTATCGATATTCAGAAAGGTCGAGTTTACCTTCAAAGGATCATTATTGCAGGGCTCGCGAGCTTTTGGTATAAAAGGCGAATACGAGCGGCGGACAGCCACGATGAAGGTGCCATTCGGAAAAATTGAATATCGCCGAGCGCCATAACTTAGGAAATGACGACGAGCCGGGCAGTTCCGCGGCGTAGGATTTAAAAGTAAAATGCAATCTCAGCTATGCAAATCCCGCATAAATTGGTCGGAATATGCGAGTGAGTTGCCCACTCGTGTGCCAAGGATCAAGAATTTCTCGCGAGTTAGAAGCTCAAAAAAAATTCGATAAACTGCATTAAGATTCCGTATCTTTTCGCAAATAGTAATAATACAGGATAATTAGTTTGAAGAGCATGGGATCTCTCCAAGATTTGGTTTTGACCGCAGATGCTTTGGAATCTAGCGAATAAAAAGGTAAAAGATTTTTTAGGCTTTTTGGCTCAGAATTAAAAAGAAATTTTTATAAGGTCGAGAACTCAATATCAATCGTTTGTAGAACTTAATATCAATTTTTTCAAAGAAGAACCTAAATCTTCCGATAAAATACTCTTAGAAAGATAACGTTTCACATTTTATCTTCTTAGATATGAATTTTCTCGATAATAATAAGCTAATAAAAGCTTAAGCGTAGTTAGTGGTGCGTAATTAATTACGTTCAGAAATCAATCGGGAAGTTCCGGTTTGCTCCCTTGCGTAATTTTTCTCGGTTGCTTAGGGGATAAATACATAGAATCTTAAAAATTTTTCCTTGGAAGTTTGCTTAAAGGCTAATTATATAGAATCTCTCAAATTAGAGATTATTATTTTTGAAAATGTTCAGAAAATAGATAAAAATAAATTACCATCGTCAATAAAAATCATTAAATTTCGAAAAAAATATATAATTAATCGTGAATCGCTAATTATGTTTTAGCTTCTTATCTAGCCTTATTATCAGAGAGATTAAATGTCGAAAGGATTTTTATCTTCTCTTTATAAATTTTATATTTATGTGGAAAGAAATTTTGTAGAAATTTTATAGAAAAATACATTGATACAGTAATGCAATTTATTTTTCACTAACAAATGATGCATTTACATGATGCATTTAATACTTCTACATTTTTCTTTTCTCTTTCTTTCTCTCTTCCTGTCTGGATATCTTGCACACAGAAAATAACTTAAAAAAATCTTTATTTCCTTCTACCTAAAAGAATGCCAATTATAATTACAGTGGATCATCCGTGCTCAATGAAACGTTTATTCCGTTCTGATTGTACAGTTAATAAAAACATTTTGGATCTTTGCCAAATCGTTGCGGTCACGAGTGGCATTCGAGTGATGGTGTGAAGGGACATGTGGAGAAAAAGCGCTGACACAAAGCGTCCTATCTCTGGAGTACCTGATGTATACCGGATCCTCGCTCGATGCAGCGCACCGAAACGCGGTGTATGCATGTTACTTCCCGATATACGATTAAATCTATTGTCGTGGCAATCGAAGTGAAATGTTTCCGATGCATTAATAACGCATAAATGTCAATCGACGTGGTTTCTGGAGCCCGGCCAGCGCGAGGTCACTCGCTCGCTCGCCTCACGCTTCAAGCTCTTCCTCTATTTAGGAAATCCATCATTCTCCCGAGTTAACCGTCGTTCGAGGCTTCGGCCGGCAAAGTACGCACCGCGCCGCAGAGATGCACGTTAACTTCAACCACGGCTGTTCCGGTGAACGCGAGAAATCCGATTACGAGCTCGTGGACGCGAAACGAGATTACTTTCGTCGCAGTTCGGATCACGCGCGCGCTTCCCGACTCGTTTTCTCGGCACAATGAATCGAATTTCTTCAGTCTTCCGACGTAATAGCAGCTCTGCCGTTATGACTCCGACGTTAATGGGTTGTGTGATATCCCATTATCGGATAAATTTCTCCAGCGAAAATTTTCACCGTTGAATCATACATCGCTTCGAAAAGAATATTACAATGTCATGTAAGAAATCAATTTTGAAGAAAAACATAGAAAAAAATTTGGGAAGAAACGGTATCCTAATGTATCAAGTTTGATCAGAAAGTTTATCCAAGGACAATCTGTGATTTTTGAGGTTATCATCGTCAGTATAACTTTTGTTCATACAGTAAGAGTGAATCTTTGTTTCACATTATTAAATAAGCTTGCAAGCGTACGATTAGTATTTCCCGAGATTTCCCGAGATTACATTTCCAGCTTTCCTTGAGCGGATTTCGCTGAAATACAAGCTTGTCACTATATAGAGTAGTTTGGATGAAGTCATTCTCTCGGAAACTGTTAGGATTTAAATTAATGACAAAATTCCTTTTTTGGAAGATTTATTGAAATACTTCATTAAAAGTATTCTTAGTAAAACATACTTTCCATTATAGTATACTTTTTTAACTACACTTCTCTTTGCAATAAAATATTTCAGATAAGAATTATCTACTTTTAAAAAAGTTATAAAAATGGAAAAGTTTATTCAAAAAGATTCCAAATCATTTTGCAAAGAAATAAATTTACTTTCCTGTCTCTCTCTCTAAGGAGCCTAGTTACTGGCAACGATAACTTATTTGCCTTACAAAGAGCTTTAACAGAGTTTAACATTAAAAAAAAGGGAGTTATCCTTAACAATCCTTGAGAAAGTAACATTTTATATAGATCTATTTTATATCTTTCGATGGCAAACTGTACGATGCAAACTGCTTAATTCTTGTAAATTAATTGCGTTTTGTAATGAGTTCCGATCGAGATCGTCGATAATTGATGTCACCCAAAGTATAAACTTCCCTTCCTCCCTCCTGGCCCTCCTCCTTGGACTCCTTTGACGAATTAACGATTCCGATACGCGACAGTGTACTTGACGTCGCACTAATCATCAATCGATTAACAACCGATTATTATTCTCTTCGCGATGGAGAAAATTTTACACCACAATTAATGCCTCAATATTTTCAATTTCGGATTCGACGTTACTCGACGCTACTCGATATTTTCATTTTCGGATTCGATGAATTATGTTATCAGAGATGAAAAATCGTAGAACATGTTTTAATATCAGAGATATACACGGAAATAAATAAATTTTTTCGCACGTTGCTGTTCGATCGTGTTTGTGAAATGTACTTTGATTGAAATGAAATTTCTTTACGGTCACCCCTTTATTAATAAATGACTTCGTGTTATTTTGTTTAGACATGTTGCATGTTTCCGGAGAAAATGTAACTACGATGAAATTTACAAATATTTATTGATATGCAAACTAATAAATTGTTGCTACACTTGACAAGTTGGTTTTTATCATACATGAATAATCACAGAAGAAATTATCTCAACCACAAAAAACATATTACTCTTAAAGTTATAAATAGTACGTTTTGACCCTATAACGCTTTTCACTAACCTTACATATAATGAGAGTAAGTTATTTACTACCCTCTGACCTCAGTCAAGGGTTTGTTAGTTGAATCAACTGTCATTTAAAACCAGCCCGTTTTTTTGGGTTAATAGTTTCATTGTCTCAAGTGTATCAACTACTGCTTAAGAATTATCACTTTTTAATGTCTTTATCAAGACTTCAATTTGTCAATTTCACTAGTTCTCTGGACTAGTTTTAGAGAGTTGATTATATTTCTCTTCTTTTTGTTCGTTGAGCCTAATTTTCATTTCTTATCCGTTTACAAACTGAATATATTACAAACTAAATATTAGCAAAATTTTACCACTATTTTTCAAAAATTGCATCTTTATTCAATCAATCTTGAGATGTTTATCTAAAGTTCATCGGAGAGATTATTAGATTTGTCTGTTTACTGAAAATAGCTCAAAGTATGATTTAAAACTTTATATTAAATTGTTAATTAAATATTATATAACGTTAACTAACGCAGCTAATCGCATTTGACTCTCAAATGGCCTACTTTTTCCTTGTTACTCGTTAAATTTAATCTTTAGTTAATTATCCATTTATTATTCCTAAAGTTCAATGCGATCCTCTTAAATACTTCCAAAATTTCGTTCTTATCTATCTGGATGTCAAATAATACAGACATGCACAAGACCTATCCGCCCTCGAATCTAATCTCAATGCTTTGTGTTTGGTATTATACCGTAATAAGCGCACTATTCGGCGCTGTCGGGACGTCTGATTGCAATATCAACAGTCACTGCGCAATTAACTGTGCTCTAGCGGTTGCGAGCAAAAAATTTTAATTAGACTCACCTGGGTGCACGACATTGACGTTTACTCACGTTACGGGCGACTTTGCATCGCTTTAATGTATGTGGCATTGGTTAACACATAAATATGCCACAGTAAAAGTTTTCATTATTAAATTATTAAACACAGTAGTAGCGTTTAATTATTTCTGACAACAGATCATTTTGTTCGCGTATATTGCAAAATTCGTTTAATACTTTCGTAGCAAGAAGAGATTTAATGATCATATTAACAATGTTTTGCATAATTGCATAATTGTAAAAATATGTGATACAAAAAAATATAATGATAAAGATGAGAGAATTTCTGTTACATTTTTTTAATGCAAAAAATTGCCAAAATTGTGTGATACTACTATCGAGGCTATTCAGGAATTGTATTGGACATCGTATTTGTGTACGCATTTTGGATTATATTGTACATATATATATGTATGCGATCATTTACGCGCTCTCTCTCGGGAATATAGCGATAAATAAATCTGTTTCATTCCTGGAAACCATTCTGGATAATGAAATGTCAATGTGGGAAGGCATATGCCCCACAACTAATTAACGACAATGTGCACAAATGCATAATTACGAGAATTCGCATCCCTCATTGCATGACCTATTTTGATGTATCTATTAATTTATGATCAGATAATCAGCGAGTTTCTCGAAACAAGAGCATCGAAAATCGGGGAAGTGGAAGAAAGTCGAGGGAAAAGCTTTTAGAATAAAATGGAAAATCTTTCTCTGGCAAATTGATTGATATAAAATAAGAGGTAATCCAATACTTTGCAAATATTTTCTTTATTAATGTATGGCTTTTAGTTACTCTTAATCAAACAACTTAATATTTTTCTTTTATCGAGAGACATAATAAGAAAACTTAAAAATGTGCGTAAATCGAGAAAAACTTAATGTGCCAATACTTATCTCAAGCGTTCAGGAATCGTGTAATGTGAATTTAACGACGATTTAGTACCTCCATAAAAAATTCGATATAATTCGCGAGCAACGAGCATTTCTTTAATGGAGTGAACATATATAGCAATCGGTTACCATGAATTCTTACGCAAATCCATTCAGCTCACGTCCCTTAGCTTTACTCTGCGTGTGGTTTTATCAGAATGTCTTTAACATGTCATTTCTTTTTTTATGTCTTGTTACCGTTTAAAGAGCTACGAGCTCTCGACGTAAAGATCGTAAAGTTTTTTTTTAGAAGCGAAGCACATCGACCGCAAATGTGGAAAGAACGAAATACATGCTGAGTACTTGGTTCAGTAATCCCGGCTGATAGGAGGCTTTCAAGCCAAAGCGGCAACAAACGCCGCGCTGGATAGGAAGATAAAGGCAGATGTGTTGATGAGCAAAGAGCGACGGCGGAGAAGCTACAACTATACTATTAGAAGAGAAGGTTAAAGTCGGGATTCCAATTTACTAGAACGCGTAGAACGTGAAGTTGAATGTGCTCTTTACTGGGATAAATTTAATATGTGTCGCGCTAGAAAGAAATATTGGCTTATTTTTCACTTATAAGTCCGTATGTAAGAAAAATGATTTCACTTATATATCAATTTCAGTATTTAATTATTTTCGGTGGATAAAGTTTTATATTTTTCTTGTTATAGAATTTTATATAAAGAAAGAGACTCCTGCAATGAAATAAATTGTATGCTCACTTATATATCTGTGTAAAAATATCTAAAAATATATTCGTAAGACGATAGAAAATCTTCCGTTTGTTTTCATCATTATTGATGAAATGACTTTTAGAGATTATTGCTATTTTCGTATGAAATTATTTAAATTACGAAGCAATGTAACCAGATAAGCGCATGCGACGATTTGGATTAAAAAGGTATTTACAGATAGTTATTTCCTCTCGATCGATTTCAACTACCGACCAGGACAGTTTCACTGTAAATTCATTGAAGTATAACTTTCCAGTTATTCCCCGGCTGGTAACTTTCGGAACATCTGCATTACGAGCGTATCAACTATAATAAAGCCGGCGAAATGTATAGCTTATGCAAAATTATTGGCCGATTCTAACTTTCCCCAAATACATTTATCCTCACGCTACCGTTAATGCCTATCTACTCGCGGTTGCAACCATGTTAATGGCTTTGTCGTTCCGTAATGACGACGAGCCGAACTTCTGATTAATGTTGCATTGTTAGACCGTGCAGCAGTGCAATTATAGGACAATCACTGAAACAAATGTAGACATTGAGTTGTCTGTGACTGATTGTCTTCAACTAAAATACGATAAATTCTTTATTGTAATTTATCGCTAATATATTTAGTATATTTATTCATGTTTTATCACTCAACTTTTTACTATTTGTCGGATCAACAAAATTTTTAATTTGGGATAAGAAAAATTGTAAAAATAATTACTATATAATATATATCTTAATAATAAAGAAAAATATTTAAAAAATTATATTACATTAGCAAAAATTTCTTTCGATAAATAAATATATTTATATTTATATTTATTTATATTTATATTCGTATGTTAAAAATGTGTAATTTATCTAAAAATTCGTAAAAACAACGCCAGTCACATAACAGTATATGTCATGTTGTAAGTCGACAAATTGTGCATTATTTTCTAAAACATGCAGTTTAAGCCGTGAACACGTTTAACGTAATATATAACGTTTGTACTGTGTGGTACGAAGTTATTGGCTGAATAATGCATATTAGTCGATTCGCCAGAAACCAGCTCCAATTTCCCTCGAGATTCAATTCTCCGCGGCACCGTTCCCGCCTTTTTTAATGCGTGACACTATTCATAAACACTGGATGCTGTCCGTCAAATATAACTCTGAAAATTTTTACACTAATATTTTACACTAACGAAAAATTATATTCTATTAAAACGGCCAAAATTACGAGCAATTAAAAATGTAATTAAATTATATAAAATCACAATTTATTTACAAATCACACGAACGTTTCGATGTAATTTGATCATCCTCAGCAATCATAAATTAAAGTACACAAAAAGAAGAATTGATGATAAAAAATTATATTCTATAATCAATTTTAATTTAATTTCCTACAATAAGAAAGTATCATTTTGGAATCGCATTTGCGAAGATAATGGCAACTTCGTTTAAATAACGTATTGACAGTGTGAAATTTTTCCAATTTTCTACAGTACCATGGTCGTTTCTAAGACAGTCAGTTTAAATTTCTTTCTGTGATACGAAATTAATTTTTAATTTATTTAATGGAGTGTTATCACGATTGGATAGTCTTAAGTCCAGTTTGGCATAAATTAGCTCAAACTATATGTAATAATTTTAACTAAAAATTCCTGTCACGTAGAAAACATCTGTTTCGTGTAGTTAGATGTTGTTTCGAAATGTTGCGATTACGAGATAACAGCGTGACATTTAAAACGAAATGTCTGCATATGTTTCATAATATGCTATGCAAGGAAAGAAAACTTGCAAGGTATCTATTAGAATTTTAAAAAATAGTTTAAAATAAAATTTCACAAAAATTTGCTGGTATTTCTCGTATCGTACATATTAAATTGTATTGCATCAAAAAAATAGTAAATATTATGTTAATGAATATATATTAAAAAACAAAAAATTATTTGATAATAAGGGAGACAATGAGAGTCAACGCGATTATTGTTGTGTGTCAAAGTAAAATTTCATTATAACTATGTAATTTAATTATAACTCTTTTGCTAAATATGTATTCTTCGTTTCGATTCAACTTCAAACTATCTTCAGCGGTGTTACAAGCGGAGTTTTTTCACGTATTTCGTTGGGCAGTAGGTAACTGCTTAGAGACTGGTTGGTCAAAAAGCTAAATTTTGTAGTATTGAATTCATGGTGTGAAACAAAGCCAAAAAACGTGTGAATAAGAGACATCGAATTGATGAAAAGTTAAAAATGTGAGAACCATGAAGTGATTGAATCAAAAGATTGTGATAAGTAAGATATAGATAAAATAATAAAGAGTAAAATGTGTCTGAATTATTGTATTAACGAATTTATATACGTATTATGATAACAAGTAAGAAATATCATAATGCACGTTGTATTTTAGTTTTAGCTTGCTAACCGATATGTACTAAGAATCTTGTTTCCAGAGGTTTTCTTACTTAAACAAAATGTTACGGAAGTTGTAAAAATAATTTATTTAAAGTCGTGAAGAGAGAATGAAGTTTCAACGCCTAGCTCAACCGCGGAAATGTATGCGACGAATAAAATTTCGCCTCGCAATTACCATCTTCACTACGATCACTTGGCGCTGCGAAACATCTTGTTTCAATTGCGATAAATTATGCATCAGCCTGGTGGTCTTTTCTTCTCCTTTCTTCTGTCTCTTTTATTCACTTTGTCTTCTTCGCTCTTTGCGTGAGCGCGTTTTATTCTCCCTAAGCTCAGTAAAAGTTTTTCGCCGTGAGCACCGAACAAGTAGATTACAAATTGTTATGAGACTTTTATGAATACTTAAGTTAATATTTATATACCTCATTGTGTATATGTACGTAAATAAGGTATAATTCAGTTTATTGAAAGAGTTTAACATCTACACAGAATTCATTTGTATAAAAATATACAAATATAATAAGCGTGAGATGCAATTCATATATATATATATATATATATATATATATATATATAAATTATTACAAGATATAAATATATAAAGTTTTGTTTCAATCTTTATTATCCATAGGATAAAAAACATTATAAAGAAATTAAAATAAATATTTTATATTTTAAACAAATGTCAATTTTATTGGTCATTTTACTTTTTTTTTTCTTTTCTTTTACATCAGTTTTTCGTTAATCCAATTAATAAATTTAAAAATTGACTTATTATAATCCTCTTAAAAATTTATAATAAAAAAACTGTAATCAAATAATATTATTACATATTACAATTATTACATATTAACATATTATATCTTCGTAATGTTCTCAATTGTGTTAAAAATCTTAATTACTCTTAAGAATTTATGTATAACATATGTAAGAAATTGATGGTATCACAATTCCAAGATTACAATTTCAAAATATAATAGAAGATTTCTATATACACACACTTATATTTATCTATATTTCTACATTTTTAACTTCTAATCTAACTATATTTATTCATATGTATATAATATACATATGTATTTATATATAATATATATATATATATATATATATATATATGTACACACATAAACACATTGCAATGACTAGAAAATCTTGCAATCGGCTGCACGATGCAATTTCGTTTTCACAATACGTAAGTTCCTCTGTAGCTGGACCAATAATAGTAACTCTCAAAGTAGAGCGATAGTTAGGTACTAAGCAATCATACCACTCTAATAAAAGAACACTAATAAATTAGATCAAAGTCGCGGGCACGAACCTGATAACTTAGCTTAGAAAATTGTTAAAAAAAAACAGTTCATTGTAAATAAAATAGAATTAGACAGCAAGAGAGATATTAAAGCATAAGATAATCAGGTCAATTTTAACAATTAAATATCATTAAATCTTGAATATTTCCATATATTTCGATAGTGGCAAGTAACCATGTCAAATCCTGTGATAGCTGGATGATAACAGTGAGATTTCTATATAGCAAATATGAATTTTGCACGAATATTAGCTCACACTTGACTATCATTCAAGACAAATGTGATTGAAGTACAGATGACAATACAATG
The DNA here is from genome assembly GCA_901521435.1 of Crematogaster levior. Lineage (NCBI taxonomy): Eukaryota > Metazoa > Arthropoda > Insecta > Hymenoptera > Formicidae > Crematogaster > Crematogaster levior. Next base: position 115,491 of record CABEGB010000748.1, read on the forward strand.
CGGAGCAAAAATGTAAAGGCACTGAACACAACGTGATAGATGATACAAGTTAGAACGTGAAAATAAATAAAACGAGAATGCGATAAACAAAATGAGAATAAGATAAACGAGAATACAATGTGACTGTGTTGTGTCACATCCGACGACTGTGGAAGAGAAAACCGCACTCTAAACTTTTCGAATAGGATGGGGCTGCACGGTCGCCGATCTCATTAAAATCTGCAATTTCGGTAGTATACGTTATACTACATTAATTAGGAATGTCGTAAGCGGAATTGACGGCTTTACATGAAATCGTTTTACCAACTTGGATCCGTAACGGCAACTCTATTTCCTCGTCAGCGAATTCAGCGACTGTCGCATTCGACAGTCGCGCAGCAAACATCGCTCGAGGATCCCGCAAAAGATACGTAAATCGCTTATCTTTTTCTAGGATTCCGTAGAGGAGATGTGCAGGTTGCTTATCTCTACTTAAGTATCGTTTCTACATTGGCTAAAAAAAAAATGCTTTTCTTTCAAATAACGCAAATTGCATGAATCACATGCGATAACTGATGACCCTTTGTCCTCATACAGGAAATTCAACTTAACAATATTAAAATAATTCAAGTTAATAAATATTAAACTAAAAGTGTAATTATGACTTAATTCAATACGTATTAATTAAGCATTCCGATATTTAATATGGTACATGCAATAAGGTACGATTAATAAAATTGCAATATATTTCAAGCGTGTAAATCAAAATATGTGTATTGCTAATAAATAGTCTGTATATTATCTTTCATTTAAATTTAAGTATTAATTTATATTAATAATAATTTATATTAATTAATAATTGATAATAAATATAGTTAATTAATAATTGTGTACACCAATTATTAACTAATTCTATATACAAACTAAACACAATTATACATATTCGTAGAATTACTAGAATATACTAGATATACTAGAATAACGTAGAATATTACACAGAATTCTACGAATATAATCGTATTTAGTATACCTATGTACTTAACGCGTTTTGCTTTCCAATATATTAAGATGACACGCGAAGTCGCTGCTTGACGTGCGTTTGCTTTCCAATAGTAAGATGACACACGAAGCCGCTACCCGTCGATTTGAATTTCGCCGAGCGTGTCACATTTCGGTGCGTGATGGCTTATGTACCAAACCAAGGCTATACCATAAGTCGCTCTCACCGACACGAATTATTTTTACGAAATAATAAAAATGGAATATGTCTACAGAATAACGAGTAATTCCACTTAATCACGAGAATATTTTAAAAGAAAAATATCGTCACTTGAATATTAATTGACAAGAAAATTCGTTTCAATTCAATTTGCTTAATACATATGTAAATATGTATATATTACTAATAGCAAATTTTAATTTGTAATTTTTATTAAATTATTCAATTCTTTGAACATTATTAAATCTATTATTTACAAACTAAAGTTTATTTTTGTTTCATTCAGAACATTCAATTCTAATGTTTTTAAAATTTCCTATACATTAAAATTGTCAGATTTTTTACATAGACTTTAAGTTAAAAAACAATGTTAAAGTTATTAGAAATTAAATTATTATTATTTTTTTAACAATTTAATAATTTTTGAATGTTAAAATTATATTTAAAAATTATTAACATGCATGTGTGAATTTTCAAAAAAATTGATTACACTAACTTTAAAAGAGATTTAGATTTTTGAAACAAGATTCAGATTTTGTTTCAGAATTTTATCTTGTTATTTCCTTAATAAAAATACCTTAATTAAATTGCAATTGCAAAAATGATGTAACAAACATCAAACTGTTTTCTCATAAATCTTTTTAAATATTTATATTATTCTTATTGTATTTGAAGATTGATTTCAATAAAATCAATTTTTCTTCTTCTATTCTTCAATAAAAGTAGAATTATAAATATGAAATTATAAATATGAGATTACAAATCTCGCATTGGCAATCTTTATTGAAATGCTTTAAATGTCATTTAATAATAAACGAGGAAATGGAATGGTTAAAATAAAAATTTTTGGATGAGAGAATTTGCGCTATTTTTAAATTCACTAAATTTCACTTAACGTCACAAAAATGGAGTATTATTATTTTTTAAATATGAGTTTAGACTTCTTTATGAGAATTCATTTCGCTTTCTTCAACTGTTTTATTAACTGCTTTCACCTTTAGGTAAAAAAAAACGAAGCACGACTGTAGAGTGCATTTCAGTACACAACACTAATTATAGCGTTGTGATTATTCCATCGTAGTTTTATTATTTTTTGCTACCTTTTTTATCAACATTCTTGTTGTTATCTACACTTTCTTTCAAATGCGAATTAATCTAATCAGCATAGACATCATCATGCTATAGACATCACATAGCTCTGAACTATTCAAAGAAAAACAATGTGTATGTGTTACCGCATTTATGTTAACTATAATGAATACATATAATAGTATATATCTGTGTTTTAAGGAAATAACAATTATTTAAAAATCTTAGTTACATATTCGATTAATACTTATAATGCTATAATTATGTAATTGATTTCTAATTACGACCAATTCATATAAATCACACAAAAAACATAAAAATTTATAGAAGAAATTAGAGGAATACTAACCATATTTTTTTGTATCTTTCGTTATATTAAAATTATTAATTTCTCTAATTACTCTGTAATTAGTATAAAGTTTATCTTTTATCATTCAAATGTGCAGATTTGGAATAAACAAATGTTCAAAAATTCTTTTCAATTGTGTCAAAGCTTTGTCAATATGCCGGCTTGTAAAGTCCAAAAATATCATGTTGCATTGAAACGCAATCACGTTGAATGTGTTATTAGGAAAGGAATTGAACTGAAAACAATTAAAAATTTTAAAATACGAAGCAACGTGTATAAAAAAGTTTTGTTGCCTTCTCGCAGTTTCTATATTCAAAAATAAAAACAAAAATAAAACAAGCTAGATTTCTGAACATTTCGAAATTCTATAAAATCACTTTGTATAAATTTAAATAGAACTAGATTTAAATATTATAATCTAATATTTATATATTTTTTCTTTATATATATCGATACATATACAAATATGATTTAAATGATTTTTTTATTTTTCAATATTTGTCAGTTTGTTATTTAGTATTTGTAATACTAAAATAATTTTCAATGAAATTCAGTTCTTTGAATAACCCTCTTGTAAAACTAGATTAACCTTCTATAGCTTTCGAGTTTTAATATTTTACTTTTTAATTATTTCAATATGATATTTCTGTGAAATAAGGAGAGACACGCAAAACTTCAGATTTCTGCATTTGACGTTCTTTTTCTGCCAACATTTTCTCCAAGCTTGCATATCTGCTTTGAGAAACTCTCCCATTTCCGCCCTAGTTAGAAATGTAAAATCGTAATACAACAGATTACAAAAGGAAGCAAAAACGTACAGAATACCGGACATTCGTGAATAATTCCAGAACCTTTACTTAAGTACTAGCCTTTAGAAGCAAGAGACATATCGCAGATTATATGTAATGTGTGTGTGCTTGCGCGCGCGTGCGCGAACGCGTGCGTGCATGTGTGTATTATATTATATATGTGTGTAATCATATTATCATGACAAATTACAAGATTTTTCATTTTAAAATTAAATCCAGGGTGCAAGATGAGAAAATGTGTATTTTTAAAACAAATTATCCTTTCTTTAAAAAGGATGATGAAGTTCATATTCAAATATAGGTGAGTATTACATATACACAATGAACATATACACAATATACACATTATAAATTATAAGTTGTCATTATATAAAATTTCGCGTAACCCTTTCCATTTCATTACAAAAGGTTCTCATCGCGCTTTCAAAAGGGTTCGTCGGACACTTTCCAAGTTTTCATTCTCCCAACGAGGAACCAGGAGAAAGAAGGATCTCTCGGAGGACATTAAGAATTAGACGCGAAGATTTTCCATTAAATGGAACATTGATTGATTGCTGTGGATAAAGTTCTACGAGGCGGCCGCGTGATAAATGGATATTTCGGAGTACTCCGGTAATTGTTTCCTTGTCGGTGTTCTATCAAATTGAACGGTATTTTCCTCCTGCATGAGGAGGACTGCACGAGAGTAATAATTTGTACAATATCATGAGAGATTGACAGTCAATAATCGAGCCGCTTTTAAGTTCTATATCTTTTTTTCATGATTACTTTCTTCCTTTATAAATTTTCATTCTAGAGTAAAATAATAATATAGTAAATAATGAAAGTGCATGCAATTAAACGTACCATTCCCAATGTATTTATGTAAAACTGATATTTCTAATGCAATCTTGCAGATTGATTCATGCGAGATTTTTAAAAATTATTCTTTAAAAAATTTCGCTCTTCATAATGCGTATATATTTTTTCAATTTTTATAAGTTTGTCTCCTACGGTTACATGGTATCTCTGAGAAGAGGAAACTTTTCTTGTCTTCAACTTACTGGACCGTGATATTATTTCCCCCTAATAATGGCCTATTACTCGGCGAGTTACAAAGAGAAATGAACTACTGGAAAGAAGATAGGAAAGCGGAAACCAGTGAATACGAGTCTCGTTGCAGAGAAGTAGCAGACAATTTAAACCATAATTTTTAAGACAAATTTTAATTTCTTTTAAATATTTATGGTGATAAACTATAAATAAACTGTATTGATTGAATGAACAAAAAAAAGAGTTAATTTTAATAATCTATACACAAAAAACTATTTTTACATCAACAAGTTATAAATTATAAATATTTTTAGTTTCAAAAAGATGACTTTAGATGTAATCAAAATTTATAAAATATAATTTGGAGAAGTTGCACGATAAACTATAATTAAATAAAATATATAAACATAACTCAACATATATATAAATCCTTAACAAGAAAATTATACGATATGAAAAGAGACACATAATACAAATTAAACAACTATAATTTGAATTATAAAATTATGATTAAATATTTAATTTAAAATATTAATATTCTAAATAAATAACATATATTATAATACTTTAAAATTGTATGTATTGAAATTGCTTTTATCTTGCTTTTATATTTATTTCAGTAGATTAATAGATAATACAACATTAGAAATTTTAACTATCGTTTAATATTTTCCAGTGCGAAAGAAAGCGCGATCTGCCCCTACCCCGAATTACTTTGGAGGATGGACAGCTCGTAATGAGATCGCAACGTCGAGAATGTATCTTTTTGCTGCTCTTCATTACATCTCACGTGCTTGAAATACATTTCCTATTTCTATATCATATAATCCGGTCACGCCAAATTTTGCATTCGTAATAAAGCCCATGGCAAATATTAACGAAACATTCTGATGATTCTATAATTTTCTGTGACTTTTTGTTTGAATGACAAAAGTGACGGTTATGATAATACGACTATATCCGGACACAATCAATTATTATGAGAAAAATGTAAAATCTTTTTTAGAACAATCGCGTTTCGAGAGTCATCTGGCACATAATATATTTGAATATTCTACGAACACAATTTTTAGAATTCTAATAGTTAAATAAATAATTAATAGATATGCATTCAAAATTTAATAATTTAATTTATATATTCTTTATCTTTTGTTAAAAAGATTGACGAATCAATACAGACATATGCGTAAAGAAAAAGTAGTTTATCTATTTATAAAAACGGTATTTGTTTAGAGAATGTTTTATATTTAACACAATTTTCTTAAATATAATTGAAAGCGTGATATTTTATAGTTTATGCTGAAGAACAACAATTATATTGCGAGAGTGAAGAAATATTACATTGGAAAAGCGGCAGGATTTGGCTGTGCGTTATCTGAGCATGAAACGACGTTTCTTTTGGCATCCGTAATAAATCAGTGAGATAAAATTTATCGGCTGACATTCCGCAGAAATCGAGAATCGGCACATTATCCCCTTCTCGCGCTGTCGCGCGCAATCTCTAGGCGCAGAGAATATCGTCGGGGCTGCCCCGCGTAGCGTCGCTTATTCAAGCATGAAATTGAGTCTTACAATACCCGATCTGCCGTAGCGGAGCAGTTTTTCCTTTTCAACGCCTTATTCCCCATTGCAGTCTACCTAGATCCCGATCATTTCTCAATTGCGTACCGAGCCTTGTGAAACCCCCGTATTCCACCGAATACCTTCTTTTGAAGGGTCAAAGGGTGGACGCGAAAATTTTCACGTTAGCGCTTTACGTCGTCGCGTTTGATCGATCGCAAACGTGTACAAAGTGTACATACATGTACACACGATTGAATGCATCGATCATGTTTATTGCTGCTATCTTGTCATGATTGCGCGAATATCTTCGTTTTCAACGGTATGCACTTATCTGTCTTTGCTCGCGATTGTTCTTACGATTTTATATGTTTTAATTTAACGTATTATGTCCATCATACAAAACGGTTTCTTAAAAATTATAAAAGGTTAATTTCGGAATATAAGATGGATAGGTCGGGATAAGATGTTAGTAGGTCGAACATGCAATTTTGTTGATATTTCATCTCATTATCCAATTGGATATTGGATTATAGTGCTTTTTAGTTATTAATGTGAAATTGTTAATAATGCGTGCAAGCTTTTCCAGTTTTATTGTGTAAAATCTAAAAAATCTGTCAAGATTTGTTCAAATCAAGTAGACTTCTTATATTATAATATTGTTTGTTACTCTTGTTTGTTAAGATCTTATGTTTCTTTTCATTGAAAATGGATTTTTATTTAACTTATTTTGAAACCATCTGAAAATGGTTGGTTTTATGACCCAAATAGCCATTTTTTTCTATGACATCAGTGTATGAAGAGTCAGCGGTGACATCTCCTCGTTTTTGCCACTTCAGATAAAATACAATTAGCGTGACGGATCATTTTATTTACGAATACTGACATATAATAACAAGTTTTGTATTTTTATATTAGATTTTAGGTTTTTAAAATATCGTAAATGTTACAATATTCATATATCTAAAACAAAATATTAATTTTTTTGATAGATTATGTCTTGTATTTATGTACAAAAGAACTGATCGAGCCAATCGATTACAAGAAACCTTCTTTTCACATCAGAAGATGGGAAAGAATGGGAAAATGACATTGTGAGACGCATTTTAGTGGCAGAGATACGATGAGAGTAATAACGATTTCTATGTTGTGTGTAAAAAGCATTTCTATGACAAGCGAGGTCCTAAATGTGACTGGATTCCATGTATTATCTGGAAGAAATGACTTAAAGTGGAAATGGGTATTGTATTAAATATAAGCCTGAATAACAGCCTGAATCCTTTACAACTTGCTAAGAATTGTGATAACAAGATTGGTGACTATTTTCAAAAGGGAAAAATGTCTAAAGAAATTGTATTTATCAATTGTTAATAGGAAATATAAATCAATCACATGTTTTTTTATTACACTTCATTTACTGAGTGCTCCTCACAGTACTTGTATCTTCCCTCATTACAGATGGTATCTTATTTACGTATTAGAGATAAGATGCGTTAGTTTTGCAAGGATATACATATAATCAAATTTTACGACACATTTTACGACTTTTAACTTTTAAGGTTGGTTATTTTCAGCACTGATATGTGAAGCTTAAATATGCACTGCTATGTGAAGCTTAAATATGCACTGCTAAGTGTATGCTTAAATATCATATTGCAAAAAATTGCGAACTGTTTTGACTATGGTTTGTTCATATTTCTATAACATTTTTTAATTATAGAATCTTCCCTTAACTTACTCTATATTTATCTGTTCTTTACAACAAAATAATCAATACGTGATAAAAAAAACACACACGTTTCTCTTAGATATTAAAGTTTATACATTATTTTCTTAGATTTTTTTAGATGTCAGCTGCTTCTAGAACACCACTCATTTTGCATGCAAAATTGAGAAAAATTAATTTGAGTGCATCCTTGTAAGTGCAAAGTAGTTCAATTTGCTAGTAAAGATTTATTGAAAAAAACGCAATATACGCTGATCTTACAAGTTTTTCATTAATTTCCGTTTTTATTCGAAGATTGGAAAAATTTCATTTAATTTTTAGTAAAATATTCTTCTTAATAAAATATTCATATATTTTTTAAATAAAAATAATACATTATAAAACAATTTCTTATATGGAAATTTAAAGATGTTGCATGTAAGCTATGAAAAATTTTAATTTAATGAATAGATGTTTTTAGTTAAACGGATATTATAATTATTTTATGTCCAATAAATTAATTACACTAACGTCCGCCGATCGACGAAACGTCGAAGCCACGCAATAAATCCATATCGATGACGGCGCCAAAGAAAGTCGCAATGATACAGGCCGTGCCAAACTACCGCACCATCGTAAATCGTACTCCGGTCATGCGCTGACCAGATTTATCGGTTTCTCCATGCGGGTAGATAAGGAGAAATTAATTTTCCGTAGACACCAATTTTTCACGAGTTTGTGTTGACGCGGCCCTAATAGCGTTTCTAAACTTTTAACTTATTGCCTCAACAATGTGTGCGTTATCTCTGTTGATCGCTAATTTGGATGATGTGAATTTATTAAATAAGTCGAAATTAAATCTATTTTGCGAAGAAGAATTACACAATTGTCGATAATAATCGATAATAATAAGTTAAAATTAATATGGATATTTTCAGTGTCAATTTTATACTTTTAACACTATGTAGATACAGAAGACCTTTTTGTTTTACAATACAACAGGAAGATTTTACATAATATTCTTCGTGAAATCAAAAAATATGCTTTAATATTAATTTCTCTCATCATATATTTATATGATTATTTTTGTTTTACATTAATGGCGACAGAAATATTAGTATAAATTTTGAGTATCTTGAGAGAATTCTCATTTTAATGTCATGAAGTTGTTTCCATTATCATAAGTAAATACAATACTAGTAATTATTGTGGACTTCTTAGAAATAAAATTAACATTTTTGAATCTATTACTATTTATAAATTGATTAAACAATCATTCGTTATTCCTTTTTTACTATTATAGATGTTCTTGTACAGTTTTTTTATTAACAATATTTGATATTTAGTACTTTCATTCGAATCAATTCCGCGGTTGGTCACAACGATTCTACAAAAGTTCATAAAATAGTAATGGAGGGTCGCGCTATAAATGGCTCATATTTAAAGCCTGTGCATTAATGCACAGAGTGTATAGTACTTTTGATTGAACGTTCCTAATGAAAACAAAATGTGGATCGTATTCATCGATTTTTTTATTTATTTATGCGCTATATATTTGACATCAATGACTTTTATACTCGCGGTCATCATACGGAATATCAAATGTATTTCGTTGCGAAAATGTCACGAACAATTTTAAATATCTAATTAATCGTAATGTTTTACGTTCTGTACTCTGCGAGGTGGAATTGCAAAGTGGTAAATGTACCTTGATTTTCCAACCGTTAATCCAACTGTTAATAGAAGCAGAGTGTTACGTTTGGAATGTTTTATAAATGAGAAGTGATAAAAGACACGCGAACGTTTGTAACAAGTGTTTACATGTGGCAAGAGAAGTGGCTCAACTAAAAAAGCAATATGTACCTGATGCAATGATAAAACGCGGTATTAAAGCGAACGTGCCATATCTTGAGAATGCTTGATGTTAATTAGCGATATTCTAGCTTCACTTTTACAGTCTCCGTTTAATCTGCACCGGCGTTTTACAAGCAATATAACGGCAGCTCAAGATAATTTCTATTCTATTCAAAAGACCGTAAAAAGTTGTTTTAGATTTAAATAAATTATTTTCTCTGTTACAAAAGCGAGCAAAATGTTAATTAAAAATATGAGAAACGCTATTTATTCAAAAAGATTGATTAAAATTCTAATATTAACTCAATTTTTTATATTATTCTCACCGCACTATTTTTCGCAATCAATTGACTGATATCAAATGATTTTTCTCATTTACTGATCGTATTATCGTAACTGAAACATGCAATATTCCTGACCTAAAAATACATCCATTTAGTAAATTAACTAATATGTTACTGTTTTAATAAATATTTCTAACAAATAACGGATTTTCGGGCGAAATTTTTTGTTTTTTCTGTTATGTGTATTTACCTATAATATTATATAAAATATAGTATATAGAAAAATATATAAATAAATCTCTTCTGCTCTACGATATCCTCTTTTCGTTTCGCGGTTGTTCATTTCATCATTTCTCCAATTTTCTCATTAAACTCTTTAAATTAGTATCCACGTATTACCAATTACATTTCCGGTCTTACGTATTTCACTTAGGAGATATCACAAGCGGTTTGTTTGTTGTTTGTTATGAGTGTATGCTGCGTGATGTGTGTGTCCACATGTGACGATAAAACATGTATTTTTGTTTCAATTTCTGTAATGCACTTCTTTCTTTAATTCTATTACTGAGTTTCATAGCGACAATATTGTTGGTTCCTCATCTTTTACATGTATTTGCACTATTCTTCTACTTTATCTTTTGTCTCTCGTAATTTTAGAATTGTCGCATTTTGTAATAGAAATTATTATTCTTATTACATTATACGCGCGCGTTTTATTGTCAACTCATATCTTCTTTTAAAAGAATAAAAGTATTTTTCATAAATTTTTAAAAAATTTTTTCTAGAAATTATTTATAAAATATTTAAAGAAATTATCAATTTGTGTAAAAACAAAATGGAAAATATTTTATTTATTGAAAAAGTGAATTGATAGTGAAATTAAAATGAAATAAACTCAATAAAAATAAATGGAATATCTCTCTTCCAGGACGCTCCTGCACTGTTGTCTGTTTTGTCCAGATAAGTTTCCATCGCGTGACACGGAAACTCGCGAGAGGAACACGTTTCTCAAATCCTCTACGGATTTCCTACCAAAAGGACTTAACAGGGATTAGCCGTTGCATCTACGTGACAAGTATTTGACGGATTCAGCACTTGTCACGTGCTTCGACCAAGAAAGAACTTCCTTCGCGACTTTGCGTTATACGAATGTATGAGACAAAATAACATCCGCGAGTAAGTAAGTTTTAATGCAACTGTTTGTCGCATAAAGTACCGCCATGAATAAAGCCGGAATTTCACAGCATATCGGACGTAACTAACAAAATAAATTTAGTTGCAATGCGAAGCTTCTGAGATGTCGTGGTTGCATTGTCGAGACGCATGCACTCCGATAATTCATTCGGCGACCGCAAATAATAACCGTTGAAGCGAGCAGCAGATGCGGCATTACTCATTCTTCTTCCTACAGAACGTGATTCGAACCCGTTACCCTGGTCTCTAGATCTTCCACCACAGGAGATGGCGGATTTTGTGGTCGAGCAGCAAAGTCATAATGATTCCAGAATCACGAGTGACGAGTACCCCAGGGTTTGATTTTCCTATACGTTATATTATTTTAACGAACATATCGATTTAGAGTAAAACGGGGTTACGTTATATCAGTAGATATTGCATTAAAGCGAAGTATTTTATTTTGAGATCATCTGACGTTGGGAAAATTAATCAAAAAGAGATCTCATAAATCTCGAAGTAATAGTTGATAACTCGATTTTGCAAATATTAATTAATATAATTATTGTAAAATATAATTATTGTTAGTTGTTGCCGCGCGCGTATGCTTTAAGGTAAATATTTATATGTCTATTTTATCTCGCATTTAATATATACGACATTAAAAAAGATATAACATTTGGAGTCGGTGAGTAATGGCGAAGTGGTCGGTAAAAGTCAGTGGTGGGATATAATACTCAAAGCTTATCGTCGAGTAGATCGGGAATATGCAAAATGTCGCGGAAAGTGCTTGCGGCGGTGTGCTAGCGGCAAGCAAATAGACGTATATCCAGCGGAAAAACGGAGATTTCCAGACTGGAAAGCCTCTTGCACGAACATATACATATGCACGGCATACGAATCCTCGAAACATTCATGATTCCTCACTGAGAAAGTGGTGCTTCGTCCCCTCCACTTGTGCAGCCGTAAAGTGACGCAAGCGTTCCCGGATACATATTTAAAACGCGAAACGTAAATCTTCAACTGATAAAATTTCTTATTTACGTCCTTACGATTCCAGCAATATTTTTTTCTTACAAAAGGACATTACTCTGATGTCGATTAACTATTTGCTCATCGAGTGAAGTTGATGATAGCAAAATTATCTTTGAAAAGTGAGTACTTGGTAAATGTGTAAACTATTCGCCACTTGAGTGGAAAACAGATATTTTTCATAGCGTTGATTACTTCTTTCCGGAAGAGAAATTGCTCGAACTTAAATCTATTTCATCCTTGAGAAAGTTTTTATCTATCCTTACAGCTCTACACTACATTGTTATAGTGTCCTCTTTTGATAATAATAAAATGGTCTTATAGAACTAAAGAAAAACGTTATTTATTTTATATAATTATTTATGCACGTTGTAAGTGTTAAAATATTTTTATATTCTTATAAAATCTAAGCGCGCGCGTGTGTGTGTGTGTCGACATTTCATGTTCGATAACCATAGAACTGATAAATAATAAAAAAATTAACATTTTGTTTACTCAATAAACTTTACTGCGTTTCCAATATCTTCTTTCTTGTCAAACGAAATGTTGATCCTATTTGTGCTGTCGATTCAGCTCGGGTTCTCTTATACCTCGCTCGTAAAATTTTACTCGTATTATAGATTCGTGCTATTACCTGGAAGTGAGAAACGGACTTTGCGGAGGAAACTATTTCGAATTATAGTGCTATCCTGTATTCCTTGCTATCCTTCGTTGTATGCGTAATGCTTTCGCTATTTTTTTTGCGGACACCTATACCGTGCTTGCGATCAGCTGCTGTGCTTTAGACGGTTTATCCTATCCCGTTTTTTCTCGGTTACTGACAGTGATCAATAGCGTCAATATATACAAAATGTATCACTTTAATCTGCACAGCAAAATATTGCAAAAAAATAATAATTGAACACAGATCTTTCTTTTAGTAAATTTTTTATATAAGTATTTTTACATTAATAATCAAAATAAAATTTATATCAAATAAGTAAAAACTATGATAAAAATAAGTAAAATGTAATTCTATATATTTATAAAAATAAATATAAAGATATAATTCTGAATTATCTGTCATGTCGGTATCTTTCGTGCTGCTTATCATAAATACGATGTTACATTAAAACTGTGTGGTGCATTATCTAACACTTTAATTGCATCTTTCAAGGAGTTCCAGTATAAGATTACACTGTCACAAATGTCGAGGACTGACGGAAGAGTGGACGTTCTCTTTTTCTCCGCTTTCCGGGATACCATCCGGGAAAGAAGATCCTCTTTGCTATAATTGATGCGAATCACGTTGAAATTTCAAACCGAGTACGTATTTTCAAATTATACTACCTACCCCTATGTCGTTTCTCTCTCATTTTTAGTGACGGGAGAATATTGCATTACCTTTGAAAAATTTCACACGAAACATCACCATAGTATGATATAGAATATATATGTATATTTTGGAACAATAAAAATAAATTTTGCAAAAAACATAAAACATTTATAATTCTTAAAGCTTCCATGAGAAAAAGTTGTCTAATCAAAAATGATTAAATTTATATTAAATATATCCGACGATAGGAAATGTTCCTAATTTCGCAATGAGAGATTATTGAACCTGCCGCGCATTTTCACCGTATTGATTTTGTGCGAAATCTAATTTGTCGAATTCGAAATAAATTTCGTCTGCTCGGTGCAGAATTTTTCTCGCGGCGCCAATTCACCGGTTGTTTGTTGCATTCCAGTGCAATTCAATTTTGGGCGCAAATTCGTTCCGAGTCTGCCGGCTATTTTATGCCTCCAGCTAGAAGACGTTCGACGCAATTTTGCTTCGACACACACGACACAATTCTTTTCACTCAAGTATCACACAAGATTGCTACAGATTTTTACCAAGTTTATATAGCAAATGTCACCAATATTTTTTATCTTTATCTTTATCTCTCTCTCTCTCTCTCTCTTGCCATCAAATTGTCATGGCAAGTGTTATAATTGTCGAGTCTATTTATGATTAAAATAATTGTATATAAAAAATAATGTACTTAAAATAATTTACAAACAGAAAATTTTGTCTATGCAACACTAAAAAGAGTAAAACCATCAACGCTTGTACTTTTATTTGCTTAAGGTAATAAAATAATACTGAAAAGAAAATTATAAACAATTTATTTACATATTCAAATTGTTTGTCCCCTCTTTCTCTCTCTGTCTCTTTTTTTCCTCATTTTTTAATTTATTGAAACTTAGTTTAATTTAATTAGTTTATTTATTTTAAAAAGAGTAGTTAAAAAATAATTTAAAAAATGACTACAATTTTCCATCAGAGTTTTTCATGCGCAAATACAGTTTTAACAGATAGCTTCACTGATAACGATATTGACAAAATGCCTCTACTGAATTTTCCATTATGCGATATACATATTCTGGTGGAAGAAATGGTACAACGATTAATAAGGGTGTTTTAAGAGAAGCAATTTTATCAATATGTAAATGATATTTCGAGAAGAGTAATGCGCGTACACAAGATAACGAGCCTAGTTTTGATGCATATAACAACTATTGAGTGCAACCAGCCTTGCGCAAAATCGATTGCGTCTATGGTATTACTTGAGCTCGACAGCAAATCCAATCGATCGCTGCTGGTGATTCGAGTGAATGTGTATCGGCGGCTTGGAGGAGGAAATTTATTCATCCCGCTTTTCCATTAGATTATACTTATATAAGAGTATATTATAATATATATAATATATGATCAAGTAATTGTTTTTTTATACTTTTTAATACTTGCTCATAAATTATCTTTTTAATGTAATTAAAACTAATATTCTTGCAAATTAAAAAACATTTACGATAAACTATTGCAATTTTGTTGGATATTCTATGTTCAATTAAATAATCTATAAATTTAGAGTAAATTTACAATTGAATTATTCTCTCCAATAATCCTTCGATATTATCTCAAATAAACTAAAGCCTCATTTATAAAGAGAGAAAGAGAGAGAGAGAGAGAGAGATAGAAAGTATAATATTTTTTACTTATAAGTTCAACTTTAAACAAGTTATTGATTTTTATATATGTATATGTATTTTTAAATATATTTCTATTTACGATATAAAAATCTATTTATACATGAAGTCAATTTGCAATAGAAAATTGCGCTCTTTATAACAAAGCAATTATATTTTTATTTTGAAAGAAATTTTATAGTAATATAAATATGTAATAATTGCATTTGTGGAAATAAAATGTTGTTATTTCTCACAAAAAAATGTTATTGCGTTCTGTATCATGCTCTTTGTAATATGTGATAAAATAGCAGGTCATCAGGATGTTGCAGACAAGATAGCGATTAGGTCAAGGATCTAAATCCTTGTCGGTGCGAGTGGTGGGCGAATTTAATCACGGCGGCGTTACCGACAATACGGCATAGTCGTATGGCATGCCAGCACTGTACGAAGATAATTACGCCTCACACACTAAGCACCTATTTGCAATGTTCTGTTAGCCTATCATTACAGAACGTTACAGAAGAAATCTTAAGAATCAAAGAAGAAACAGTTTTCCAGAAGAACACCAATTTATCTCTTTGTTTCTTTTCCACATAATTTTGTTATTGTGGAAAATAATTATTTTAATATCCGCGATGCATCTAGCGTTAAACACTAGCTACCTAAGAGGAATTTTTGTTTGTCTATACAAAGATCGTTTGATACCAAGTATCGGGTAAACGTGTATACCGCTAAATGTAGGGCAAGAATGTCGGTCGTAGAGCCTTAGCCAAGTTCATTATTACCAAGTTTCAACGATGGAACGTGCCATTCTGCAAGCTCATGTATCGTATCAGCACACCAGACACGTCTCTGCGCGCCTGTTAAATGTGGCACAGAGTAAATCCAATGATTTGGTGGAAAGTTTACGGGCAATGTAGAACCACGATAGTAATGAACAATCGTTACATTTTATTGTAACAACGATTTATAACGACCGACAACATAAGCCTCGATCAGTGTTTATTTTATGATCAGTACTTTCGCAATCTGGTTCAACGTTGCATGAGACACACTAACGAATCTAAAATAAATATAAGCTTTCATTCTATAATATTGATTCTGTTACGCAGTATGACAGTTGAGCCGTGCGATTTATTTTATTATCAGTCGTTTGTATCAGTTGCAAGTTCAATTTCGATTTGTTAACCTTAAAATAACAACTTGCATTTACATTCCAAAGTTTGTTAAATGCAATTTTTCTATGTAATGTTTTCCTCTTCTGATTTTTTAAATGAAGACTATTTATAATTATTTTTTGTAATTTATATAAATAAATTTACTTTAATGTTATTACTTTTATTTTGCATTGATTAATTAAATTAATTACAAGCTAGCAAAAAAGAAAATTACGGTTCTTGCTGTCTACATACATAAATGAGATGTGACAAAAAACAAGCAATCAGTTAATATATTTACATATTATATTTTTACATTGTGTACACAGAACGTCTCATTTTAAAATCTTTGAAATTAGCGTTTGTTTATTTTGTAATATGTATAGATAGATCTTTTAAATATAAATAAACATAAAGAATTTCGATAATAATCGTATGAGCTTTCTTTTAAAAGGATTAAAAAACCAGTATCTATTTTAGCGCTTTAATACTATTTCTTCATCATATAACATATTCTATAATTAAATAATTTTCATTTTATTCACATTGTGATCACTTGCATGATAAATTTTAGTAACAACAAAGAACAATCGTTTTTATAGTAAATCGTTCGCTTTTTTACCATTCTCATAAACCTGACTAACGTCATCTTGCCGAAGGGACTTCGTCGTGTTGAATCGTAAAAAAGTACGATTTTTGTGAAACAAAAAACTACTGCAGCCGATTGAAAATCGATATAAGCGTCATCCTCCCTCTTCACGAGCATAAATCGGTTTATAACCATTCACGCTTCGTTCTTGATTTCTCCGATTCCGATTCTCGTTTCGAGAATTCCCTTTTCACAAGTTTGCTGACTATACCGCAAAAGGTGGTGATTTAGCAGTCGCTCCTGATTAATTGAATGATACCGTCATTACAAAGGTGCTCATCAGTTTCTCACATTCGACAAAGCATAGCTTTTGCTGCACTACCGTATATTATTCATTACACGATACGGGATTCTGTCAACATTTTAATGAATTCACTCGGCACGAAGCTTTCCTTGAGTAGAAATGTTGTACGTAGAGTACGCTCATACATATATGATGCATTTTAAGTACAATGTGTTCCTCTATTTTTTTAATTTTTAAGTTTATACTGTTGTAAAATTTGAAAGTAAATGAATTAAGAATTTATAGCGTAAAAGACTTAACTTCAAGAAAATAATAAACAGTCTTAAAGCTCAAATAATATTCATATTTTTATCAGTTAATGTTTATCACATTTTCATTTTAAACAATATTAAAAATTTCCATTTTTGTCTCAAAAATAGTAATTACATATTGATGTCTAAATTTTCCGTCTTATTTTCTACTTTTTTTCTAACATTAGAGAAAAGAAGGGAGAGAGAAAGGGGAAAGGGAGGGGTAGAGAAAGGGGGAAAGGGGGGAGAGAGAGAGAGAGAGAGAGACAAAAGTGTAATAAAATATGGATATAAAATTGACGGCTGGAAGAACATGGGGTCAGTCTTTCGTCGCTACAAATATCTACGCTGATAGGAGATCAGCCCTGTCATCCACGACAAAAGAAGCTTCCTCTTCTCTTTCGGCACAATGGTCAGCTTGCTGGCACGTACAAAGGCTTTCTAATCTCCCTCGACCGGGTTTGTCATTGTCAAACGTACATCCTAAGCTTCTGATCGTCCTAAATCTATCGTTCGCCAACTACGAATTCATCGATCGATTTTATAAATTGATAAATGTCTGTTCCGAGCAGATGACTCTCGGAAACGATATCAATCAATTCGCACTGATATTGACAACATACTGATTTTGAAAGAATAAAGTAGATTATAGAGATAATAATAAATGAAATTATTTAGTAATTATATAGTAATTATTAAAACAAAAGTATCTTTATACGTACATTATATTAGTCTGTTATTATTACGTTGTATTATAATTGTACGGAAACTTAATTGAGATTTGATAATGGAATCTATTCTTCAATTTTAACTACAAAAAAAGTGGATTAATAATACTTGAAATTTTAACGAATACAATATTAAAATTTTTGTATTATAATATTAATATTTTTAAAAATTATAAATAATGTTTTTTCAGTTTTTAATTTTTATTATAATTTTCTGCATCAATAATTAAACGTGTATGTGTAGTAATGCGTATTAAATGGTTGGACGCAACATCCAAAATAATAATATACAAAATAAGTTGTAAAATAAGTTCCGCGAGTAATTTCGACGTTTCGACTAAAACGGATGCAGTTGAGGATATAATAGTCGCGAGATTCTCTCTCTCTCTCTCTCTCTCTCTCTATTCTCTCACTACAACCCGAATTAACAACCCCCGAATTAATTAAAGCACACGATGGAAACGCTTCAGTGTTATGAACGTGGCGCTCCGTTCATGCGTCATGATTACAGACGATAGAATTTTGCTCGCTAACCGCCAGTTCTTGGCATATAAATGTGATGTCGTAAAAGCGCCTACTGGGCTGGCCATTTGTGGCCTGATACATTAATTTATTTGCGTTGATACACTGATTGCTGAGAGAGAAAGAGAGAGAGAGAGAGAGAGAGCTTCTAACTCTATTCGTACCGAAGGTGCAACATATACCGGATGTCCTCAGAGAAATCGTATTTTATTAATAATCTCTTTATGCGTTTTAATAAAATTGTATATATTCCTTTCCTCTCCTTTTCTTCATTTTTAAAATTTTTGTTTGAATAATATTTTTAGAAGATCAATTATCCTTATTACTTTAATAAAATGGAAACACTATATTATAACTCTGTAATGCCAGTTAATTACAGTATATATAATAAAATTAATACAAAGGAAAATACCATAACATGCTGATACAGGGTTGGGCAGAGGAACCTGACACATTTTAATTTTTCCTAGAGCAGCCGGATCGAAAGAGAGAGGTTAGTGGCTTCACGAGTAAAAAGTAGACAATTGAAGGTTTACAATTCTTTATTTACTGAAAATGATATCGTTCAAATGATGCCCGTTATGGGCGATACAATTATCCAGGGTTTTTCAAAATTTTCAAAAACTTTGTTCAACAAAGTCGGCGTTATTTTGGAAATTTCTTCCTCAATATTAGTCCATAATGTTCGAATTAACCCGTCGAGTGTTCGAGGTTTAGTAACGTACACCCTCTGCTTCAAATATCCCCATAGGAAGAAGTCGCATACGGATAAATCCGGCGAACGCGGCGGCCAGGAAAATTCAGTTTTGCGAGAGATCAAGCGGTTACCAAATATTTTGCGCAAGAAAAAAACCTTCAAAAAAAACCTTCAACTGTCCAGTTTACGCTCCCGGAAGCACGGACCCTTCCGTTTTGATACAGCTGCACTAGAGGTCGCTAAAATGTGTCAGGTTCCTCTGCCCAACCCTGTATATGATTTTTATAATGTACAAACAAATGTATAAACGAATGTATAATCGAATATTTGATCAAGAGTATCGAGAGTTATATACGTCAATTATGCGAAATCTAAACTATGCTAACGAATACCAATACATAATTATCGTGTTATTGTGTATACGTTTATAATGCAGTGTGATATACCAACGTAGAGCTGTTCGATGCAAATACAATGCAAACATTTTGTTATTACGAGCAATCAGTAATATTAACAAACAGTAATATTGCAATTTCTAATTAATGTATATGTTATATAAGCAAAATATTTACCGATTTACCTTTGCAATATCACTTTGGAAAACGCTTGAATATCAATTAACACATTAATTGAAAAAAATATAAGAAAGATTTTAGCCAGAGCAGTTATTAAAATATTAATTAAAAAGATTTGTGTGTGTGTGTGTGTGTGCGTGTGTGTGTGTGTGTGCGCGCGCGCGTGCGCAAATACTAGTAAAGAACAGATACAAATGATTAAATTAACTTATGAGGGAATCCTATTCTGATTTTAAAGAATTTTAAAGAGATTTATTAGTTTTCAGCAATATGGTATTACGAAAAAATGTTCATAATTTAGGAAAATCTGGCTAACACCATTTCATCCACGAATATATTCTGAATAATGGTTTTTAATAATTCCAAAGTGGAATCCATAATTCATGCACCGTTCTAACGCTGATTTAGTCCGCATTTTTGGTTCACTGATATGATTTGTTACACATCGTTGCTTTTATGTTTCGTCTCTTCAAAATGCTGGCTATCATGTCGCCACTTAAGAAATTGGCTCGTAGTTTACATTTTACGTAGATAGGAAATGCGCAAAAGATCATGGTCGTTTCTGATTTATAAGTCGTGGCAATATTAGATTTTACGAGTAGAAAGAACGGTGCAAAATACATAGAATGGATGCACAGATGCATGTGTGGTAATAAGTGTATTTGAATAGGACGGTTATTCTTTGGGAAAATAATATTTCTTAGGAGAAATGAAATTTATCGTTTCTTTAGCAAAAATTTGGCGTCGTTTATTCCGCGATTTTTTAAATAATTAAGTTTAGCAAATATTAAAACTTTTAAAATTACTTGTAAAATTAAATTTACAGATTTTTTATGAGATTTTTAATGAGATTTTGTTAAAGTAATAAAATTAAAAAACACAGGATTTTTTTATCACTCGCATATCTAAGGTTTAAATTGCAAAAAGGATTTGATTTTGTTGAAGTAAAAAGTATTTTAATTCTAAGATTATATATATTTAGAATAGATATATATATAATATTTAGAAATTTTAAATATAACATAATATAATTAATGTTTACTAAATCCAAGGAAATCAGTAATCATCATGATTAAGGTACAATTGTGACATATCGTTATATCCTATACAAAATCATCGATGTTACAATGCAGATATTCTAAATAACCTTGTGGCTAATAAATAGTACCTTCAAAGGCTGTTTAGAGTTCTACGAATCATTGTGTTTTCCATTTGATAGTATTAACATGTCATTGCACATGTTCATTGAGTAAATTAATTTCCCAATGCACGCTTCTCGCCCACGTGATTAAATTCAGCTTATATTTAATCGCAATTTTAGAATAATCTTTTTTCATGTTATCAAATCTTGTTATGTACTAATAAAAGTCATAGAAGTAATCTATATTATTAATTTCTAGGTAACGCGATAATAAATTTAATCCTTTGTACATTGATTTTCGGAAAACGAAATAAGTTGAAGTTATGATTGGAGAAAAATATTATCAGATAATTGTGCATAAGATAACATTTTGCTCGGACATAGGCTGTGTGTTTTGAATCAGAATTTCTCTACGAAAAGCACACTATATCTCGCAATATCTCTCGCTAGGGCAGGCCGGCAGAAAGTAAAGCTAGATTCGCAATATAAATCGAATATCCCGAGACCAACGAGAACGAAACGAAGCAAATCGGTTTCAGGCAATCCTGAAGAATCGAAATTGAAGTCATATATTTTCTTGAAAATATGATCATTCGGTATTGTTCGGGCACCAGAATACGTGAGAGATGCGTATAAAACTAGCGCTAGAAA
Source organism: Crematogaster levior (assembly GCA_901521435.1). Lineage (NCBI taxonomy): Eukaryota > Metazoa > Arthropoda > Insecta > Hymenoptera > Formicidae > Crematogaster > Crematogaster levior. The sequence goes on from CABEGB010000748.1 coordinate 137,221, forward strand.
AATTCCGTCAAAACAACTTTAGGGTTTATAATAGAAATGTACAGTGTGAGTAAACTGCTCGGATATTTTTCTGTATTTTCACAGAATTTTCGCGCAACAGTGTAAAATTTTTAACTATTTTTATTCTATCCGTTTGTTTCCTACTTTTTGTCAGAAAAAGTTAGTCTAGAATATAGTTAGTCTAGAATATAATTCAATGTTAAAAATTGGAGAATATTGATGTATTAAATTTCAAAAATATATTGTGTGATCATTTCAAAAATAGATTATATGATTTTAGTTTTTGATTTGGTTTTGACTTGATTTATTTATTGACTTGGTTATATTTGGTTATATATCGTTAGATAGTTTTTAATTTCCTAAATATCACTAAGAATAAATATCATAAAATTCTTAAGTTATATCATAGTAATCTTTGCTTATTTTCGAAAAATTGCACTGTAAATTTATATATGTCACAATCAATATACATATATATATACTAGCAATCAAAAAACTTATATATAGCGGTTTAACAACCATAATATGCAATAAATAGGTTTCCGTTTTTCATTCCGATGTTATAGCATAGGAAACGAGACATGACTCCTTATGCTTTTACGGAAAAGAATGAAAAACGCGAAACGGAAGCGTATTGCGAACTCGAACTGTCCGATACTGAACAATGAAAAGAGTCGTACAATAATGGTTGTAGACCCCGCATGTTGAATGATATCGCTGCCTGGAAGTCTCTTTTATGCACTTCTCCTTCCGTGGACGGTCTCCGTCGTGTGTACCTGTACGCTATAATAATGCAGGGTTATCAGACTGTCCGAGTCGTTTGCTCCGCGCATTATGAGCCAGCAGGTGCATGAAGTATAAGCACGCATTCGCACTTTTCATCTCCGAACGCATTCGACTCCATGGAGAGATATCGCGTTGTGCTTTTCCTCGGTGACTTTCAATCATCGTTATTACCGTGGAAATGCTATTAATGAAAAGTCATATTTTAATGTTGACCGGGAAACCTTGTTAATTAGACGAGATAAAATTCTACATGTAATTCATTTATAAAAATAATCCTTTTGACTATTCTATTTGTAAAATTTTATCAGTGTTACAGTGTTAATATATTTACTATATAATGTTCCATATAATGTTATATTCAAATAAAGTTTATTAATTTTTTTTCTCAGCAAATATAATTATCTCTATTCTCTGTATGATTTAATTTTAATTCTGATGTTTAATTCGTTACGAAGTTGTTTAATTTGTAACATGAAATTATAACGTCCATTTAATTTTCATGAATCCCTGGTTTAATCAATCATATAGTTACATGTATTTCGTATATCGATTGTACATATAAAAGAACTTTATATATATACAGAGTTGGGCAAAAGTCCGGAAACGGTCAAATATCTCGAAAAGGATCAACTATAACGAAAAATATGTAAGTAGCAAAGTTGTAGGACTTAATAAAATGTACTTAATGATGACTAAAAATTTGACTTTGGGTGGAAGACGAAGATCATATAAAGGTCAAATTGAATTTTTTAAATGGAACTGCCTACTTTTTATTACATATTCTTGTAGCTTATCTCGAGAGCTTTCCAAAACACTATAATAAAGTATTTTTTATTAAGTATTTTCCAAGTTATAAGACTTGAAATAATTTCTTAATTTTACATAAACTATAAAATATGTCGTAAAATATTCACCTTTCGGTGACCTTATCTCAATACTTTTATGCACAGAATAATGAGAGGAATCAATTGGTGTCAAGAAAACACATAGTTGTTTTTAAGAAAAAATGTGTAATTTCTAACTAACAATTACATATTTTTTCTTAAAAACAACTATGTGTTTTCTTGACACCAATTGATTCCTCTCATTATTCTGTGCATAAAAGTATTGAGGTAAGGTCATCGAAAGGTGAATATTTTACGACATATTTTATAGTTTATGTAAAATTAAGAAATTATTTCAAGTCTTATAACTTGGAAAATACTTAATAAAAAATACTTTATTATAGTGTTTTGGAAAGCTCTTGAGATAAGCTACAAGAATATGCAATAAAAAGTAGGCAGTTCCATTTAAAAAATTCAATTTGACCTTTATATGATCTTCGTCCTCCACCCAAAGTCAAATTTTTAGCCATCATTAGGTACATTTTATTAAGCCCTACAACTTTACTAGTTACATATTTTTCGCTACAGTTGATCCTTTTCGAGATATTTGACCGTTTCCGGACTTTTGCCCAACCCTGTATATATATATATATATGCTTCTACAAACATATTTTAAATTGTAAAACGTGTATAATATATTAATTTATTTAAAAAAAAAACTAATAAATTTTCTGTTAGAGATTCAACGCAATCACATCTCACAATATATAGCCCTAGCAATATATGCTTCCGCCAAGTGATGTACTTCATTCGACATTTGTCTTACTTAACAATTTCCTTTTCCACGACGTGCGAGCTTTATTTGAGCCGTTGAGCGGAATAGTGATATAACTCAAGAAATATTAAGTCACATATTTTTAGGTTAAATTATACTTAATTACATCATCAGTTTGACATAAAATTCAGATTTTTCTCTTTCTTCTTTTTAATTAAAAAATTAAGATAATTTATTTTTGCACAAAGTATTTTTTGTATTCTTAAAAATAAAGAGACATAGAGAAGAATATCATCTATTCCTCTCAGCAGCTCGTTTATCAGTTTAATATATTTATCTATTTCTACATTTCAATTTGGAATTACACATAGTGATCATACTTTAACGCGAGAAAATCTGAGTAGAGGTCGGTGCAGTAACCGCGAAAAGACAAATTTCACTCGTGATTGTAAAGTTCTATTTTCTTATTTTCTTTTCGCTCCTGTGTTCTGTGTAGCAGGACTTAATGATGAACATTAACCCACTTCTAAAGCTCTTTTTTTCTTTACCAGGTAATTCGAGCTCGTGAAAACTTTAAATCGTTGGCGGTGTTCGCTGACGGATCTAATCGTGAATAGTGCAAGGTTTCATTTGACTCTTTAATGATCAGGGTCAACTAATTACTTACCCAACACCATTTGTCATTGGCTGGGAACGTCGTTATTAATCGAGTTTAGTAAAATGCTTTCATTGTACGTAACTTATTACAGATGCGCGCTTAAAATTGTTAAATTTGACGGATGAATTAATAATAAATCACAAATAAAAAATTATTTATATGTTCTTGGTACTAAAATCCGAGACTGAAAGAATTTGTTGACAGAAACAATTTTGGCACTACTGTTGCTCGGAAAATTGAGAAAAAAGCATGACAGATAAAAGAGATAAAAATAAATGATATATAGGATACAAAAGAGATAAATATATAAAAGATATATCAAAGTATTTTAGTTGCTACAACTTTTTCTATGAATTTTTCATAACCAATCTGTCAATCGAACAAATTTCGTAAATGGATTTTTCAAATACCATATAGATCCTTATTATACATTGCAAAGAGTGTTAACGATCAGGACCTCTCATACAAGTCAAAGTTTTAGATAAGTTTGGTCTTCGACGAAAGAGCTTCCTAGAAAAGCTAAGAAGTGCTAGATCTTTCCTTGTCTCAAGTTCGTTCACGAGTGCTTTATACCCCGGGGGCATGCGTCTACACGATTCTCGATGAGTTACGAAAGCTCAATCTGTGCAAGTTTTTGAACTTCATGCTCGTAAACCGCATTTCCAACAACTTCTGCAAGAGACGGTTGCAGATTGACGTATTAGGCGCGGTGTTTAAACATAGCTTACTCATTCGATGCTATATCCACTAGTATATATACCTTATACAGTTATATATACTAGTATATATACTTATACGATTATATACTAATAAATAGTTTATGATAAAAAAATGTATCTTATAAAAATGTAAATTTCCTTAAGCAATAGAAACTATATGGCTATAATTTGTTTTATATTTTCGAAAATGATATCAAGAAAGACACTTTCGGAGCATCGGATATTCGCGTCACGCGAAAAAAGATTTTGCCATCTTCTGGCGGAGAATGTGCTCGTCTGATGCGGAAGTGATGGCATGATGGAAAATTTTGGCGAAACTGGAAAGGTCTTACTACGTTTCATTCAACGAGCATCGCTAGCAATATCCTGCGTATCATGCCGACAAGAGCAAACTCGTTTCTCGCGCGGTTTCTGTCCCACGTCATGCCAACGGACTGTCAAGACTCAATCCCTGCAAACTTTCGAAGTCGCGTTCGTAAACATGTTTCTTCACGCAGTCGAAAAGAGAAGGCCAACAACGAGCAGATGAAATTTTGTCAGGCAAGAATGCGCCGAGAAAACCCACGATTAAAATACACTTTTTTCCCAGAAATTAAAATCGATATAATTTCGATGAGTTGGAATCTGTAGATATGTAAAAAAAAAGTTAAACTCAAGTTTAATAAAAGTCTATATCTTTTTTCGCAAGAATAAGACGTGACAATATGCAAGCATCTCTACAGCGTCAAGTTGTTTTCTTATTTATTTCTGAATCTCGATAAGGTGCGTCCCAGTAATTTTCTGTTGAGCGAAATCGTACGAAATTATTCACGATGCAATTAGCATTTTTACTAGGCATGAGTGTCAAGATATTTGTCGACTTATTTCGCAATTCGGATGGCTTCATCCTCTTGGGCATCACTTCCACTTAGGGAAGTAGTTTTAAATTGGTTTGCCGCAGCGCGTGAAAGTTTGTGCTAATTCTACGGATCCAAACTTTTGCTACCTATTTCGTGAAAATCATGTTTTCTCACAATATAGTATCATATCGACATTATCTTAAAATAATATTACTTATATAAATAATACATTTATAATAAAGATTGTATTATTTTGAATATATTATTTTATGGATAGATAAAGAGATATTATGTAACATGAGTTTCATTGTACATATACATAAACACACACATACACACGCACGCACGCACGCACGCACGCATACACATACACACACACGTAAAGTTATTTTTTGTATTTATATAAATATATAAAAAAATATACAAAATAAAATCTAAAAAAATAAATTTAGATTCTTAAAATTGAATTTTGGCATTTCCATAATAAATTTAGAACTCTAAAATTTTTAGCAATGTAATAGCATTTCTACTCAACAAGTGATCGGATTGAAAATACGAATCTTAAGTATGGATTTAATATGAAGTCATGTACATGAGATATGAAAGATGGAAAAAATCGATCGACTACTTACGTTGAAACGAAACTAATCCTATATGCGAGCTACGATAATATGTATGTCTACTAGTAAGAGTTAAGAGCATTAAAGCTAATGCTTCGTCAATTATAATTTGCCGAGAAATGAAAATTCCGAGGAATTCCATCGTATTTGATGTACATAGATAGATGCAGCATTATTAAACAATCATTCAAACAAACATGACAAATGGTAATAAAATAACTCGTACAAAATAACAAACATTACATTATATATTCAAATATCTATTTTTTTCCAATTATTATAAGTTGCATTTTGTACATTACTTAATTAAATGCTTCAAATATCAACACTTGTAAAGTTATCCGAATAGTTTAACTAAAAAGATTCTTCGTCTGTATTTTAGAATTTTATAAAAAAAAATGTATTAAAAAAAATTTATTTAAAAAAATTGTCCTATAATATATAAGTGAGCAAATATTTCGTTTCTTAAGTATTTTTTTAAGTATTGCAAATTTCAATTTGTTGGAAAAAGTTGTGATTTTGAAAAAATCAATGCATTTTGAATATATCCTTCAAAGGTATAAAATTTAATAAAAGAATTTACGAGAGAAAGAGAGAGAAGTTAAATAACTTTTTTTTTTAAATCACAAATAACTTTATAAATACGATAACAAGACATAATACGTATATTTTGTAAATGTAGTGTTGCTCTAAACAAACGTGAAAGCGTTTAAACTTATTTTCTGCTGGTAAAGGCGTATAAACGACCATAATAGATGGAAATTAATGCGACGAATTAGCATTTTAATTCGCTATCACTGGTGCAGCGAAGAGCATCGCTTTTTTTCTTCTTCAGCACGAGCAGTCCGACGTGAATAGAATCACTGCAAACCTCTATATTCCTTTAGCGACGTAAATATTTTAACAGACCAAACCAAGTGGTGAAGTGCCTTTTCGCCTCTGCAACTATTCACCGCGATATTTCAATCCTTAATACAAGTTTTCAAAGAGATACAGTTTTGAGCAAATGCAATTGAGTGTTTGCTCGTTATCTTCATGTTTGAACCGTAATTAGTGACTCGAACTATGTCCAAATTTTCTTCTTAATATTTAGGTCGTAATTTTGAAGAGATAATATGTAATAATTTTTAATAATACATAGAATAATACTAAAATTATACTAAAGTTTATACAATAAAAATCCAATTTAAGATACATATATATAAAATAATTATATTTTTATTCATGAAAAATTAATATTTAATCAGAGAGTATCTAATAGTTTGTTGACCATGCAATAAATAAAGCCTTCCCTTATTTGAATTCTTTTTTTTTAATCGAATACTATGATATTTTTAAACTGACTAGCAATTCCCCCAAAATAGTAAAAATGTTATATTACTGCGCAAGACAAATAAATTTTTCGAGAGACAAAACTCTTATTTCTTATCATATCCATGACAAAAATAAAAAAATAGAATTCTATGCATTATTCTTTGTTATTCAGTTTCAAATTAACAAATTAAAGAAAAAATACCCTCAAATAATAGTCAAAATAGTAATTAAAATAATAGATCCATTATAATAATAGACTTCTTTGATCTTTATAAAGGATTTTTAAACTTTAAAGTTGAAATAAATTAATAATTTATAAAAACTTTCATTTTTAACTTTTTAAAACTGTCATAAATAAATAGATGCATTTATTTGTATATTTTTATTTATCGAATCGTAAATTATACTTTTTAGCAACATTACTGTGTGGAGAGAGCATTAAAATTAAATACATTATTGGAAAGCTTCGAAATGCAATTAAAAATCTCATATCATGCCTTTAATATGTCATTTTTTATAAATATATTTTATAATAAATTATATTTTATATTTTATAATAAATTACAATCAATTTTTATGTCTTGTTTGTCGGATTAACAGAGATAATCTCATTTTTGCCACGGTTCTAAAGCAATAAATCACGAAGATATTTTAAACTTGGTGAACAATACATACTTTAGTAGCTTAGTGTATTTTTACGATTGCTTACTTTCCACTTCGCAAGTTCATGAAATATCGTGATGTCCAAGTGTTCCAAAGTGATAAAATAAAATTTGCGAGATAAATTACGTCATGTCGTGTGCACACGATACAAAGTCAGAAAATTCACGATAATACAAACGTATCGCATAGCCGAATTCGTAAAGAATGCGAATTTTGCGTAGCCGAGAGCTGCAACGGAAGATAAAAGAAAGAAGAAACAATAAGAATTCGATCGTGGAACGTGGTGTCGAGACTGAAATACAACAGATGCAAGAAGCAAAGGGCAACAGTCGCATTAATATTTATTCTACGTACATCGTTTTTCGTACTTTCAACCGTGCAGATCTTGCCTTGGCGGTGGCCCACACGCTCTCAGCGATGAAAACTTTTGTCAGGGGAAAAGACTGTACTTCTTCTCCGTTACATGCCTTGAGTTCGCACATTTCACACCGTTTTTCTGTTTCATTATTCTTTTTGGAAATATCTTCAAACAACAGACAACACTTTGATATATGTAAGCAATTTGATGTATGATGATATACATAGTTTCGCATAGATAAATGCAACTGCAGTTTGCTTGTAGTGAAAAAATTATACAATTATAATTTTTAGGACATTTCAAAACATCACAAAAAAATTGTTACCGGATCTTATGATTAAAGAAAGTTAAGGAATTAAATTTTAATACGAAAATTTAATACTACTTTGTTCGTATATGTATATAGGTGCTACAAATAACTATGTTAAACTTCCGATGGTACGAGAGATACTACCAATTGATTGAGAAGTAAATTTTATTACTTTTCTCTTAGCTTAGAACGTTAAGTATCTTAATTAATGAAGTTTCGATTCAATTTCCGTTAAGAAAACACTCGTTATTAATTACGTTAAGCGCTGCTTCACTCTTGCCTTTTGAACTTCGTTGAAGGTCATGTAAATGTCTTCTGGAAATTTGTTTGAGAGATAAAATCCGTTTTGGATCTTTATCGTGATATTGACATAGTAAAACAAAGGTTGAATGAATGTTCAATGAGCCTGAAAGTTCTTGCCACGCACTTCTCGTTACTTTGAAGGACGCCGTATCGTGCATCTAATGTGATTAAATCCTCGTTATGGCCGCGGCTTGTTTGCTGTCGAAATTCGCCTCTAATAGCGTCACGATACGGCGTGTTTCGCGAGAGCGTTTGCTGCGCATGCAACGACGAAGAGCCGCTTACCTCACGAACACGAAAGCACATCAAGGAACTTCCTGGAGGGCTGCAGAGACCCATCTGTCCTGGAAACTTCGCCTCGGAGCGTTTAAATCCGTAAACTATAGGCAGGAGGATAACACCCGCGAACATAACGAGCGAAACCATGTATTGGTGATGACAATGTCGCGTCGAGTATGAAACGTTAAACATGTTTTACTTAGAAAATTCTTAATTTATAAAAAAGATATCGCGTACATTTACATTCCATAGAAACTTAAAAATTCAAATTTTTTATTGATTAAAAAAACTCTCAATGTGTAAATATTTTTGATTTTTTAAAGTTTAAAATAATAGATTAAAAGTAATATTTTTTCCAATTAATTAATAAAAATATTTTTCGTAATATTTAAAATTCAATCTAATAGTCTGCTTATAATATACAAGTATGGATATCTTCGATTTTTCCGAAATAAAATTTCAACTTTATTTCCAAATTCGATATGTTAGATAGATTTAAATCGAAGAGCTACGTTGCAATTTTGCTTCATTAGCGTACGAAGCCTTAACTACTCGAACATGTACTCGTACATTATTAAGGTAACCCTATTAATTGATTCCTCGTTTGAGATCTGTACTTGTGCATTTAACCAGCAGAGATCACGAATGTCAGTTTGCAGCTACTAGTAATGTATTATCAGCATTCAAATAGCTGGCTTTGTCTATGTCATAATTAGAGTAATCACATAAAGGAATTGTCAAGCTTCGACTTTTGCTAATTCTGAATGCTGATTCTAATTACCACAATCTCGTAGAATTAAAACCGTTGTAAAGTAATTTATTTTGTCGTGTTACATATTTAAGTTAAAAATATTAAAGTAGAATACAAAATATCTCATGAATTATGCAGACTTCATTTTGGAATTTCGCTCTCCAATATTGGCATTTTCTTAAAACTTTTCACAATCTACATTCCTTTTGGATTTTATCATAACGCAATATAATATTTTAAAAAGTATTTTGTTATTCCATTTACTAACAATGTGGTAATATACTACAAAAAGTTAAACTTTTTGAGATGCAGTTTTAAGTCTTATTTTCTACTTATTTCTGTTCTATCTTTAATGTGTTGATTTATCTGTTTAATTATGATGATATTCATGTGTTATGATAATTTAATTCTTAATGTATAATAGAAAATACGGCAATATAGCAATAGTTAGTGAATAAAATATAAAAAACATCCATTTTTAATATTACATTATATATGCTATACATGTCAGATGCATCGATATTTTTTTGGTTAATTAATAATTAATAATTTTGTGAAATTATCTTCATATGGTTTTTGGCTTTCACAGTTTTACCGTTTATATGTAGATAGGTTAACTTTCGCGGACATACGATAAAAAGAATTTAATTTTATAAGTTCAACGATTCGCAATAAAGAAAAAATGAGAGTGCGCGTGTATGCGAACGTATGTGTGCGAAAGTGTATTCGTCTGACGCACAGCTTTCCACGTGAAATTATTTATTTGAGAGCGTGTATGCTCTCGAGTCCCATGAGAAATTTCCAGATTCGAGTTAGCTGGCCGGACGGTAATTTCTGGACGATAATAAAAACGTCTGCCCAGACCACGCCTTATCATGGCTTAACAATTCGTGCAATTACTGAACGCATGAAGCATGTTTTCTTGGCCGCTTATAACTGCGAAGAGAAACAAACGCATAGAATATGCATGCAAAATAATTTGTATATAATGTGTAATGTACATTTAATCATAACACAAAACAAATAAGTAAATAATGCATGTAATAATGTAAATGATATAAAGATAATAATAAGTAAAATATAAATAATATATATAAATATATATACTTTAAAATTTACATCAAAAATATCTATATTTGAAACATAATAATGTCCAAAATGCATAATGTATATGTCACTGCTAATTGCTAATAATAAAGAAATCGAACATTTATCTTAATAGATGTTTCGAAATAATTTACGTCTAGAAAATTGCGAAACATTACTTTCTGTCATTAATTATATAAATAATTAATTATATAAATTATATAAATAGTTATAAATAATGAAATTTCTAGTATCACTATAGTCTAATTTCTAGTTTCTAATTTACGAGAGTTTATGTATAGTAAAATATTTGTCAAAATTATACACGTAAAGTTATATTACTTCGTATTGATTAAAATTTTTTTGGAGTTTAATTTGAAATCACGTTGCATCTCCGGGGCATGTCGATTTTCTTGGGGACGACCATATGCCAGGCATGTGATGGTTGATCGAGCAGATGCAAATATAATGCGGACTGCATAATGCAATTCAAGCATGCGCTCAGAGAAACATGTCCTTCTACGTAGCACGAAATCCAATCTCCAGTTTGGACACACAGTCACCTCTTGGATCGAATATTTTGTCAGGTGCATTATCATGGACAGATACGCAAAGTAAAATGTACCAGCACTTGGAAACCGTACTTTTATTTTGGGCAAAATATTTCTATCTCATAATTCTCATTTTAGATTAATTGTAATAAAAAAGTTAATTGTAATAAATGTATAATCAACATTTATATATTACTCTATAATCAAGAAATTATATTTTATCTTTTTGTTTAGAAAATCCAAACTAAAGTATGTTAAGATTTTATAGATGTATATTTAAAAAATTTCAAAAAAACAATATATTAAGATGTCGCAAATTACATTCAATAAATTTATAATACAAGTGTGATGTAATATAAAGAATAGATTGTAAAAAAAAATACATAAAAGACAGTTTTTTGAATATCTCTGCTTATTTTATTAATTTTTATTTACAGATTTACATATTGATGGTGGAAATTTTGAAAGACTTTTTTAAATTAAAATGTTTTTTCAAAGAGTTTTAAAATCAAAGAGTCATTAAATTGCTACGTATTTATTTTGAAATGTACAATCTTCTTAAAGTATTTTCGGATCTTTCTCTGTGCAGGTCCAATCCATTAGCGCATATAATTAATGGCGAGAACCAATGTTTCGCAATTTCCCCGACGCAAATTACTTCGAAACCGCATGTCTCTTAGGATAAAGTATTCGTCTGTCTTGGCAAACATTGGTATACAACGAGCATAGCGGTTAAACAGGTTAAACACGGCCAGTTTAATTTCTTGAACTAAGTAACCAAATCCAAGTGATGCTTAATCATACAAACGTCTTCTTGCTATTACGGTTTACAGATTAACAATCTACATATTACTAACAACTAACAACTAACAAATCTCATATTACTAAATAAATTTCTGTTTCCGTAAACAACAAAACGATAAACTAAAGCAGATACTTATTACAGCGTCGTAATGTCTTTTGGTACATCATATAGCTGTAATTGTAGTTTTGTTTGTTCAGTAAATCTTCATTTATATTTTATTATTAAACAGCAAGACGGTGTTTCGGTATCTTCACGCCTGAACGAACTCGAGACTTAAAGATTAAGTACTAACCTTCCATCTTTGTACATATTTTTTGTAAAATACTACTATATACAGTCAACTAACTGCTGATAAAGATGAAAAATGCACAGCGGAATTAGCTGACGAGCAATATTGACGACCGAACTGATACTGATACTGATATATCGACAAGCTATGTCATCGATGTTCGGTTATAGGATTGCAACTTGCAGCAAAGAGAATAGTTTGTGATATAGCATATATTATTGCAGATGGAGGAATACAGATAGAAGCGTACAGTTAGAGATATTCCATTATTTTTACACTTTCCATATTTTTTTCATATTTTCATATTTTTTAAATGGAAGTTTGGTAAAATATACTAGCGTGTTTGTGCATCTAAATTGATAATTATCTTTGCAATTGGCTATTGTACCCGTTTCTCCTTGCGTCTCTCCTTTCATTTCCTCTTCCATCCATCTGTTCATTTACTATCATGATGAAACGTTTCGCAATACGTCTCAATCGGCGAGAAAATATATTCCCCGATTTTGCCTGATAAATCCGTTTGCGACCTCACCTCGTTTCAACATTCGTAGATGGGTGCACCATAGCGATCGATTTAATCTTCATTGTTGGAGGTAAATGATTAAGGTGGTCGCCACGAGCATAACGAAAGTCGACTCGTCATCTATTTCTACAGCCGAATCAGCTCGTTGCGCACATCAATAATTTTGGCGGTACGTGAATCGATATCGATATCACGTTTAGCTACGTGCCGGTACAGGTGCAATCCGTAGAATATCGAAAACAGTAATATTCACTATGACATTTGGTAATTTGTGAGTTTTTCGGAAGGAAGTTCAGATATTGACTTTCCGATTTACTTCACATAACGGGAGCTTTTGTACGAAAAGGATCTCTTAATAAATGATATAGAACGATTCGTTTATCTTTGAATCTGCGAAAAGTTGAAACGTACACCTGTATATGTAGTGGATAATAATTGCTTAATGAAATTTGCTTAATGAATAACAAAGTTACTTAGATTTTAATTATTATAATATGATGTATAAAGAAAAAACAGAATACGTTAAAATGTATTACGTTTACAAGCAGAAGTTAAAAACAGAAAGAAGGATACTAAATTTTACAATTTCACTATTTGTACAAAAATAAATGCATTTTATTTAATTACATATAAAATTACTTGGTAATGTTTAGATTACACACACACGCACACGCACACGCACACGCACATAATCTAAAACATTACCAAGTAATTAAATGCATATTCAGCTAAGAAAATAAGAAAGGAGTAAATGAGAGAGAAAAATGTAAGATTATTCAAGGCCATAAAGAGTTCGTTCTCATAATAGTTAAAGTGAAAGCACGAAGGCAACGAATTGTTATAACGGTCTACAGTGCAGTTACAGCCGACATAATAAGCTCAAGTAATTCCAGTCCATAGAGTCACGATCGTCCTTACTAGCCGCTCGATAACCGGAGCTATTGGTCGCTGGACATAAGTAATGAAAGGAGGAAACCGAGTTTTCCGAATGCTTCTCCCGTCTGGCGGATATAAAAGGCTAACGAAAGCAATGACTCTCGTGTAAAAATGGCGTGGGAGTTGAAAAGAAAGGAAGCACGAAAGCTGCCTGGAAGCGATCCAGCTTTGTTCCTCGTTCGACGATGTGTTTTATGTAAGTCATAATCACCTTAAAGTTTTATGTGGGCGGATATTTGATAAAACGAGAGACCCCAATATGAAACCGATACCGTCTTATTGCTTTGAAAAATACATAAATTAAAATAAATATGAATGTTTTACATTGAATTCTAATTTGTGAAATGGAATACGTAATCATCGAAATAAAAGATTAAAGTTTTTAATCACTTTCTACCTTTATTTTCAATGCATTAAGTATGAGTGAATATTGAATATGAAATAACAAAGAATATAATTTAATATATTTCTAAATAAAGGATTTCTTTTATTAAAAATTTTTGAGTATTCTCGTATGAATAAAAATGAATATTTTTTTAAGTAAAAAAATTATGATAAAAAAATTCTCTCCGACAGTAAGTTGTGAAGTTATTTATTTTAACATTTTTATACAATTTTTTGTGTATAAAAAATTAAAGACATTTTTATAAGAAAATGTATATCTCTTTAGCCAAAATAATTTTCTACAAATTTTTTATAATTCATGTATTTTTATCAAAATTTTTTGTTTTTTATTTTGTATTTGTTTTTATCATTTCACTCTTTTAGTTATAATAAAGAACAGTTTTTCTATCTAGAACTCCGTTACTTATTTATTCAATTATGTACAAATTAAGAAAGAAAATGAAGAGATGTATTATTTTCGATTATTAAAGAACCCACTTTTTTATTGTTGAAGACTGGCAAGTGTCTCGTAAAAAAAACAGCTCGTAAAAGCAGAACTTTAAGACGAGTCTCTCATCGTCTTTTTCTTAACGTGCTACAACGGATATGGCTTTTGTCTTGAATTTGAAAACTTCCTAGTTATATTCATAACAATCTCTACACTTTTTTATGTCAATCTTCTAAGAATAAACAATAAGAATTCTCAACGAGAAGGAATAAAGGGAAGAAGATGTTGTATACGTTAAGAATTATTAATATTAAATTCTCGTCGTAAACAATTCATACAGTATGAAAATGCGCATGCATAAGAATTATTATTATATTTCTTATCTCTCACCACACTCTATATGTTTACGTAACTGCATTGTGTTACAATAATGTTTGTGAATATAGATATTAAGATACAAATATTGCAATGCATACATAATCTCTGTACGATGATCATAACTCTTGCATGTAATTATACGTATAAACAACATTTGTATATTTGCATAGAATATGCTGTTCTTATTATCATCGTGGCCTTAACAGACACCGATTAACTCGGGAAAATCGCGAGATTTATTACGAGCAAAGTTACGTTGATTCGTGCTGATTTCGGGGCGTCATACATGCCGAAAACCGTATGAAATCGTTAGGATGGTGTTGTGAAACAGAGGCGTACGTTCAACGTGAATGTTTTATTCATGCCACGCGGGGGGCGGACCGCAGCCGCGACGGGTATGGAGCACCGTGCCCTCGAAAAGGATAAGATCCCGTGAAATTGCCGCGGATGATAAATTTCAGTTTAAACGCCAGCGCCCATGGTTTAAGGCGTTGTTCCTGAGAATGGAGGCGACGTTGTCTAGTTGTGAGAAGCGAACATGGAACGAGATACGGATAGGAGCTCATAGTACATGAAATAAGTTGCTCCATTTTTTAAGTAAAAGATTCCGCAAAAGAATAGAAGAGCAAAATCCGAAAGAATTAATAAGTGAGTTGTTCTTTTTTTTAAAACAGAAATTAGTTTTGTTACTGTCATACAAAATAATAAGTTAACAGTATCCTTAATATTTGATCATTATTCCTGTAAGGATTATTTTGCGACTTTTCGATATGCTGAATACGAGTAAGATTAGTCGTTACTTAATTGTAATAACCCGTATATCTTGCCATGGCTTAATTTAGAAATTTTGCAACATGCAGTATCTTTCAGAATGACGTCAATGTCCGAAGAGGAGTCCGAACGGAGGCTCGTATTAAGCTTTAGCTTCTGTAACACGTCTTTCATCGAACCGTGGTTTCACGCTTCAATATGTTCACATAGAATATGTTGAAGCTTCGTGCAACGTTTCTCAGATAACATGCGATTATCATCTTGTCTATTGCTCAATATTGAATGTGACTTTGAGATATGATGTTGAACACCTTGGCAATGACAGACAATTCGTGTAGCAATTATTATATACCTGATATCACGATTAACAGGATTCCTCTGGGTAGATACAATTGTCTCAAGATGTCTCTCTGTCTTTCTCAGCGTTGATTGCTAATTATTTATTAATTATTGTATAAGTAGTAGTTTCTTCAAGGAAAAATTTATATCGATAACAACGATGATAATTTTAATCTATGATGGATTTTTGTTTCATAGAGAAAAGAGATTCAAATAGAAAATAAATTTCTTGTTCCACGATTTCAAAAATTACAATTGTAATATAGTTTTGTAATGTATAAAAGCTTACTGTATTTATTACAGATACGTCTTTCTCTGATAATATTATTAGAAAATATAAACATCTATAATAATATAATTGAATGTGCAATAAAGATATAATGCAACCATTAAAATTAATGATTATGATGCGAATATTATACAAAAACAGAATGTTTCTTGTAACGTTAAAAGTGGATATTAAATTTTTTTAAAAATTCTCAAAATTTTCTAGATGTGCATATGGAAGTTGAAAGACAATAAAGTTGAGATTAACTTATTGATGAATATGGCTCAACGAAATATCTCCTAATTTTGGAGTTATCATCACAAAGTATTTTAAAATTATTAAGTGGAACATATATAAGACTGTGATACGGATAGTTTCAAATATTTAAATTGTTATGTCATAACTGTATTCGAACATGTCAATCAGAATCATTCATAATTATAACATATACTGTCTGAAAAGTATAGCAAATGTTAGAAAATTCAATTTAAGCTTCTTCAATTTTGCACTGTTCGAATATTTACTTTATATCTGTCGTTACAAATGAGATATTTGACAGATATGGAAGATATTTGACCGCGATATGGAAGTGGAGGAATACTCGCACCTTCAAAGTGAGATCTATCGTCGCCCGGTTTATCAATTTGTGCGGACGAAAACGGAGGCTCTGCTCGCTCTCTCGCTTGAGAAAGAGCACCTTCATCAATCACGCTACCGAGAATCTGGAAATTCCACCCTCGGAACGCGCTAAACGCTTTCACGTGTCCCAATTTCCGATGGCAGTCGGCCGTATACGTCGGCGTGTCGCGAGTGTAGTCAATTTGTTGGAATATTTTCGTCAGTTCGCCACTCTACGCGCTCTACGGATGCTCTAATTGTCGACTTGACCCAGGACATCTATTTTCTACGCCTTGCCCCTGATCTTTTCTTCCAGAAATCACAGCTCGCCCAGAAGCAGTACTTCACGAACACGCTCTTGGCTATATATAATCCGATATGTGTGAGCTCTACAGTCTTTTTTTTCGCTACCGCAATGCAAACTAACAAGACCGTGCATCGTAAACAGATAATCGGTTTTGAAATTCTAAAAGCAAATTTGAATTACAAAGATAGTTGTTATTTTTTTTATAAAAATATTATTGCAAGCCAGTAAATATTTATTGAATATAGTAAACTATAAACTATAAAGTTTCAAGTAAGCTAGTAAAAATTTGTTAGCAAAAAATTTTTTACACGTAAAAAATAAATTCACTAAAATAAATTATTAATAATAAAAATTGATTAATAGATAACAAATTGATTAATAGATAAAAAAATTAAAGATAAAAAAGCTCCGTTTTTTTCTAGTATAATGTAAATGTAAATTCAAGAATAATGCACATTGCAGCATGAAAAATATTGCTTTTATACTCGATAAGAACCGTCGCTACTGATAATAAATTGTAACATCTAAACTGGGTGAGAAAATGATTTAGCTTTAAAAATTCTATCATGTAATGCAAAATGTTATGCAAATCACACTTTTACAACGACAAACCACACGGCTCACTTTGCATTTCTTGCAGTGCACAATCTCGGCGAGCAGAGATTATAACTGAATCTGGCGTAGAAGAATAAATTTGGTTTCAACGCGAAAAAGTTTTCTACTCGGCAACGTTTTTTAATGCAGCATTACCTTTCTATCCTGAAATGCTTCTGCTTTTTTCCACTTGTAGACTCTTGTCTTACTCTAAATGCTACATGAGAATGTGAAAGAACACTTAAAGCGTAGAAGGTTTCACAGAAGCTGATTGCGGAAATATGAGATTTATGCCTTATCATGAGGTATAATTAATTTCGTGCCATATGTACTATCGATGTAACCGTAAGAAAAATAATGATAAAAATATGTAGAAGTTTATAATAATACTGTTTTTTTATAATAATACTATAATTCTGTTCTATAATGCTGTTTGTTAATTATTATGGAAATGTTAAACTTATAATTGAAAAATACAGAAATGCGAATACAAACAAATTAAAAATTTATGTTTATGAAACGTATGCTACGAAAAAATATTCTTTCTCGTTATAATTAGTAAAGCATTGAGATTTAGCTTTATTCTAAGCATGCTCTTACTATGTTTTGTTAACGTAATACGTTTCAGAAAATTTGGTAGTAAACCACGAACTAACCGCTGAGAAATGATTAGATACGCGCGAAATATGCGTTGAATTATTTACTGTGACAGTGATAAAACCGAGGGCAATAATTACGTTTGTACAGTTTAAATTGCATTCCATACTGTAATCCGTGTATTCGCGGTCTCTGCCGCGTTATTACCTTCTCTTATACATTTCTGCCATCCTTTTCGCCTTCACGGTACATCTTGGCGCTTTGTTCACGAGAGCGTGCATGAGAAAAAGTACCAGCGGCAGAATCTCTCGGTTTTATCAAATAGTGCACGTGCGCCATTCTTGCCTTCTGTAGAATGAATCGAAGGAATTCGTGCGTTTGTATTCGAGATCCGCTTACAGTTACAAAAGGGGATTTCGGACTGTAGCAAGAGATATAGAAAGAAATTCAAACTACAGCGAATGATAAATGAGTTGAGCTCATTTATTTATCCATTTCGAAACGCGATAAAAATGCATTAATTTTAATGGAAAATAAAGCAAGTAGAGTACGTTTTGTAGAGTACGTTTTTATTTTTGTATAAAATATTACTTTAAGAATCTATTATAGAAAATAAAATCTGTGGTTGTAAATGTAAGTTTTGTAAAAATAAATTAAATATACTTATAAATACTTATAAATAATATATTACCCGATATTAGACATTTTTAGAAAATGGCTTTATTGTTGAAAAAAGTGATTTTATATACTCTTATTATACTGCAGGCAAATTAAATTATAAATCATTTTTCCGGAAAAAGTAATTTCACGCGTATTAAATTTAGGTTGATGCATTAAAAAAAAAATAAACCCGTGCCTGCGTTACGTATAATTTTTCGAGAAACTTTGATAGAATTAATTGACTTCAATTTTTAAAAAATAAATAGATGAGTTTAACAAATTTTGTTTGTGTTATATTTTTAATATACGCAAAAGATATTAAAAAACTAATAGATTTAAAAAAATCACGATGTATTGAATTAGCAATTAAAAATTTGTGTAAATTCTCAATAAATAGCATTTGAGAACAAATGGAAATCGTGATCGAATGGAAATTGCGATGCTTCATAGTGTGACACAGAATCATAGTTTGTAGTGAACGTTTCATTAGGTTACTAGTTGACCATGTTAAGACCCACTGTGCTGTGGGGTAGATATATCGTCTTTTGTAAGACTAGACGCCGACTCTCTTACGACACCAACCTGTAATTAAGAAGAGTATTTAGGTAGTAGAGCTAAAGATGGCATTTTGACCAGAGAACAAAATATTATTCTTTTCGTTTTAGTTAATTATAATCAATGAGTCTTCTAAATACACACACATACAATTCAAATTAATTTTTCTTTCTCTTCGGTGATAGAAATATATTTCATAAAATAAAACTACAGCGGAAATATATTTATTATTGGAAATATCAAATAGACAAATATATAGTTTTTTTTTTTTTTAGAATCAATGTAGGTTGTCAGAATTGAAACTATATTAACAATTACATGATATATACAACTAGTGTGTATGTGTGTATCACTGGCGGATCTTACTATCGGTTAACCGATAAACTAACGTACCGTTTGACGATGCACATCCACTCTCTGTTTCTGGATAACAGCGCGGAACGTATCCATGCACATATACACACGCGATACACGAAACACAATACCGGCTGTGCACATACGTACGCGTTCCCGTACGTGCTATGTACAATGCGGTATGCGTACATATCCGCCTACGAGTTGGTATAACGGAAGTGTTTCGAATTTGTGGAGATAGCGATACTAACCGTTGGGTTAAGAGCGTATCAATAACATTTCCGTTCGCAGATCGATGCGACAATCTCTTCGAGTGCTTGCTTGTGATTTGCGACAAATTTAAACAAGAAACATCTGCGAGAGACATCTTAAATATCAATACACCTACCATTTCATATAAATTTAAATATAATAGTATAACACGTAAGCATTCTTATGTTTAAATTTTGTCACGAATTCGTGTATCTGAAACAAGAACTTCGTAGAAGCCAGGAAATGGATTCGCAGAGTGCTTTACGAATCGTGCATCATGCCGACTGAATTCGCTTCGACTCTCGGGTTTCAGGGTAGGCACGAGACACATTGACGAAATTCACAGTGACCCTGACCGGAAATGGAAACGTGAGACGTAAGGGGACAAAAGTCTCGGAAGATCGATGACATGAACGGGTACCTAATGGTATCTAAATACTTAAAGAACAAAGTCAACATACACAACTACATTGCGTTTTTAGAGTGCTTAATAAATTTTCTCGTAACGAGATGTAATGGTGTTAGAAGCTATTATTCGAGTAACTGGAATTTATTATAGAGAAATTTGTGGTTATACTATTCATGCGATCTTTAAAGTTTCATCTAAAACAATGGAAAACATGTTACAAATAATAATTCTTCATTAAAAGAGCTCATAATGCGATGCTATTATATTATTAGTTAGTCGAATTGCTACATAATATTATGGTAAAATTTTGCTTAATTTTTTGTTAAAGTAAGAAGGGAACAAAAATACTAATAACAAAAGTAATATTCTCTTGTGCCAACTAGTTGATATCGGAATATCAACAAAATTCGATTAATATTATTGGAAGTAACAAACAGAATATCATGTAATTTTTTAGATTTATATTATATGTCTCTATATTATATATTCTGCATGGTTTATGTTTAATAATTTTAATTTCGATCCTGTCTTCGTTGATATTATACATATGAAAGAGTATCTGTTTATCATATGTATATATTGAGTATTGCTGTTATTGCAAATAATATTTTTTGTAAATGTCATTTGATAAGTAAGGTAATAGGGGCGACTAAATAGAAGTAGCTTCACTGATTTCAATGACATATATTGCCAAAAACATTGGTTCTGACTAATAAAAAAGTTTTAGCCAATATATCTGTTAAGGTCATTCAAATCGACATCACGCTTAATCTTGACATTTACCGTATCTTGTTCATAATATTTCGTTAATAATAATCCTGTCATAAAAGTGCCTGTAACTGTGTTTAAACAATTTTATTTGTATTTAAATAATTTTATTTATCTTCGACCCATCTGGCCAGTTTATTAATAGTAATCACAACGTTTCGGCCTCAGGTTTAGGCCCTTCTCAAGTGAAGAATGTTACATTTGATAATGTGGAATGGATACAACGTTATACATTTTTATCCCAAGTTGACATCTATGTATATTTATTATTGTTCATCTTTTTACCCCCGTCACCTGAATTTATTCTTTCGACTGTATATTTCTAACGTACTTGTGCGAAATGCCCTTATATTGTAACGTAATCTATACGAAGTAATGTCCCTGTTTCGTTATTTACTGAATTTAATTGTATGACGCACATAATATGTGAGTTTTCTATTTATTGAGTTATTACATATGTTTCTGTGTTCATTCACTAATATTTGTGATTCCAATAGCTTCAAGATTGATGTAGTTTGGGCGCAATGTCAATAAAATCAATATTAGCGTGTATCACCCTTTCCACATTATCAAATGTAACATTCTTCACTTGAGAAGGGTCTAAACCTGAGATCGAAACGTGATTACTCTTAATAAACTGGCCAGACGGGTCGAAGATATTGAAACTTTGTTAATTATTGTTCACTGGCGAGATAAAATTATTTGAAGTTGTGTTTCTTCAATAAATTGTATCAAAAATGAAAATTTTTGCCTGAATTTTTTTATGAATTCGTATAATTGTTATAATTATTAGAAGTAAGAAGTTTTAAATTTTGGAAATAGATCACTTTCTAAAAAAATATAACTTTAAATATTTCGTATGAAACAACAAGTAGAAAATTTAATTTAAAATTTTTAAAGCGGTAAGTTTGACAGCTAGTAAACAATTAAATTAGAAGATTACAATAGACGCGATAGAATTGTTGTAATATTACGTAGCTTATTCACTAGCATAATATGTACAACAGTAATGATGTTATTTCTGAAAGAATATGGCGATTAATATACTCATATTTAAGTACTTGCGCTAACGAGATTTTGAATTTTGCATATATAATGTGTAAAGAAAAATGTTTTGCAATACACTGAAATCACGAAATAATTGCTACCATTATTTGTTAATAATAAATTCGTCTAAACAATGATTATCTCTGAATAATCGTTTAGTTGTTATTTTGTGAACTTTATTTATACTTACTTATAACACAAGATAAATAGTAATAATCCGATTTGTGTGCTACTTGCAAGAACTTATTATAATATTTTAGCCACGAAAATCATTCTTTTCATTATTTAGACTTCAAGGATTAATTCATTAGCATTTGTAAGGATTAATTTATTAGCATTTTTCATTAAGCATCTCTAAATTTGCAACAGATCATGTAACAAATTCTGTTTTATAAATTCTGTTCTGTCTGTCTGTTATAAATATGGTATACAGATAAGATTTAAACATACACTGAACAACATGTTTTCTAGTCGTTGGATAAGAAAAGCAAACAGGATACCCTTCCTACCAAGGTCTCTAAATTTTTTTTTGTAGGGTTTTGTAAAAGATAAAGTTTATCAAGAAAGAGAAAGAAAGAGGGAGACAGAGAGCCCACTATTCCTATAATATGAAGGTTTGGATCACGGATGCCAACAAATTTCCAGGACAACTTTCGAGAACGAAAGAATTGAAACATTGATAGAACTGTCATTCAAGGATAGAATAAATCAGTGTGTTGATGCCCAAGGTCCTTTTGAATAGAGAACGTTTTCTGGACGTTCAGCGAAAGGAGAATTTAAACGATGGGAAATCTTGAATGTCCAACGTATCATCTCAAGTAGCAAGCTGTTATTTGCCGTCATTTTAACGTCAAAACGTCGTCAAAAAATTTTATTTTAATGTCGAATAAATTAGCTATCTAAGGTCAATGAATTTGTTTTGGAATAGATTACATGTCTACCTAAACGAAAATATATATCCGACAATATAGTTCCGTTAAAAAAAAACATTGAAATCTCGGAGTCATTTCCACCCAAAACTTGTAGCTATAATAAGATATGATAAGAATGTCCCCTTCGAAACAAAATGAGTTATATTTAAAACATTTTTTGTTCGAACAACGAATAGTCGTTCAAGGGGTAATTGTGGAAAGATTTGTCTAAATATATTTTATTGTTTTATTCAATCTAACCCTGCAAAGATAATAGGGACGATAGGTTTTAAAATGGGATATTTTGTATAGTTCTTGAAAAATCGATGTCATGTGTGATACAAAATTGTTGTGTTGACACAAGAATATTTGTCGTACGTATAGCAATATTAAATACTTAAGAAATAAAACTTTAAAACTTGCATTGTACGTATAATATTAAAATTCGTAAGTTCACTTTTAGAATAAACTTTTACTAAATGTATTTTGTTTGAGTTTTTTCTGATACGCAATCTATATTTATCTGCAAATTTGTACATTTTCGAATGTCGAAAATTCAATCGACCGCATTCAATAATCTGGACGTCTCCGGAGACTTTACATCCATTCCGTATATATCCCGATGGTACTCTCCGACAGTTCGTACATACATACATCGTGTACACGGCTAAAACTGCGCAGCAGTCTTCGCAATCTTTTATACAGACGCGCTTTCGTACTTTGTCGTACCATGGTCACTAGGAAAGGTAATTTACTTTACGTGCAATCACATTGTACCGAATAATTCAACAACCCCGTTTTAAAGTGCTCTTTCGTAGCCTCACTCGTGTACTCATTGCGAGTCTAAGCAAATTATGCGTAACATGGCCAGGATTTTTCTAAAATCTTCATATATGCACGTAAACGGGGTACGTAAAATATAATAAAATAATAATTATGCAATGTAGAGCATGTCATGTGTATACATAAAAGAACAAATTATATAAGTTGCAGATTGTTAAATTTAATTATTTTATAATGAATTTCTGTACATGAATTGTTCGCAACAATTAATATTTTTTTATATTGTGTATGCTAGGATTCCAATTTATTATGAACATATTTCAAGTCGCGAAGGAAAAAATTATTTTGAAATAATAAAAAGAACATTTTTATATTTTTCAAACATTTTTAATCTTTCAAAGGTAGGTCAAAATTAATTTATTGTTATACTATTGTTATGCAATGCTATTTCATGCCAAAAATATTTGGGAAGAAAAATATAAATTCCGCATATTATTTACATGAAATAAAACGGATGTCCAATATATCAGATGTATAATGTCATATCGAGGTCATTCAGAGCAGAAGCGCGAATGTGTGTGATCTGAATAATTAGACGGGTCGCTTAATTTATGGCGCGCTTAATGTCAGACTTCGAACGTCGAAGTTATCTCCTATGACTAGTGACAGGGTGGGTGGTTAATTAAAGAGACGGGAAGTGGAAAGGGTTCTTTCACGTCCTCTTCAAAAGAGACAGGTATGCTTTCTCGCTTGCAAGAGAAAAAAGGGAAATCTCCTGTCGCTCGCGGTGCGTAAGAGTGGAAGGGAATCTTTTTATTTTTCATGCAACTTTACACCCCACTTTCGCTCTTTCGTGTCTTCTTCATCGTGAAACCTTTCTCTTTACTTTATCACCTGTGCATCATTTGCAAATACTTTTTAGATGTATTATCAGCTCTAATAACGAATTATTGATTCCAGATTTTACACGTTTTTTTAACAACGATAATTGAAGAGAGATTGCCTCTGTACTAACGAATACATTTCATCACAAGTATTTATGCACAGCATGTTTTTTTACAATATCTTTGTTATTTATGATAATTATAATAATTTTCATAACGTAACATCAATTTATAAACCATTGTCTAACAATAAGTAACATATATTCTTTAAAATATAATAAAAATATATTCTTTATTTTCCTATTTCAATCAATAATTCGCTTAACAATATTTCAATTCGTTAAATCAATTAATAATTTGTTAAATAGTATTTTATAATTATTCAATTTGTATTATATTCTATTTGTATTATATGCACATTTTTTCCAAATACAAATGGCTTACACAATTAAAATAAAAATTTTTAACTTTTTTTTTAGAATAATTTATATCTGGAAAAATTAATGCAGTGACCAAATTGATATCTTGATAAAACATTATATACTAATAAAACCTATGACTCTGTGATAAGGCTCGATGATCATAGTTAGAAAGATACGTTAATATTTTTATGGTTGCAAAGATCCAGTATCTAAATACTTCTTAATTTTGATCGTGTTACATTTTATATAGATTATTGCAGATTATTATTTAGTTTTACAAATTCTCTATAATAATTGCTTAAACGCACATATCTTTTATTTTTTTCACACAAAAACATCTTTCTTGAATACTTACATATACAATATATTAATATTCAAATGCTATGTTAATAAATTTCACAAATTATAATTGAACTGTAATTAATCTGTAATTAGGACACTTTAAAAGATTATTGTTGCAACATTACATTATCAAATTTAAATTAATTCAATTAATTTTAAGCAAATGTAATAATAATTTTGTGACTTTTTGAAGTTTTAATAATAAACTTGCACCATTACCATTTCTTTTATTTACGAGTTTTTCTTGCATGACAATTGTTATTAGTGCACAACAAAAATTACAATATATATTATAATAAACAACTCTAATCACAATAAATCCTTTCTCTACACTTTTATTATCAATTTTTAAATATATTGAAATAATTTTACATATGTAAAGAGACACTTAAAGAAATTAAAGATAAGTACATTTGGTAGAAAATTAATAGACCTATCTATGTATATTGTCAGATTTTAATTATTTTTACTTGCTAAAAATTTGAAAGCTTACTGCAATGATATTATAGCTTTTTTTCATTGAAATATATATAAATCATAATAAAAAGCGTGAAAAGCGAACTAATGGCATACTGTCGAGACGTGATCAAGTCAGATTGTATCAGAGAAGAAGTACAAAGAAAAGATAGCGGAGAGAGCCGTTTTGCAACAGTAAAGCGTAATCAAATTACCATTTCTCGCCCTTGTATCGCATATATATTCATTCTGTTCTACGTGGTCTATGTCGTCGTTGTTGTCGTTGTCGTCGTTGTCGTTCGAACATTACTTCAGCCATCCATCTGCCGACATGCTGTTCGTCTTACTGCGTTTTGTATTGGGCTACATCAGTGTCGCATCCGTGATGTACACGCGATGCGCATACAATTCCTCGCTTTCCAAGCACGACATTGCGAAAGATCGTAGATTTATTTCTTAGACGAAGATCTTCGCCAGATTACGGTCTTTTTTTTTTTTTACTTTCAAGCATATCGAGTTTGTCCATTTCCGTATAAGAAATAATAACACAGAAGAATAGCACAAAATTAACGAATCTATTCAGTAAACGACGATTTAATTTTTTCTAAAAGTCGATAACGACCTATTGTTTCTTTAACGTTTTTAAATTGCTCGTGAAATTTTATTACTACAGAAAGCTGTGAATAGCAATAATGAAAATCTTAGAATTTCAATCCAAGAAATATAAATAAATAAATAAATATAAATAAAAATATAGCGTCTTCTTTTTTTTTCTATTCATATTTTTCACATCCCTTCCTATTTGCCGTTTCATAAGAATCTACACTTTGCTGCTACATCAACTGCTTATTCTATTATTCCGTAGCTTTTGCATAATATAAAGTTACGACTGCAGGAGTAACGAGTATATCTGCGTATCGGAGCTTTTTTTCCTCTCACGCCTATGCATTTTCTAGATGCATTGTTTCGTTACATCTCTCGAAAATGCTTCACCGGTGGTTAGAGATTGTGACTGAATAACTCATCGCTTCTGCTTCGTATGCAGTACGTTATGATACATTATAAAATAGTATGTAAAAAATTTTTTTGAAAGAATTTTGATCACAGACATCGATCAAAATTGTATCAAGAACACTACTCATCTTAGTTTATTATGTTAATTTGTTATTTCGTGGCAACGGATTCCATAGTAAAAACGTTGATTTTTATTCAATATGACGACGCGATGTTCCGCTTTAATTAACGAATTCACTTCCGTTTTCCGTTCCTTCGGAGGGAAGCGGTGTCTTTTCTAATTCAAACTGCGCCAGCTGGCTTAGCCCCGAGGGACCAAGAGGAAGCCGAGATTCGATCTGCCCTATTTTTATCCGGCGTCACTTGGATGATTTGAGGTCCCATAGATAACTTCAGTGCTCCATACCAGGCGAACAAAAAGATTTAAATTTTCTATTTTTTGGTTAATGCTGAAAATCGAGTCAGTATATTTTGTAATGAACATGGTATATTTTCTTGAAATTAGTGTTATTGTAAAACACTTTCATTACTTTATAAATGATAATTGATAATAATATGAATAATTTTGTGTTAATTAAAAATTTGTAACTGAATATTAATGTTATATTCAGTTTACATTAATAACAACTATTCTGAATTTCACAGAATTTTAATACAGCTAAAAAAATAAAAATAAAATTAAAAAATACACTTAACCTACTGGTATTATTTATTTTTTATTTTTAATTGTTGTAAAATTTTGAATTGTTATAAAATTTTGAGTCCTTAGAGGTTTCCTAATTTAATAAATTATAAAGTTATAAATAATATAAATCATAGTATTTTCATGAACGATTAATCAAATCATTTTCATATTGAAATACCAGTTATTTGGATGTACTTTATTTCTATGTAATGTTTCTATGATAAACATCAATTAATTACTGATTAAGTGTGTTGTACATAGTTTATATGCATTTATTATTTAATTGTGATAATGTGTTCGCACATAGAGTAAAAGAACAAAAACTAAAACAAATGTCGCGTACTCTGTAGCGGTTGCGAACGCGATCACGTCCATCGTTTGTTCCATGTCGGACACTGTTGCGCGTTTTCCATCGAATTCGACATAGTATTTTGATCTGTCTTCTAACACCTGTTTCAAAGCGCTTCCGATTTTGTAAGCGTCGTATGCATCTTCGAGGGTTTCATCTGTCAATGCCGTGTAAACGGAACATTGGGAGTAAACGTGAACCTGAGATACATGTGGCAGTTAAAGAAATAGATTTTCTGCGGTTAAAAGAAATAAATTTTCTGCTGGAAGACAGTTTTAGCATAATACAAATTCTGTTTTAAAAATACCGAAAAATACGAATAACAAAGTGACGTAATATTAAAATACATGACTGGTGCAACAAAAAACATGTCTAGAATAAAGTTTACCAAAGTAACTTAAACATATATATTTAACTCGCCACATATTCCAAATATGAACTATTATATGTTAAATTTTAGAGAAATATATATATAAAATATAATATAATAAAATAATATATAATATAACATAAAATAATATATAACATAAATGTAAAAATATATTTAGATAAAATAATTCTCACTAAAGCAATGTGTATCATAGAAATATGGGTCTTGCATAATATTATTTTTTACTTTGTTTTTAATGGATTTTTAATAAAATTTTAATTAAAAATTTAGTTATAAAAATGTAACGTTAAAAATGCATGTTTTTTTTCTGAAAAATCTGATAAAAAATCGATTACTTCATAAAAAATTATTTTTAAATTTATTTATATAATAATAGATATTATTTATATATAATATAAAGCGTGATTAGTAGAAGATTATTTGTGGACTACGTTTGCTAAGTTGTTGGTCGATTTGAATATACATATAACATAAAGGTTCTCTGCGTATTTGAGGCATCTCAGAAGTGTCGGCTTTTTTTGCACTTTACCACTACGCCGGTAAATGATGTGTTATGTCGACAAAGACATTCGCGATCGCTTTAAGAGTAAGTGTTACATAAAAATGACAAGTTAACGAACAAGTCTTTTCTCACTTTTGTGATGAAGACCTTAGTGAACACATAATTTCTTAGACCCTATCTTTGAAATTCTTGAACTATATACAAAAACATTATCTCCAAGGCTATTACATCTTATTTTGTTAATAAAACCGGTGTTATTTTATTTTAGCTCATAAAATTAAGGTAAAATATATCGCTAGATTTGCAATCAACTTTTTAAATTTTTATGTTCTTTTTATTGTTCAATCTGTTTATCCCTTTATCCAAGAAAATGATAGATAATAATACCTAATAATAAAATGATAGATAATAAAATGATAGATAATAGCTTTTGCATTTGTGTGTTTATATGATTTAGAGTTTGCGACTAGGTTTTTTAATTTTGTAGAAAATGATGAAATGAGTTTAGAAAAAGAAATTTTTCAGCGTGGCAAGTTATGAAGAAAGAATTTTCGAAAGTACTTTCACAAAGAAGTCATTAACCTCACGTCAATCTCATCTGCTTGTCTCTTTCAAGATCCGTAACTGCCAGGAAATAATCTCACATACTGTAACTGTACTTTCCTATCATCGTCAACTTTTTAACACCATACTGTCAACTAAATAAAAATTTTATTTAAAAAATGCTTTATATTTGCAAGTTTGCACATTCATATACTTATATGTACAGTCGACTATATTTCTCTGCTACCAATTTTAACGTGTAATATTATTTTGTACAAAAAACAATAATGCAAATGAGTACTACAAAAGAATGATAGGAAGGAGAAACACTTGTACATTAATAATATACTAATTAAATGAGAAATTAGATATTGTGACAGGATTATATAATATTATCCATTTATATAATTGTAAGAAAGATTTAGCATACTCTTGTTGCATGAATAAACTAACAAATAAGAAAACATATTGAAGTATTTCACTTTAATTTTAGTTTTTAATTAATAATTAGTTTTAATAAAATAATGTATTCTAGACCAAAATAAGGGATGTATTTTTTTTTATTTTTATTTTTAAGGTGTAAAAATTTCTTTTCTAAAAAATTGATCTTTTTCTTTTGCAGCGAATATCGTCAAAACTATAAAAGACGGAAAAAACATTTTTTAATTAAAAATTTTATAATTTAGAGACTACTTTAAAATAATAATAAAAAATTTTCTTCACAATTTTTATTTTTTAATATACCACCTCTCACTAATAATGTTTCTCAAAATTTCAAAATTTTTTAATGATAAAAATAAAAATTATTTTATTTTAAATTTAACTGTATAATAAAGTTATTTTTTGAAAAATTATGTTTGAAAACAAATTAATTTCTGCACATATATAATCCGTATCTATCCGTATCTATCCATGCACCCAATTTTCATGCAGCACATTCTATTCGGAGATAGCGATGGAGACAAATACCACATTTCGAGGACATTTTGTATAATCACAGAAGTTTTTATTACGTATAGCTAAAATAACATTAACAATTCAATGTAAAGTCGTGGTATCAAAATATAAAAGTCAAATACGAATGATCTAAAGTGCACATGAGAAATGATGCATAAATAGTGAAATCACTTATGCATAATTCTTATGACTTATGCGACGTCACTAGTTAAATTATGTAGACTTATTCACTTCAATTTTAGATTTTTTAAATTAATAATTACGAGAAATCCCATTTTTACTGTATTTTTTATTATAATCTTATGCAGAAACATATTTTGGTACCTTGAAAATAATTTTTGTAGAAAAAATATATAACACAGGCATCATTTACATATAACAAAATTAAGATTATTTTTCTCTTTATTCAAAGAAAATGTTTTACAAAGAACAAGGTTTGAAAAAGATACAATATTACTAGTTTTATTTTAAACATTTTGCGTATATATATATATATATATATATATATATATATATATATATATGTCATACCTTTTTTAAACCTAGCTGTACGCGATAAGAACTTCCGTGATTCTACATATCACCTTTGCACAAAAAAGTGACACAAGTAAAAAATATGAGTTTTTGTATGTTTTTAATTTATCAACTCGAAAACATACTTTTATCCAGAGAAGTGTAAAAAAAAAATGTAGTTACAAAAAAAATGATACAAATTTAAAAAAGGGTGGACATTCAACCCTTTGTCAGACGAAAATGGTAATAAACCACAAATTATCACGGTCTTTGATTCAGGAGGAATTATAATTACTAAATTTATTACTTAGGTACATAAAGTGTTGAAAATCATTTAAAATCGATCTTTTGTAAAACTGCTATTTTTGACTTATATTACTCTTTTTACACATAGGTTTTCATGATATATAAAATGTCCTCGAGAAAGAGAAATGTATGTCTTCATCATCTTGTACGCTTCTTCTATCACAGGAAGATGCGAACAAAAC
Source organism: Crematogaster levior (assembly GCA_901521435.1). Lineage (NCBI taxonomy): Eukaryota > Metazoa > Arthropoda > Insecta > Hymenoptera > Formicidae > Crematogaster > Crematogaster levior. Next base: position 168,599 of record CABEGB010000748.1, read on the forward strand.
TACTACGTGAATCGGGCATGTGAATGAGTATGAATAATATGTGGATAGAGACGTTGTAATTAATTCTCAAAAATAATTCTTTGGAATATAATCTTACTATATAGAGCTGAATTTGTAATAAAATAGCTTTTAATTTTATTATAAAGAAGTTTTAAAATTAAAAAAACGGGGATGTATTAAAGAATAAAAAGAATAAAGGTGTATTAAAGTATAAAGAACAAAAAAGTAAAAAAGTCTTAATCAATATTTTAAAGTACTCTTGAAACTAGTACTCTTAAAACCAAGTACTCTTTCTCCAACTTTTATTAAAATAATTTTTTCCAGCTTTTATACTTTCAATGTTTGCTCCGAAAGAAAAGACTGAAAAAAAGAAAAAATATATATTTTGCTTCCAAAAAGAAAATATTTCTCCTCCTAAAGTGTATATGAGCACGTATAAAAAAATATGTGTCATTATATTTTGGTCTAATAATAATACAACATATTAAAAACTCGAAATTTGAGGAGAATATTTCTGTGTTTTCTTATAATTTTAAAGATAGATATGTTTTGTATATGTTTTGAATTTTTTTTATCTCACGCAACATATAGTTTCTAAATTATATGTAATTAAATATAATATTAAATTAAGTGTGTGTATGTATAGATTATGCAAATTATGTATATTTAGAAAAAATATCAGTATAAAAGAATTATTTTTAGAAAGTTTAATATCAAATTAGATTAAAAAATTTTTTTACTACAGTTTATATATCACAAAGAATGTTTTGTGGTTTTTAATATGCACACGAGAATCAAAATGTTAAATTAATTTATACACGTGCTTATTACAAGCAAAACATTTGACAGATAGAATACTTTTTCGGTAATATAAATTATTTCATGTTATAATGTTTTAAATTAAACTTTAGTCGCAGCTTCATATCTATTCTGAAACGAGTTCTCCAAATTTCGCTTCGCAATCATTTTCAAGACTCGTTATTCACCGAGTTAGCTATTTTCACTATTTCGGAATTGTAAGCATTTTCCTCAAAGGAACCTTTCTTGCACGAGCGACTCCGGCAATCATCTTGCCGAACAACTAAGTCAATCGCGCGGCTAGATTTACGAAGTGCTCGTTTGAACGTGAGGTCGTGTTTGCTTGGCGATCACTGATCCGTTTCGGACGTACGATACGAGCCTTTCACCAATTGATTTCGACTGCGGACCATGCTGCTACCATTCGATTTTGAAAAGCAGACACGATCTGTGAAGTAACTAGGGATAGAGTTAACAAAGTCGAAGTAGCCGATAGTTTCGAAGTAGCCGACAGTTACTTAAGTTTCGCTGTTAATTCGGTCAGAATATTTAAATTTTATAATTATTCCTGAAATGATCGCGCATGCAACAAAGAAATTATTGT
>CABEGB010000749.1:0-243061 GCA_901521435.1 Crematogaster levior
GGTATGGCTTGCGCCTGGGGAACGATTCTTGCCTCTCGGTGTAACCGAGTTCCTCGATAACGTACAATCGGACCAGTATTACCTTCGCACTAGAATAGACGTAGGTAAATAGTTACGACAAATAATATAACGATACGTATATGTCTGTAGGACAAGATGTCATTTCATACTGTAGTACATGGATATATTGTATATATACGTATAACAAGTCCCAATTGCTGTGTTGAAATGAAATAATTTTGACAGAGTCCTTATTAAAGAATCGATCGTCCTTCTTGTACGGTCGGAAGCCTGCTGGAACCGTGCCCGTCTACGCTCTCGTGAAAAACTGCATTTCCAAAGAGGACGCGAGGCTACGCGCAGCACGAAATACACCGATGCTAAAGGAGGTGCGGAGAGCTTTCACACTGCAGGATCCAAGACTCTTGGCTCAACGACAGACCGATAGCACCAACAATAATCTAAGAGCACAAATTATATCGCGAGAACAAGTGCAGAAGGTAAAAAAACACGAAAATGCGAGTAACAAATATACAATATATGTACGACCCTTTTCGTAATTTTTACAAATTTCAAATATTGAATTTGCCAAATTTACACCAAATTACTTTACCGCCTGCTCCCATTCGAGTCTCAAAGGATGTTGTATGTGTATCGTTTCAAATAAATGGGATGTCCTTTCCTTTTTACTTGCACGTAAAACTAATTTCAGGCAGCAACAGTACCACGACTCGAAAAGATCAGAAAGGAGAATAGATATCGGAAAGTGCACTTTCACGTGACCTATTGGATGTTCTATCCGTTTAGCGAGGGAAAAACGATCTGCGTATTAAATCTTGGATTTTTTGGTAGTTGGCCGATACCTACCGTTGGTGGTGTGTGCATAGGTACGCTTAAAGAATATGGCAGTCACATTGGAGATTGGGAACATATGAGTCTTTATTTCAAGGTAAATCTTTAGAGCTTTAAGAATTCCTCAAAGTAAACTTTTCTGCTGTCACCATTCATGTGTCACACGCACCACCTAAAATTCATACCAAGATACGATATCGTCATTTAGGATAACGAGTATCCTCTGGCAATGTACGTATCGGCACACGATGCCGGTGCGTTTTATCTATATGATCCGCGAAATGGTACTTTCGTCTACGAGAGTCAAGAAACGAGAAAAGGTCTCTTCCAGAAGCCAATATTTCCTGAAAAAGTTTATACCGCTGGTGGCTCGCATCCGATATTATTTAGCGCACGCGGCTCTCACGGGCTTTGGACAGCTCCAGGAAAGCATAAATTCGTTCGAGTACCTCGTCTGTACGACGAGAGTGGATTCGGAACCGCTTGGCCAACATGGAAAAGATTGGAGTTACTTTTGGAAGAGGATAACGAGCCTTTACCAGGCTGGATGACTTTTAAAGGCAAATGGGGTAATCCTAGCAGCAACTGTCATCCGCTAGCAAAACTAGGTTTTAATATTTGTGAATTTGTAGACGGTCCGACCGGAATTCCTATGAAAAAATTCAATTTTCGATGCTAAAATGCCTAACGTCGGTTAGATTGAAAAAGACTGAGCGGTGTCTTTTCGATTCGAATCTGCGAATGTGATGACATACGCATACAAGACAAATTGATGCAATTTTAATGAGGGTGGTTACTGATAACACGAGAAAACTTTGCGTCTCAGTTTATTCCAATATTAATTTTCATCTTTACGAACAATTGGAAAGTAATTTAGCGCAGCATTTCTACAAACATCATTTATTTCACGAAAGCTTCGTTGAAAATCGACATCGATATCAATTTATATAAAATGATAACAAAATAGGATTTGTCCGATACGACTTATTGCACGTACAGAGTTAGCAGACAATAAATGATGTTATAGTTTTTGCAAGTGTCTCGCGTGTGATGTATTCTTAAGAGCAGTAGGCAAATTATATTATTTTGATCATTTACAATTGCTCAATCACTCGCTCTAGTTTGGAAACTTTCAGCTATGTTGATTCATTCGTTTGTTCGTTCATTCGAATTCTCATTTAGTATTCAGCACCTCAATGTTGAAAGAGGCTCGATAAAAAGGAGCATTATTCAGACACCTCATCTTTGTCGGTTCCTTCGACAGCAATGCTGCGTATGCCGTTTCTCAACAATGGCGTACCCTTGTCCTTTGCTAAAACACGTGCATTCAGCACAATTTTCAATGGAGTACCCGATGGACAGCACATCACTTCGACATCCTCCTTTAATATTTTTTCCTTATATGCCAACAACTCTACTTTTAACCTGATGATAAAAGAACCAAATTCCATTTCAACAACTGGATCAATTCAAGAAGAAATTGTGATGTGCACTCGATTAATTGTGAAAAATATTTTATACCTTAAGCCATCTTTTTCATGCGCAAAATCAACGATGTGACAATTTGTATTGTAATTTCCTGCAATTACTGCCGGAACTATTGTTTTTCCTTCCGCATGAATACATGTATTCCATGGCACCGAAAATTCTATGTGATATCTGGAATAAATATACAGAATATATCAATTAATATATTCATTTCCTCTCTATCTACATATATATATATATATATATATATATATATATTACGAAGTTTAATAATTGCAATTATACATATTACAATAGAAACTAAAATCTGTTCTTACTAGCTGCATTCAAGGTAGTGATCAACAGACTTAGAAATATATAAAATATTTAAAAATTTTATATAACGTGTAACCTGTGGTACAGTTGCAAGAATCCTAAATGAGCATCTATGTGACCATGTCGCTGTGGTTGTATCATAATATTGTTATCTTTTCCAAGTCCGCTTCCACCACTAAAATGAACATGATGCTCTAAAAATAGAGAATTTGATTAAACCACACGACATACTTACATACATTTAAAAATATGTGTTAAATGTACCCAAGTACTGAGTCTTTTGTCTATATATAATTTTATCATTAATTTTTATGTAATTTTTATGTAATTTTTATGCAAAATATCTTTTGTTTTAGAAAATTGTACAAATTGTGTTTTATGTTTGAATATGTACATATACACATATATCACTGATGTTGCAAATGGAAACTTGTAAAGGTGCAGTAAGATAATATACAACCATCATTAGGAAAGATAATCAAGTACCTTTATCTCCCATGTTTCATAAAATAGTTTAGCAGGTCTGACGGTTCTACTTTCATACTGCTTGTGAACCAAATTGATAAACTCAACCGTCTCTGGTAACTGGCGACGTATATAGGTCTAAAGTATAGGTTAGGGTTTAGGGTTTTGGGGATTTCACTTAGGGTTTTAAAAGTTTCGTTTAGGGTTTTGAAGGTATCAAAAGGTGGACACTTATATACTATGGGTGCATTCGTTTATGCAGTGGCTACCGCATATGTCGTTCATTTACACAGGAATCCCATTTACGCAGCTACCTCGGAGTTCCTGCTCTGCTCGCAGTACTGCATAAAAGAATGCAAACGTTGTGCTCGTTCTGAGAAAATTCAATATGAATTATTTTATTAAAATTAGAAATGAAAAAGGTGGAGAACAACTCCAAATCGATCCAACGATTTCGATCAAATTAACCCCTAAAAGTGCACAGCTATTAAAAATGTAAATTAAAAATAATTTACAAATTAGGTTAGGTTACTTTTAATTAACATTGAAAATAATGTGAATTTTCTGCAAATTTTTTTTAATTTTTTGTAATTTTTCACTTATTTTTCACTTTCGGCACTTCCATACGTTCCTATAAACAAGAAATGTGTGTGTGTGTGTGTGTCTGTGCGCGCGCGCGTGTGTGGGTGGGTGTGTGGTGTGGATAGTGTGTAGGTATATAACTTTTTTAACATATATATTATTTATTCAATCTTTTAAAATATTAATTAAACTAATAAATTAAATAAACAATACTGTATCGTTCAATAACAGCAGCTCTTAATCAGAATCACTCCCCATAAATCGGAATCTAATGAGCTACTTGGTGCTTTCCATCAAGCGAGGCAAGTCGACACAAGTGTCATTCTATCTTTGTTATTTATGAATGTTAAAAAAAGATAGAATGATGCTTGTGTCGACTTGTGTCGCTAGATAGAAAGCACCTTAGAAGCACCTTATAAGACCTAGTCTACAATCAAGTCGTAAGTCGTTGTCGTAAGAAATTAACCAATGACAGTTGAATTTAGAGAAGAATATTCAATTGTGATTGGTTAATTTCTTACGACAACGACTTACGACTTGATTGTAGACCAGGCCTAAGAAGTAAGAGTTAGAAATTAACCAATCGCTGTCGAATATGAGAAGAATAATCGACTGCGATTGATCAATTTCTTACTTCTTATAGTTATACTCTTGCTGCCATTGTGTAGACAGCGCATTAAATTATTCCAATACTACTACTAATGTGTAGCACATACGTAGCGACTTCTCCATGTCTCTCACAAAGGGACTAAAATAAGGCCTGTTCTACAATGAGTCGTTAGTCGTAAGTCGTAAGCGAATAAACCAATCATAGTTGAATTTAGAAAAGAATAATCGAATATGATTGGTTTATTCGCTTACGACTTACGACTAACGACTCATTGTAGAACAGGCCTAAAATATCAACTTTAGAAGTATTGTGGTATTTATTATATTTTTTGTACAATGTGAACAAAGATGTGAACGTTAATATATTATGAACGGTAATAATATGAAACGGTAATATATTAAAAATAAAAAGAATGACGAGAGAAATAAGTCTAAAATGATGCTTAAACTTTATTAAAAGCATGATATTTATTAAATCTGAATCTTGTAGGGGACATGACTTGTTTGGATTAGATGTGTCCATATACGTAATATACTCCTATATTGCTAGTCCCGTATCTTCACAATGGCCTAGTTTCCACCGAAGCACCTAATCCGGCGTAGAACCGAATTTGAGTCGATGGAAACGCGATAGATTAACTGATTTCACTCCCGTTTTGATCCACCAACATAATCGGAGTGGGAGCGAATTGACACTAAAGTTTAGCCGGTGGAAACAGTCGAAAGTAGGTAATGTCAACCTCTATACTTTTTATTATTGGCTATTCTACACGGACTAAGGAATAGAGGGACCGAGTCTAAAGTCCTAGTTTAGGCGAGAGGGGATGGTAACTCAAGCGTGCGGGGGGGACTGCTTTCCGCCATATTGATGTAGCGATTCTCACACAGAGATCCTGTGTCTGTGACATGGTTACACTCGTGTAGTGGTGCCACGAGACATAACCATATATGTAATACTCCTATATTCCTAGTAGAGCTTCGAGGACGGTGCAAACACTACGGCGCAGACATATATGAGCCTCTCTTTCTTCTCGAGTATTACAGCTTTGTGCGCATGCGTTGGCTTTTCTTAGACGACCAATGGAATGCCGTACAAATCAAAAGCGCGTATAAACGATTGTTGGTTAGACATCAACTTAGAGAATTTGATAACGGAAATTGTCTTTTTGATAGCGTAAACATATTACACGTTAGTTCTAATGTCAAGAATATTAAATGCCCGATTGGTGAAATACATTGTTTACGCAAATCCATTAACGCATTAGAAGAGGAGGGGATTAACAACCGCCCCAGCGACGCTTTACCGCATGCGCATAGCGCTGCAGAACTCCAGAAGAAAGAGAAACGAATATACGTCTGCACCGTAGTATTTCCACCTCTTCCACTCATTGCTCAGATAGGATACTAGCAATATAGGAGTATTACATATATGTTGTGCTCCGTCCCTCTATTCCTTAGTCCGTGGTCCGTAGCCAATGAACTGATTCGTACAGCATCTAAAGATAAACTTAAGACGATCTTAAATATAAGATCCGACTATGAATACCGGCCTATAACCTATTTTCAATGGATAAAACCGGCCAAGCAAACGTAAGCCACACATGCGCACTGTTGAGCAGTTACTCACAAGAGAGAGGCAACTACGATTTTTTTTCTCACTTCCTCCGGACATATATTTCTTTCGAATTTATATATGTTCTAAGGTACATCTGTACCGTAATGTTTGGGCTGAGGTCGACACTCTTCTAGCGATATAGGAGTATTACCCAGATAGCACAACTGATCCTTTTGATTTCAAAAAGAATTTACTTTCTTGAGTTCTTTTCGAATTCGCGTAATCTGTTCGAAATGAACTAAAAAAGAATTCCTTTTCATTGCGAATTCTTATGGACTCGAAAAGAAATCCTTTTTGAATCTAAAAAAGAACTCACAAATGGTGACATAAAAGTGAAGTCTTTTGGAATGCTGAAAATACTTTTAGAACAGAAATGGGATGGAAAAAGAATTAATTTTGTAAATCAGGGACCAAAAAAGAATTCTTTTCGAATTCTCTGTGCTATCTGGATACATATATGGATATGTCCTCCACAAAGTTAGGACAGCTGCTCCTCTCCTTTTGAGAGTATACTTTCACCATGATTTGCCGGTCATAGTTTGTGGAAGATTGCGTGGCGGGGGAGGGAGGTCCTTCCATGGATTTATAATATATGGACTGCTCATGATAGAGAGAAACGTGTCCCTATCAGAACTGAGAGAGATAATTTCACAGTTCTCTTTCGAGAACGCACACAACGTCTGCGCCAGTGGCGTAAATACGGGGGGGGTTTTGGGGACAAAACCCCCCCCCAAAACCCTGTAAAAGTGTAAAAGTAGTACTTTTTTTTGTTCATGTAACTAATTCAACGTGGTAAAAATATACCAAATTTTTATTCTATGATTTCTATCCCCCCCCAGAAGGAATCTCAAGTTACGCTACTGGTCTGCGCCGTGACAAAATTGGAAAAAAGTGGGGATAATAGATGGCCCTGTTTCGACATGTGCGCAGTTCTGGCGAAGACACGAAATTCCGTATGTAAGATAAGGAATGAGTAGTCCATATATTATAGATCCATGGGTCCCTCCCGGAAAGAATGCCATCGCGAGCGAATACCTGGGGGACACTCCACTAATTCTCAGGATGGTTACAGCAGTTTTTAGCCAATACCCAGACAGCACACGGATATCCGAAAAATATCCTATAAACATCCTTCAAGGATATTGAATATATCCATAAAATATCCGTTTTATGTCCCGTGGATTTATTATGGATATCCATGGTATATCCAAATATGAAATTGGAGGACGTAGTTTAATCCCTGACATGTCCAGAAGATATCCGATGGATGTCGAATGGACATAAATTGATAATACCGGATATACATAACGGACTTCATATGGATGTGAAATAAATATAAAAAAGGGTTATATACTCTCAAAATTTTAATTTATTACATTAAAAAATAAAATATATGCGTATATATATATATATGTATATATATTTATATTTCCTTTAATTATAAAATATATGTTTACATAAAATTATATTACATAATATATATACTTTAATTTTAACGGTATTATATATATATATAAAATATATAATTTAACAGCCTTATATGTATATTTTGTGGTATACATATCTTTAAGGAAACAGAAACTTTAAACTTTGATTTTATATCTTTAAAAGAAAATAATGCTTATTATTAAATAAATCAAAATATATATATAACATTTATTATTTTATGTTACCAGAAACTGAACGGAAATTATAACAGAAAAATCTTAAAATAAATTTGCGAATTGATATTTGATTTTACGACATAAACTTATGCCTTTTTGACTAAAATAACTAATACTTAATAAACTTTTAATAATATTTTTTGGTATAACATATTATTTTACTTGTCTTCCTTCACCGCCCTTTCTTTTGCACGTCTCAACCACGCTTTAACGGCTTCCTCAACTTCTTTTCGATTTGACGCTGCTTTACATAGTTGAGCACTTTCTAAATAAATAGAAAAAAAATTTATATAAAGAAATTATAGTAGGAAGTTGGAGATCAGAGGTCATGCAGGTTCTAGTTGCAATGAAAATCTTCTATATAGAAGACCGAAACGTCAAATAAAGTTTAACTCATTTACAAGAGATTTTCATTGCAACTAGAACCTGCATGACCTCTGATCTCCAACTTCCTACTATCATTTAAAATTTGTGGGTCTGAATCTGGAATTAATTATATGTATATTTTTTCTACCAGTAGTATACTTTTTTAACATTATTATTTCTTAAAACTGACTATATTGTGACTTGATCAACTTGTATCTTAGCGCTTTACATTTAGATTTCAGACATTTAAACGATAATGATTTACCTAGCAACACATTTGCTAAATGTAGCTTTCCAAAAATTTCCTTTTTTTTGGCTCCGTACCAGCTGTATTTTTCAGCACATCTATTTGTAAGGAGAAGTGACAAACATCGTTTTACGAAATCATATGGAGTAGTGCCTCCTATTTTGGAAAGTTCTGTTACCTAAAAAATATGTAAGTAATATTTAATTAATGTAATAAAAATTGACAATGGAAACATAAAAGCAAATTAGTAATAAAGAAAAATACAGAGAACGTACAGTGGATTGAAAATAATTTCGGTCTTGGAGATATTGTTCCACTTCTTCCAATTCTTCTATACTTCGTAAAGGAAAATAAAATTTATTTAAAAATGTAGGCTCATTTTTATCTGTTATGTTTACATTTCCTTGTTGTAAAACTGTAACTTTTAATTCTTCATAGCATTCCTTCATCATTTCTCTCACCAAAAATATTTCTTTAAATACTCTCCGAAATTTTTCATCTGAAAAAAGAAAATAAAAAAGTTTTAATAAACAATTTATATATAATAAATGAACCTTCTTCAAATATAAAAGCAATTAATTAAAATGTAGTTGCTTAATTAAGATTAAAACACGTACCATTATTTTTATGTGTGGGGCAGCATGTACAAATTTGTGTATTATTATCAGTCTCATTCTTATCTGCAGTTGTGCTAGAACTTGTATTATTTCTATGCATGTTCACATCTGTCCATATAAAATGACTTATTAACATATTAAATAACACGTGTTTGATAATTAATAATATATTCATACATCATAAAGAATATAATATGATTAAAAAAGTAACATTAGTAGTACATTCTATACAGATAAAAATAACTACAATAAAAATTGCATGCATGTATCACTAACTTTAATTGGAAATTAAAAAATAAAATTATTAATATATATAGCAGGACATATATGTACATATATATATATATATATATATATATATATATATATATTTCCTGATTATATCAATACCACACATTCTATACATTTATTAACTAAGCAAACATTATTACATATGCATAAAAGTACCTTTTTTTAAATATGTTCGTTGTATGTTAGAAATATCTATACTTGTAGATGATGTCCCAGATACGTCATTATTTAAAGAGTCATACCTCTTTTCGAAATATGTGTTCTCTTTTCTAGTTGTAGACTTTTGAGCTGAAAGATTAATAAATTAATATAATATTTAGCTTATTATAGAAATGATATATAGAATAAATAAGAACTTGTCTAGTGTATGGTTTTGTTTATTAGAATACTTTTCTTTTAAAATAATTTTTCCACATGCATTATTTAAATTGTCATTACTTCTTATATCTAAAATATGAAAGATATTAAAATAAGAAACGCAAATCTCCAATTAGGTTTGATATAATATATGTAAACAATTGCAAATAATTAGTAAATGAAATATTTATGGAAATTACTTTTTTGTGTATCATTCTTTCTACAATATGTGTTTTCTTTGTCGGTTGTAGAGTTCTTGTCTGAAAGATAAACGAATATAAATATAACAATATATAATTTTTTATTTATTATGTCATATTGAATAAATAAAAATTTACTTGCTGGCGCTGAAATTTCTGTATGTGTGTCAAAATATTCTTCTAAATCTAAAAAATGAAATATAATTATATTTTAATACTTCAAAAAAGTCATAGTTTTTTAATAACGTATGAAATAACCGATTGATGCAAAAGTATCATCCAAAAATTGATTTTTGAGTATTTCTTGTACTAAAAAATTCATACATGAAGCAATAAATGAAATGACTAATCATACTTGGTGGAGATGGTAACTTTGTATGTTCTGATTTAACGTCATCCGATTTCGAGCTAGAATCACTGTCATAAAAACGGTTTTTTATTCTTCTTCTTTTGTTATTATCAGAATTTAAATCTGATACATCTTCTGCCTTTCTGGCTTTTAATCTGCAAGCTTGATAACTTTCTAAAACATAATAAATTATAAGTGTTTATTAAAAGCTGTTAAATATTGTATGTAATTATAACACATATATATCTATTATACACTAAAGATATAATATATTTTGCTTCTTACCAGAGGTACTGTTTTTAAAGACGTATACTTGATAATTTGCCCACGAAGACTCAAAGTTTACATTTTCTTTAATAACTTTTAAAAGTTTGTCCTTGGTATAGGGGGGCCAATAACATTTATTGTTAAAAATCCAATTTGTTGGCACTGCTTCCACTGTATCTTCATCTTCAAATCGTACGACCGTCCACGTTTTCTCCATTTCCTCATAAATATTTTCGCATATATATATATATATAGATAAATAAAATACAAATTGTATAAGAATAAAATAATTAGAATAAAAGTAGTTAATTGTATTACAATAAAAGTAAAAATAAAAGTACTCTTCTTATTAATTTGCTCATATTAATATTCTTATATTATATGATTATGTCAAACATATGAAATTTATCAAATCAATAAAATAATAAACAAAAAAATAAATTTTCATTTAAAGAAGTAGTATATACGTATTAAAAGAACAACTGAAAAGCAAATTATTCTATTGAAAAGATTAGTCTAAGAATCGTTGAAAAAAATAATTGATTATATATATTATTTACATTATATATGTTAAAATAGAAATTATTCCTCTTCTAATTTTGAATGTAATAATGGAAATATTACATTTTTATCTTTGAACTGTAATTTCATACATTTATTATGTATTTGATCGAGTCTCCATACTGTGAATTGTCCTAAATTCTCAACAGTATATATACCTAGAGATGAAGATTTACAGGGTTTTGTGTAAAAATCTTCAAGTACTAAAAATTCTTGGCCAATTAATAATATGCCGTCAGTAGTAGATAATATATTTTTTATATTTATTATTTTATTATTGACTGTGCAACAGTAATTATCCGGTTCGGTTATTCTTAATGTAAATTTACTTAAAACAATTTCCTTATATTGTGCAAGAAAAGATATATTATTGATTATTGGTCCTGCGTTATGTTGTTTCTTTAAAGTTGGCAAATAATGCAATTTATCTTTATCCAATGGAACACTATTGTCTATTTCATATTTACGCCGAACTATTTGCTGTAACGGTTTTTCAGGTTTCCTTATTAATTTTTTTATTGACTGTAAATAATTTTCAAATACAAATGCACTAAACTGATCTAATGTTCCGAATGTTTCAACATCATCACAAATGTGCAACAAGTTGTGTACATTATGAGAGACTTGATCCTTGCCATATAAAATTATAAACGTCTTTACAAAATATTGCATTAGAGATCTAGCGTAATCTATATACTTTTTATAATTTGGACAGCATAAAATAGATGTGGCTATGTGCAAAGATAAAAAATTAATATATCTATCATGATTTATAATAGATTTAAGAACTACAGGACCTGTGTATAAAAGAAACTGTCGAAATTCTGTTGCTTTCCATCGTTTGACTTCATTGAGATCACGAGGTTTACGATTAAATTCTGTCGTTACATTAGGTGCTAGATTAAGTAATGACTTAGAAATATTAGATGTTTGATAGTGTGATAACTTTGTTGATGGTTTACCATGGATCCAAAACATAAGCAATTTTTTAACGACTCCCAAACAAATTAGATGCATATAATCTAATGGAAAATCGCGTATCATGTCAATATTTAAAATAGATTCCAATACTGTAGTACCTGTATGATGATTTTCTTGATGCTTAGATCTAAATTCTTTGTCACGACGTAAAATCAAGTTATTAATATTGGGAAAACTAATACGATCATTAATATATGTTCCTCGTTCATAGCATTTTGTACATGAATAATATCCTGAATGACCTTTAGTATAAGTGATAAATGATTTTGCAGGTGCATCACAAATAAATGCTTTTAATTTTATTAAATATACTTTTGTATCATAATATATACCATTAGATATTAAATTATTTATATCATCTACTAAATCTTTTAAAAATACATTTGCATCCTTTGGTTTTTCATGTCCATGATAAATTCCAACAATATCAACATTACAAGTGGTAAATATACAACATAATATAGGATAAAGCTGACTATTAGAACTCTTAGCAATCGGTAAACCATCAATGTTGATTAAAACTTCTATACAATTTGAAGTTAAATTATTATGAGTTTTTAATAAGAAATTTTCTATGCACTGTTGCAATCCAAAATGATAATATATGCCAGGCTCTACATCTTTTATAGTGATTTTTCTTGGAGTTCTCAATAAGGTTCTAACGTCAAAGGGAAGCTCAGGATAATCTGGCCTTAAAGTTATTAATAAGTCTTTCAACGCTAAATGTGTAATGTTGTGTTTCATTGCCCATTCTTTGAGTCTTATAACAATATCTTCCTTAGATTGTGACTTTATAACATTGTTGTTTCGATTACTATTTTCTTCAGAACTTATAGACAAATTTGAAACTGAATTATTTGAAATAGTTTCATTAAATTCAGTGTCAGATGTACTTGAAGATTCGTTCTCATTAATAATAGATGAATTATATTTTACACTATGTGCATTATTATTACAATTACTAGAGGAAGTTGCTACAGAATTTAAAACTGAATTTGCTGTCTTAATTGAATTAATGGCAACAGAATTTTCTTCAAACAAATTACTTACAGCAATAGATAAATTTGCTTTTGCAGTTGCTTTTTTGTATCTACTTTTTCGTTTCAGCGATCGTCTTATTCTTATCATATTGCAAGATTAAAACTTAGATTACACGAATAATATTGTAATTTGAAGGTTATAATATTTATCGAATGTATATGTATAAATATTTATACTTTTCTTATATGAAAAAAATTAATTTAAAAAGTTCCACAAGAATAAACAACGTATAATAGTATCAAATTTTGCATTATATCTATATAAATAATGTAAAAATATTTACCTTTACATGTATTATTGCACGGGCAGAAGCAAAGAGAAGCAGCATGCGGCACATACGCGGCACGTAAACATCGTGAACTCCCTGTCGATAATGGCTGCGTTCAGCAGAATAAAGCGCTCAGTAGCGATCGAACGTGATTGGCTCTTTCTTTTGGAACCAACAAATCAACAGCCGAGATTCAACGGAAAATCTATAACTGTTGAGTCTGCTGAACGTGGCCAATTTTCACCTATTTTCATTACCCTGCGATACGCGTATTAGCCAATTTTGTAAAATTAATATCTCAATATATTATAATATTATTATAATAATTGCGAAATAGTATTAGATATGGCTTTCTTAATTTGATTTACTGTACCCACAAATGTCGTCAATCTTTTAATTCGAGAGACAACTTGCATATATTATATATATTTTATAATATACATAAAACAAGCATATATATTATATACTTTATAATTAAAATAAACATTAATATGCAATTAAGAATAATTATATATGTATATGTATGTTATACATATTTATTTAGATTTTATTTAGATTATCTGGTTTGGATATCATATGGATATACAAACGTGTTCATTTTGGAATATTCCAGACATGTCCATAAACATACATCCTATGAATGTCTTTTAAAAGTCCATGGACATCCCGACATGATATGGACATAAAACGGATATCCATAGGATATCGTGTGCTGTCTGGGTAGGAGTTCGACATACCACTTTTACCTCGAAGGGGAGGAGTGAGACTCATTAATTATTAATTATTCTGATTTATTACATTGATTTATCTTGACAGTTTTTTGTACAGTTGTACAGACAAACAACTTTTTTTAAATATTTTACTTGGATTACACTAATATTGAATATTTAGAATATTAAAGAGATATTTCATCAAAAGAAACAAGCGAGTGGATCGAAAAATTTCTCGAATCGTCTCCGTCCAATTTTTCGATCCAATGCGGTCCCAGACAACACACGATATCCTATGGATATCCGTTTTATGTCCATTTCATGTCGAAATGTCCATGGACTTTAATAAGGCATCCATAAGATAGACATTTGTGGACATTCTTGAAATATCCCAAAACGGATACGTTTTGTATATCCATATGATATCCAGTCCAAATATAACTCTGCATACATATACGTGTAAGATGGCAGCATCTGCCGAACGCGTAGCGGCCGGAATCGGCGCTAAAGTATGCGGAATCTGAGGAATGCGTGTCGCGGCGCTAGAACGTCGCGACAATAGCGATCGCGAGCCCTAGAGAAGGGGCAGAGCAGGTGAGCTTCGCTGCTCGCAATTTCGGAGCCGGCACTTGTCGCCGGGCGGGCAAGTCAAGTCGTTGTCGAATAAACCGAGTCGTTGCCGAATAAGTCAAGTCTCAGTCGTTAAAGCCGAGTCGTTGTCGAACAAGTCAAGTCGTTGTCGAACAAGTCGAGTCGTTGTCGAATAAGTTGAGTCGTGGTCGGAAAGAGGCTCAATCCCGTCGAAACTGTCGTGTCGAACCCTGAATCACTACCGTTTGAACTGTCGTGTCGAACTTTGTATTTTAGCCGTCGGGACTCGGTGTGAGTTGCCGTCGGAACTCTGTATAGTTTCACTTTGTTAATACAAGTACATTATATCACTCTTTACTTACGTGAGTGTGAGTCGTTGATTTGCCGTCCTGATAAATAAAAGAAATACCCGAATCCCGATACCTCCTTTTACATACTCGGAATCGGGGCAGAGAAGTTAACGATCGAAACCACGGATTGGAAATCAACGGTAACGATCTTACATCTCAGAAGTGGGATCAAGGACCAGTCGGTTAGGAGAAAGAACCAGTCGATTAGTCTAGAGCGTCATGGATCGCGCCACACTAGAGCAAATGAGCTTGGAGGAGCTCAAGAAGGAAGCAAAAAGACTACATCTGCCGCTGAAGACAGACAGGGCAGAATTGATTGACGCCCTCATGACGCAAATGGAGCGGCGAAGGCAGACGAGGGCCGGTCGGAACCAGGATCCCGACGTCGAACCAGGCGCTGCGGACCAAGGAGGCACGAGCGCCGAAGAAGGGTCCGAGCCGGTGACGGCGTCTGGGTTGAGGAAAGTTTTGTCGGCAGTGACAGCCGACATGGCGAGTCAGCATCAGGCGATGCAAGAGCAACAGCTCCGATTTATGGAGCTGCAGCAGCAGCAGTTTGAAAGATTGGCCCAACTGCTGACTGCAGGACAGGTGAGAAATCCTCAACTAGGTAATACCGAGCCGTTGAGAGAAGACGGCAGAGCGAGCCGATCGCAGGGAGGATCAGCCCCACCTGAATCGATCCCGTCACCTGGGACGTCGAATGGGTTCCCGCAGGGGAACACCATAAAATGGTTAACCTCCCAAATCCCGGAGTTCGGAGGAGGAGAGGAGGAGAGTGTCCACGCCTGGACGGCGAGGGTGGACACGGTGGCGCAAATACATGGAGCATCAGACGCGGCAGTCCTGTTGGCGGCGTCGAGCCGGCTGATAAAAAGCGCCAAGAAATGGTACGAGGTACAACAGGGGGAGGTACTGGCCTCCTGGATAGCACTAAGGGGGCAACTCAAAAAGATCTTCGATAGAAGGGTGCCCCTGTACAAAGCTATTATTAAGGTCGAGTCCCGGAAATGGGCTCGGGGCCGAGAAACTTTCGATGAATACGCCATAGAGAAGCTAAGACAGATCCACCAGTTGGATCTACCAACGAGCAGTACAATCAACCTGCTGATAGGAGGATTGCCGGAGCACCTCCAGACGACGGCGCTGGCCTTGGAATCACCCACGGTCGAGCAATTCCTCGACCGAATGAGGATCATTGTCGGAGGGCTGCCGGACCTCCAAAAGAAGGTAATGCCGGGTTTCAAGGAAGAGCAACCGACGCAGAAGCGGGGATGCCGGAACTGCGGTAGGACTGGCCACACTCACAAGGAGTGTCGGGCGGAGCCGTCGTGTTTTTATTGCAGGAAGCCGGGTCACAGGCAATTTGACTGCCCGATGGCCCGACGGAAGGATGGCCAGGGCCAAGCAGTGCGGAAACCCCAGCAGCCCATGGCAACGAGCGTAGGACCAGTGGAGGAGGTCCCTGAGACGGTGGCAGCAGTCCTAGACGAGGACAGGAAACTAGCGCTGGAACAGCCCTGGGTAACAGTGAACAGATTGGCGGGCACAGACTGTAAGTTGACCGCAATGTTTGATACGGGAAGTCCAGTGTCGTTAATAGCGAACGACGTTTGGAAAAAACTGGATACCGCGAGCGGCGTGAAGCTTTCAAATGTACAACGTAAATTCCGTAATCTCAGTACCAAAAATCTGGAAATAATTGGAATGGCGACGGTTCTAATAAAGTTGGCGATAGATAGCGATAATGAATTTATTGTAGATTTGTACATTCTGGAAAATTCCACAAGCGACATTGACATTATGTTGGGTCGCGAGTTTCTTAGCAAAAACAATCTAATGTTGATGTATAAGCCGTCGGCCGAAGGTTGCGAAGAGAAAGTTGGCTTGTTTTCCAACCTTCTCCTATTTGTCGAAGATGTTAGTTCGCCCGATAGCCTAGAAACGAAAAGCGAAAACATAATTACTGACTTTGAACACAATAATAAAGAGCATTTGAAAGAGATCACAAGAAGAGTAGATAAAGAAACGGTTCTACCTGTCGAGGACGAGCACGCAACACATGTTCGGTTGAAGGACTCGTCGGTCGTCGCTTACGCTCCACGACAGTTAGTCGACCCTAGAATTAGAAATATTAGTGATAAGTTAGAATTAGACAATAACGATAAATTTAATTTATTAAATGATTTAGCATATAGGGAAATAAAAGGCGAATCGCACTCGTACCCGCTATCGAAAACTCCGATGAAAATGGAACATGTGGACCACTATGGCCCTTTACAAAAGTCTAGAAGTAATTACAAACTTTTATTTTGCTTTTTGACTATTTTAGTTGTCATAAATGCAGGTACGCAATTCACATGGCTGCGCGCGACAAAATCGACGAGCTCGAAGGAGACAATCGTAGCTCTCCAGGAAATATTCGATACATTCGGAAAACCGAGAGAAATAATTACGGATCGCGGGACCGCGTTTACATCCCGTGAATTCGCGAGTTTTATAAACAAATTAAAATGCGAACACCGTCAGGTGGCGGTTGCGGCCCCATGGGCAAACGGGACAGTTGAAAGAGTTAACCGATTTTTGAAAAGCTCGTTAACAAAGGTAGCCGACGCGCCCGACGCATGGAAAGAGCACTTAGGGTTTGTACAATATGTATTAAATAATACATACCACCCCGTGATAAGAGCAAGTCCAGCAAGGCTCATGCTGGGTGTCGATCAGAGAAGTCATGAGGACTTTCCCTTAGCGCAGTTCACGAGCGAATTAGCCGGCATCGACAGCGATCTGGAAAAAGATAGAGAGAGGAATAGAAACATAGCGTTAGAGGCGACAGATAAGGTGCGAAATTATAATAAAGAGTACCGCGAATCAAAAAGTAAAAAACCGACTATGTATAATGAAGGAGATCGCGTGTTAATAAGAGATACACGCACTACGCCGGGAACGAGCGGAAAGTTGAAACCGAGTTATAAAGGACCGTACGAAATAAAGAAAAGCTTAGGAAATAACCGTTATGTGGTGACGGACATACCTGGCTTTAATGTCACGTCCAAACCGCTGGATACAATATTGTCGTCAGACCGTCTAAAGTTTTGGGTAAAACCCGTAGGAACCTAAGAGTATCAAAAAGTAAAACATTAACATTAAGTGCGTTCAAATAGGATAAGTTAGCAATAAGTGCGTTGAAATAAGTTACATTAATATTAAGAGTAAGGTTAATATAGTATAAGCGAGATTCTAACGATAAGTGTAAATAGCGATGAAAATAGAGTATAAGAAAGAAAGCGTAAAGGTATATATGTATATACTTACCACTGTATTCAAGGAGAACGAATAGACAACAAAAAAATCGAAGAACAGCTGACTTCGAGGACGAAGCCACATGTCAGGATGGACGAGCTGTAAGATGGCAGCATCTGCCGAACGCGTAGCGGCCGGAATCGGCGCTAAAGTATGCGGAATCTGAGGAATGCGTGTCGCGGCGCTAGAACGTCGCGACAATAGCGATCGCGAGCCCTAGAGAAGGGGCAGAGCAGGTGAGCTTCGCTGCTCGCAATTTCGGAGCCGGCACTTGTCGCCGGGCGGGCAAGTCAAGTCGTTGTCGAATAAACCGAGTCGTTGCCGAATAAGTCAAGTCTCAGTCGTTAAAGCCGAGTCGTTGTCGAACAAGTCAAGTCGTTGTCGAACAAGTCGAGTCGTTGTCGAATAAGTTGAGTCGTGGTCGGAAAGAGGCTCAATCCCGTCGAAACTGTCGTGTCGAACCCTGAATCACTACCGTTTGAACTGTCGTGTCGAACTTTGTATTTTAGCCGTCGGGACTCGGTGTGAGTTGCCGTCGGAACTCTGTATAGTTTCACTTTGTTAATACAAGTACATTATATCACTCTTTACTTACGTGAGTGTGAGTCGTTGATTTGCCGTCCTGATAAATAAAAGAAATACCCGAATCCCGATACCTCCTTTTACATACTCGGAATCGGGGCAGAGAAGTTAACGATCGAAACCACGGATTGGAAATCAACGGTAACGATCTTACATACGCATAAGTTTCGCTCACGCCACTAGGCGTCGCAAGAACCGTAAACTTTCTCGCAAGTAAAAACTTACTTGGAAATATATATGTATATATGTACAAGTAAGTCTAAGCTATAATTATTCACCATGTGAATCACAATTTTGGAATGTGGAATTTTCGAGGATGCAGCTGTTCTAAACACGGCAATGAAGTTATAACTTGAAAATGAAATATACAAAAATATCTTATTTTAAAATATATATTTTCAAGCGTTTAAACTAAATTAATTTTGTGCTTGAAATTTATTATTATTAATGAACCTCTCCTTTATATACTTTGGAATGTTTATTATTTTGGTAATAATTACAAATACTAGAGTACTGGAAATTATGTCCATTTTAGTTCCTTCTTTGGATATTCTATAGACGTACAGAGTAGTGACAAACAGACGTTCTATGGACATTCTATGAACGTTCGTCGGATTGTATTCGGATATCTTATGGATGTTCGATATCCAAACTCGAACGTCCGATGAACGTTCATAGGACGTCCATGTGCTATCTGGGGTGTTAACAGGCTAATTGTATGTAATTAAATGTTTACACTCATTTATACACGTAATTATTAAAATATTACAAAGTTAATACACGTGATTTTATTTTTATTATTATAACCTCTTTGATTTAAAGATAAATAATCTTCTTTGAAAAAATGAGATTGCAAACATTTGTGCTACGTGCGTACGTTTTATACAAAGAGTAAATAGACGTCTTTATAAATGTGTGATAAATTTGTGTAGGAATGAAAATATTGACTATAGGCATCTAATTATATCAGTATCAAAGTTTCCGATAATCGATCCCACAATTCGAGACCGCAAGCTGTCCTTGCGCGCGTATGTAAGTTTACACCTTCGTTTGAATCACCAGGATTATTCATATACCAAATGTATATATAAACTGTTGAAATATAGTAAAGCGTCACATACAGAATTATCGCGCTAAATGATCTTTATAACGGAAGGACATCTATACTTTATTACTGCAATGGCAATATTATATGAGAGGAAATGATATAAAATCAGCTATATAATGACGTGTGTGCAATGTGTGCGTACATATACATGTAGTACGCCATAAGATAATTGGCGCTCATAATAATCAAATTCTAATCAGCGTAACCGCAATAATTTCAAGAAAATTGTATCCGGTAGATACTGATCTTTAGATGAAGCACTTATTTCAAAAGTAATTACAAGAAAAACAGTTTATATATTTATTATCGAGAGAAATATCAACTATGAAGTTTCATTCTTATACAACAGGAAGTAGTTCTAATTAATAATCTTTGAAAAATTTTGCGCATTGCGCGCATTTTGTTCTACGTTTAAAGTCTAGAAACCAGTCTAGAAACAGCTTTCAAGAACGTCCTTGAAATAATAAAATAGAATTAATATAATACTCACAGGCACTAGTAATTTCATCTAGTAGTATTTTCTCATTAAATAATATTAGATTATTCATTTTTCGTTATTGCAACGTTCTCGTTATGTAAACAATCGGCTATCGTGCTTTCACTTTATACACATGCACACACACACACACACACACACACACACACACACATATTTTAACACACACACATATTTTAAGTATGTGCGTGTATATAAGAATATTCTTATCATACTCTATATTTGTATAAAATTAACATAAAATTAAAATAAAAACTTGAATTTCTTATTTAATTATTCTGTTTTTGTTTTGTCAAAAATATGTAAAATTATGCAAAGTAACTCCACTATTAATTATTAAAAATAACTTATGCAAAAATAAACTCTACTATTAATACGAAAA
This sequence comes from Crematogaster levior, assembly GCA_901521435.1. Lineage (NCBI taxonomy): Eukaryota > Metazoa > Arthropoda > Insecta > Hymenoptera > Formicidae > Crematogaster > Crematogaster levior. The sequence continues at coordinate 20,658 of CABEGB010000749.1, forward strand.
CTCAAACGATTAGAAAAATTAATTGATGGAAAAGAGCATAAACAGAGCACAAACAGAGTGTTCGTGTTGAGATTTAATATTTATTACAAATAAAAATTAATCATACGTTCAGTATTGATATTTCTGTCTGTAATTAGATCATTTTTACGAAAATTGAAATATGTAACAGTAGTGGATAATTGCAAGAACGCAAAGTTCTTTATATGTATATCGCACAATTCACAATAAATGCACAATTATTGTACCTTCCGTAATAAAAATTATTTAAAATAATGTTATAGCCTAGAAACTTCCAGTACTTTTTTGTATAAAGTCATATTGAGAAATTGTTACTCACATTTAATGTAACAAAGGTATAGATATATCGGCAAGTATCTACTAATAGTAATATTTACTAATATTAAATTTATTTATATTAATATTTATTGTCAAGTATTAATAGCAACATTTCAAGACTTGAAACATAAATTATACGTTTTTTATACCATGATTTATTGCTTCTTCAAAAAAATAACGGACATGATTCGAATATTCCCCCACGCATAGTAAAACATCAAGGAAAACACATCATTATGTCACAAACTATAAAAGCTAGGACGCTATCTTATGATTTGCCAGTAACTCTTTGACCATACACTTGAACTACATTGTGTCGAAAAGAAAAATCAAACATGAAAGCAATAATTATCGTGCTTGCCATTTCTTTCGTCACCGTCTTGGTAAGAGTCTTTCCGCTAATATTTAATCTATTTTTCTAGAAATTAGATAAAAAACAAGTTAAAAACAGCCTGGCAACTTGGTTTTTATCTAATCAATTTTTATTATTCAATCTAATATATCAGACTTACATTCACATACACCTTTAATACTTGCCAAAGTTCTCTAGTTTCTAATTTTTTAAATTTTAAACTGTGTACTGTGTAACTTTTTTTTAAATATATATTTAATTTCCACAGAATATTATGAAAATTTCCTAACACTCTGAAAACGTCCCAAATAGACACATTGAAAAATGTATTAATTATTATTCATTAAGCGAATATTAATTGTTACTTAAATACCAAATTTGAGAGAAATTAGAGTGTATCATTTGGATAAAAGCTTATATGTAAGTTATATATAGTAATATACAGGGTGTCCCATTTGAAACAGTACGGCTCAATAACTCTGCAAGGGGGGAGGTACAGCAAAATAGTTCGGATGAAAGTTGTAGGGTTTGGAGGAGGGAAACTTAATCCTGATGGAATCGAGCCTCTCATGGTTTCTGTTTTTATGTAGCAAGCATAAAGTCAGTTTTTTCGAATGGCAACAACATTTTTCACCCCTAGAAAAGTTGTGCATCTCAACGAGACAAATTCAACCATACCATATGTTATGGTGTTTTCATCGATTTACCATGAAATATCATCCAAAAATGAAACTTAATGGAGACGTCTTTATTCAAACAATTTAGCTCGTCTAAAGCCCTGGAATGTCAGTTGTTTATCATTTAATCGATGCATGATGTAAACAAAAGATCCCTTCACAATAGTCGGATATTATTTTCGATTGTGAATCAATATTGAAGCAATCTCTAGTAGTTTTCAGATCATTTATCTTCTGTGTACCTGTAGTGATTCGCAATTGTTTATAATGAATGTGTTGACATTTTACTCATCTTGGGTGAGTGTATCAAGGAGTGTATCGGAGGACAACCATATATGTAATACTCCTATATTGCTAACTCTGTATCTTCACAATGAGAGGATCGAGCCCCATAAAAGAGAGACGCACGAATTCCAAATATGGGCAGACGGTTAAGGCGGGGAGCACAGACCATTGCATAATGCATAACGCATATGCATAAGAAATTTGATTGGTCCGTTAGCATGTGCATAAGGAATTCGACCAATCGAATTTCTTATGCATATGTATTATGCATTATGCAAAAGTCTGTGTTTCCCGCTTAAGGGCTATCACACACAAAATACATAGCGTAGCATAAACATAACATAAGACCGCTGGACCAATAAACACCTAGAAAAAAGTCGCCATATTGATTTACATAAGATGCGCATTGGTCCAGCGGTCTTATGTTATGCGTATGCTCTGTTATGCATTTCGTGTGCGATGGGCTTAAGCCTCGTTATGCGCAGGCGCGTCTATTGAGTGAGTGTGAGCGAGAGGCTAAGCATTAGAAAATGAGACGGAAAGAACACGAAAAGAGAAAACATTACCTGGGGCCATATTCTTGAAATAATTGCGTATGCGTAAGTTTTACTGCGCAGGTTTAATCATACCGTAAAATAGCTGCGCAATAAAATCTACATATACGCAAAAATTTCAAGAATACGGCCCCTGGTCGCGTCTGCCTAAGCCGTCGTCTACAATGAGATTTTAAGCCTCAAGCTGTAAGAAATTGACCAATCACAGTTCAATTTGAGAAGAATAAGCGAATATGATTGGTTAATTTCTTATGGCTTAAGGCTTAAAATTTCATTGTAGACGCCGGCTAACGCTGTTAGCGCACAAAGCAGCTGAACCGTGCGCGAGAGAAAGACTATTATACGTCTGTACCGTAATGTTTGGACTGAGATCGACACTCTTCTAGCAATATAGGAGTATTACATATATGAGGGCAACACGATTGTATCAACAGCGGTTTCCCGATCGACAAAATCATCCTTCTGCCAAATCATTCGCCAAATTGAACGAAATTGTCGACAAGAGCGAATTATTTAAATATTCTTTTTCCAAATCGATGGATTGGTCGCGGTGGTTTTGTCCAGTGGCCCCTCGATCTCCGGATCTTACACCACTCGATTTTTATTTGTGAGGTTACATTAAGGATGTAGTTTACACCAATCGACCTACAATACCCGAGGATCTACAGAGACGCATCAAAGATGTGATCGCGAACATTCCACCTGGAGTTCTTCTGTCGGTTGTGAGAAATTTTCGACGTCGGCTGGAATTATGCCTTACTGTGAATGGCGGTAACATGAACACTTCCGGATGAAAACACCATAACATATGATATGGTTGAATTCGTCTCGTTGAGGTGCATAACTTTTCTAGGGGTAAAAAATGTTGTTGCCATTTGAAAAAACTGACTTTATGTTTGCTACATAAAAACAGAAACCATGAGAGGCTCGATTCCATCAGGATTAAGTTTTCCCCTCCAAACCCTACAACTTTCATTCGAACTATTTTGCTGTATCTCCCTCCCTTGCAGAGTTATTGAGTACTGTTTCAAATGGGACACTGCGTGCGTGCGTGCGTGCGTGCGTGCGTGCGTGCGTGCGTGTGTGTGTGTATAATATACCCAAATACCTATTTGATATATATATTTATACATAGGGTGAGTTCACAGATGAACAAAAGGCAAAACTCAGAGAATATAAAGAAACCTGTGTCAATGAATCTGGCGTCGATTTAGGTAAGTAAAGAATAAGTAAAGAATAAGCTCAAAAATTTATGATTAAAAAATTAAAATAAACAATTGCATTATGATAATAATTTGTGTTTCAGCCGTACTTGAAAATGCAAAAAAAGGGGAAATACCAGATAATGATGAAAAACTTGCTTGTTTTGCTACCTGTCTTTTAAAGAAAATTGGAGTTGTAAGCGAGACTCGTATCTCATTTTAATATATGTATAGGTATTAAGAAAATAAATAAAAAAGAAAATCATTTTACGCAGATAAATGCGGATGGAGATGTTGACTGGGAGGTAGTTCGTAATAAAACACCAAAAGACGTACCGCAAGAACAAGTCGATCAAGTATATAACGCGTGCAAAGACATTAGTAAGTATATGAATATGAATTTGAGCCAATATCGATTTTTATCCGTTTATAAAATTGATATTATAATCTTATTATCTGCTTACACATTTCTCTTAAATGTGAAAGTGCAGGAATAAAATATTGAAATATTGTTTCAGCTGGAACTGGTTGCGAAAAGGGACACAATCTGTTTAAATGTTTCTTGGAAAATAAGAAATTGCATCTATTATTAAGCGAATGAGAAATTTTACATAAAAACCTAAGACCTACTAGACATATTAGATGTATTGTCTACTTTGGATAACATTAAAATATTATTTTGCACCTTCGATAATGTAAAACTTTGTTTATGAAAAAATAAATTTAGCATTTATATGTAGTTTCAGCAACAAAACAAGTCTCTCTTTTATAAACTTTTCAAAAACTCTCCATAAATACAAGTTTCTACATAGAACACATAACATAAAATATTAAAGTGAATATAGTGAGTAATCTAATTTAAGTTATCCACATAAAATCTTATAAAATTTTATATTAAAAGAAACTTATTGAATTTAGTAATTATAAATTTGTAAGGTACAACGCGCATTTGCAATAGTAAAATATATAAATATAAAACAAATAAATTAATATTACTGTATATAAAAGATTTAATAAATGCCTTTTTTATGTTTTTTTTATTTTCACGGTTTCTTAAGATTTTCATCGACGTCACCGGAAACGCATTCTAATTATATAATTTTTTCAAATTCCATGACCAATCAGAAGCCAGGATCGTTTCGCGTAGCGAAAAGCGCGGAACAATCCTGGCTTCTGATTAGTCATGGCAAGTCTTCCGCGCGGTTCCGCGTACATGGTGTCTCTGGAATAGAGAATGCGTCATAGAAGCAGCCAATCAGAGCTTTGCAGAAAATGTCGTAGTACAAGCGATTCATTTGACGTTTCCAAAGTTACAAACGCTATTGCTACAAATTCTTCCGATTAAGTGATCCATTAGCGTTATAAACATTACTAGGTTTGTTCGCGTTGCTTACACTTTTCACACTTTTACACTTAGTGTACACTAATTCTCTTTCTCTTTCACTTTCTCTTTCGGTAACCCAAACGAATTAGTGTACACTAAGTGTAAAAGTGTGAAAAGTGTAAGCAACGCGAACAAACCTACTGACACTACATTACTACACAAATGGATCGCATATGAAGCATTGGAATCCTAGGCTGAAATAAAAATAGTTCGAATTTTTTTTTGGAGACAATAAAAATGGATACAACAATTTATTACTATGTGTAGCAATAAATTTGCAAAAGTCTTATGCTTATACATATGAAGACACAGATCTAGAAATAATAAATACAATCGTACAAAAAATGGAACCGATAAAGAATCCAGGACGGATTCCAAAAATTGAAGGTTATGTGGAACATTTAATTTCTTCATTGAACAGCATTCAGAATTAGATTTGGCATCTAATAGTTGTATTATTACCATTTTCTTTTAATTTTATTATCGTATGCAGTATAAATATTAATGACGTTTAATCAATCAAATCCATTAACGCATTAGAAGAGGAGGGGATTAACAACCGCCCCAGCGACGCTTTACCGCATGCGCATAGCGCTGCAAAACTCCAGAAGAAAGAGAAACGAATATACGTCTGCACCGTAGTATTTCCACCTCTTCCACTTATTGCTCAGATAGGATACTAGCAATATAGGAGTATTACATATATGGAGTACCTCAACCACCAATCGTAAGTAAGAATAGGGTAGCCAATCGTAATCGCAGTTTCGTAGTTGCGAGTCGCTAGTGTGATATAGGCATTACAGTGGATGCTTTCCAGCAAGCCGCAGTGTAACACAGTGTCCACTAGTGTGAGTGAGACACACTCAGTATATCTAGTGAGATATATGAGTGTGTCTCACTCATACTAGTGGACACTGTGTTACACTGCGGCTTGCTGGAAAGCACCCAGGGCTACGTTCCAAAACCTTACCCGGGTGACTATAACACTAGAAGTTGCTATAGTATATGTCACGTATGCTATAGTACTTCTAGTATTATAGTGCACTCGAGTAAAGTTTTGGAACGTACCCCAGTATGATTCCACGTTGTCAATCTTGTCAGTATATATTTGATTGTAAAACATGGCTTCGAAAGAAAGTAACCTTTCTGCATTATACATAGAATTAAATAAATTAGGACAAAATGGGGAATATGAGAGGGCTCTAAAAACTGCAAACAGAAGTAAGTTAAGTTTAAAAGTAAATTTTATTTATTAAAATAACGAAAGCAAAATCAATAATCACGACAAAAACAATCGGGATTTTTACGCTGCTATGATGCTTTCAATTCACATACTTGCATAAAATTACGTTTATGAGTCCTTGAAACAATTTAGATCCGAAAAGCATTGTGAAACAAATTATGTCATTTAGAGCATTAGAAAGTAATTCCGTTATTTAGTTTTAGGTATTTCTCAAGATGAAGAAGCGGCGTTTCATTGTAAGATCATTTGTTACATCCAGATGTCCAAATTCAACGAAGCATTACAACTTATCGTTAAAACTCCCAGATTGGCAATGTATGACAATATTATTATTAATGTTATTATACAATATACAATGATATTTATTGATTATAAATGTAATATTTATCAATCTTTTTTAAATTTAGAAATATGGAGTTTGAAAAAGGATACTGTCTATATCGTTTAAATCAGGTTTCCGAAGCATTAAAAGTGATAGAAAATGTACAAAATCCTTCTCTGAAGATCAAAGAACTAAAAGCTCAGATATTGTATCGTCTAGAAAAATATGAAAAATGTTTTGCAGTATATAGAGATATCATTAAGAATTCAAATGACGAGTATGAAGAGGAAAGAGAAACAAATCTTGCAGCTGTTCTTGGAAACTTAGCAATCGAGGGTTCTGTAAGTCTCGTGCATTTTAGAGAAAAAATCAAGAGTTTAATATTAAAATATCAATAATTTTGACTTAATAAAAAAATTATTTCTAGAATTTAGAAGTTCCTTCCTTGCGTGAACATACTTACGAGTTAACATACAATGCAGCGTGTCGTTTACTCGCACAAGGAAGCAGAGATGATAAAGCTATTTTAATAGAAGCAGAAAAGAAATTGCGAGTTGCTGAGAAAATGTGCAAAGAGGGATTGGAGGAAGATGGAGCATCCGAAGAGGAGATTGAAAATGAATTGGGTATAATTCGAGTACAGCTTGGCTATTGTTTGCAATTGCAAGGTCGAGAAAAAGAAGCACATGCATTATATACGGCTGCTCTTAAGGCTAAGCCAGACGATATTGCATTAGTTGCTGTAGCTAGCAACAATTTAGTATGTCTGAATAAAGATCAGAATGTTTTTGATAGTAAAAAGAGAATGAAAAGTGCTACTCACGAAAGTCTAGAGCACAAATTAACTTCTAAACAAAGAAGAAATATCGCATACAATCAGTGTTTACTAGCGTTTTATACTGATCAGGTAAGTCTTGTATGATTCTGTGTATATTATTAGTTAGCTATATATATACAGGGTGTCCCATTATAAAACATCCAGTCGAATATTTCGAAAACCAAGCCCGGGAGAGAAAAATTTTTCAGACAAAAGTTATTTGGTTTCGAGGGACCCATAAGATGATACCATTGGTTTGACCTTGAAGAATTATTTGAAAGTTACATGAAAGTCACCTCAATTTTTTTAAATGGCATCCCCTATTTTTTATTACATATTCTTGTAGCTGACTTCAAGAGCTTTCCAAAACACTATAATAAAGTATTTTTTTATTAAGTATTTTCCGAGTTATAAAGCTTGAAATAATTTCATAATTTTACATAAACTGTAAAATATCTCGTAAAATATTTACTTTTCGATGACCTTACCTCAATACTTTTATGCACAGAATAATGAGAGGAACCAATTGGTGTCAAGAAAACACATAGTTGTTTTTAAGAAAAAATATGCAATTTGTAACTAACAATTACATATTTTTTCTTAAAAACAACTATGTGTTTTCTTTACACCAATTGATTCCTCTCATTATTCTGTGCATAAAAGTATTGAGATAAGGTCATCGAAAAGTAAATATTTTACGAGATATTTTACAGTTTATGTAAAATTAAGAAATTATTTCAAGCTTTATAACTCGGAAAATACTTCATGAAAAAATACTTTATTATAGTGTTTTGGAAAGCTCTCGAGGTCAGCTACAAGAATATGTAATAAAAAATAGGGGATGCCATTTAAAAAAATTGAGGTGACTTTCATGTAACTTTCAAATAATTCTTCAAGGTCAAACCAATGGTATCATCTTATGGGCCCCTCGAAACCAAATAACTTTTGTCTGAAAAATTTTTCTCTCCCAGGCTTGGTTTTCGAAATATTCGACTGGATGTTTTATAATGGGACACCCTGTATATTTGTGTGTGTATTGTTAATCTTGTTATTTAAATTAAGATAATATGCACTCATTATATGTTTTCAGGGAGAACAATGTCACCAACTGTGCAATAATCTCGCGAAAGAGTACATTATGCTTGCAGCAGATGCAATGTTCATAAAAGCTGTACAGCTTAGCAAAGAAGGTAAACCGAAAGAAGCAGCAAACCTCTTAATCGAACATGCAGTCAACGAAAAGGAATTGTCTATGAAATTGGCCAGCGTGCAAGTACTTTTAAGTCACGATGAAAGAAAAGATGCAATCGCTATTCTTGAAAATCTAAATGAAAAGGATAGATCTCTACCTGGGATAGTTAGTGCACTCGTTACACTTCACTTAGCTGATAACGACCGAGAAAGAGCATCGGCCGCTCTAAAAAATGCAGTCGCTTATTATAAAAAGACCAAGGTATATGAATTTGATATATGCACTGTATCATATTTTCCAACATATTAATAGATTTTTTTTTTTTACTAAGTTACATGGAAAATTTTTTTTCAGGAAACCACTGAAAATTTAGGAGAATTGTGGCGACAAGCTGCTAATTTTTACTTACGCGGTGGAGAACACAAGATTGCTGCTGACATTCTACAAGAATTAGTAGATGCTTCACCGTCTGACACCAAGACTCTAGCTCAATTAGTAGTAGCTTATGTACAGTTCTGTCCTACTAAAGCACAATCATTATCCAAAAGATTACCACCGCTTCATGATCTCGCCGAAACTACCGACGTTGACGCATTAGAAAGTAGCAATTGGGTTATCGGAACTAAAGTAGTAAAGAAAAAAATTGAACCTTCGCCTGGGTAAATATTGTATTTTAATCAAGTATTTTACTTCAATTTGATTACTTAAAAATCACATATATGTTTTGATTTCTTACTCTAGCAAGCCAATAGCAGATATAATTCAAAAGAAGCACAAGAAACGTAAACGTAGGGGTAAATTACCAAAGCACTATGATCCAAATGTTGTACCAGATCCAGAGCGATGGTTACCGAGACACGAACGTAGTGGATTCCGTAAGAAACGGGATAGAAGGAATAGAGATACCGCTATGAAAGGAACACAGGGAGCTGCTACAGGAGCTAGTGATCTTTAGTACGTACAGTCTATGTGTACGCTGTACATTAGCTAAAGTAGTAGAATTAGAATTCCAATTTGAGAACATATTTAGAATTCTTCTTTACGGTAACTTTTAACAAAATTGAGAGGCATATTTGGGATAACGGTCGAAAACTCGATCATTTTGAGTTCCTCCCCAATTAACTACCAGTCAGCCGCTACCACAATAAGTCGTGCATTACCCTTGCATTACTGTAGTCTATAAATGTACGATGAATTAATTATTGAAAAGATAATAATGTATTTTATTTTATAGTGACATCACTAAAATGCCTGCAAATGCCAAGCCTTCTCCAAACCCTCGTCATAGTTCCACAGTGGAAACTTCTGGGCCGCGTCAGCAACAACGCAAAGTTCAACAAAAAAAGAAGAAGAAAGGAAGCAAGTGGTAACGATTATCATGTTATTTCAGTAAACTCATGGTCTTTTGATATTAAACAAATTAGATTGTATAACTTAAAAAAAAAACATTTGTTACCGAAAAATACAAACTGAAAAAGAATAAAAATGAAAGAAATAATCAAATGGTTTTGCTACTATGTAGCTGTATTTTGTGAAAAACGCAAGATGTAATACTGCCATTAAAAAAGAATATTGTACACCCTGTACATGTGTATTATTAAAGAAATATGTTTACGACCTATCTATGGCTTGTACATGCATCAATTTATCACTCATAGATCTATCTTGTAAATCCAGAGACTTATTTATTAATAAATTTCATGCATTTAATGCATTAAAAAAATTTTTTTAATTTTATTCTAACAACATGTATTCTATATCTTTTTTTCTTTTGATATCTTGCAAATTTGTTTAGAAAAGTCAAAAGTTTTTATATCGCAAATACATACAGACATATAACATGCATATAAATACAACATAGACAATATTAAATTATGCTTTAGAAAATATTTTTATTTCTTTTCTCACGAAGAATCCTCTTAATCAACTCGTGACATATTAACATGTAAGTAACGCATCTTTTGTCTACACACAGTGACTAGGAATAGGTGATATACATCTCTTTTTCACATTGATAACAATTGTGTATAAAAATATCATCTGTTCTCTTTATACTCAGCAACTCTGTAATAGATAATGTGTGATTGTGCGTTGGTTTGTAACACTTGTATGTATATGTAACAGACATATAAGTCAAAATTGTAAAATAGTATTACGTTGGAATATAACTTTAATGCCACAAGAATGTTTCTATATTGATTATGTTATCCAACTATGTCAAAACCTTGTAAAGATATATTTTGAAATATCGCTATAACGAGTCGATGTGCATGTGAAAGAATCTTGTTTTTAACAGTTACTAGTTAGTTAACTTAATTTATTGTCCTGCAATCAATTTACTCTATATGTATTATTGTTTGTTGCTGTGTATAAACTCATAATAATGATCATTAAGATAATTAAAAAATATTTCTCAGTTTTTTATATCTTTACCTTTATGATGATCTATCATTACATTTATGATTCTATCAAATTTTAATTTCAAATAAATTATTTTGCTCAATTTTGCTTACACTCATTGAAAAAATTGCATTCTTGGAAGAGTATGAGGGAATGGGTACTGCTGGTCCTCTTTGCTACTTTTTCTTTATACCGATACATCAATATGTAAAATGTAAAATAATATTGTCAAAACAATTTTTAGGGAAGATAATTTTTAACTTTTTTAATTTAACTTAATTAAATAATCGAATATTTATTATATACATATATAAAATTATAATATTCACGTATCGAATTACTGTTATTGTACTCATTTACTGATAAATTATTGTTTTCTGTAGGTTTTCTGTAGCAAAGCGGTTAAATTGGCAAATTGGAAAAATGTGTATTTAACTTTCTAATTATCAATGTAAAGAATAGACGAGTAAGGCACAAATATACGCAAATATGCGTGCTAACACGAGATAATTATGCAAAGCCATGATAGACTATGCCATACTACGCAGTCACGATAATGTGAATGCGTATAATGTACAATGAGGTGTAAATCTTTATAAATATTCCTCTATATTAGCGATATATAATGCTACTTTGTAGGTATTATACCCTCCCAAACATCTTCTCGTTGTTTGTTGGCTAATCGTCTTTTCTCTGTAATGCAAAAATCCTCTTAATAATTATTAAATTATTTTTATTTTTATAATATCATATACTATAATAGACGTACCTTTTGCTTCACGCAATATATTCTTTTCGTGTTCACGTTCTTGTCTAGATGTGGCAAGCTTTACGCCCAATGCACCTGTAACTAATCTTCTAGCTAAGGCGGCGCATGTTTCGGGACGATTCCTATAAGGTTGTAAAAATTCTGCGCTTCTTCTAGCTTTCATTTTACTTAAAGCGGTAGCTTCGCTAAGTGGTCTCGTTTTCACAAATGGATGATTCGATGCTAACACTTCAGCAGCTTAAAAGAAAATAATAGAAACAAAACAAGAATATATATTATATATATATATATATATATATATATATATATATATATATATATATATAATTGCGGTAGGTTTTATTAATTGAACTTATCAGAAGAAAACTATTTTCAACAATCATCGATGTCGATGACTGTGAAATTATTAGCAGCATCGAAGATGCAAAATAATCGTAAATTTTCGCAAGTATAATTTAAGTACAATAAGTTAAAATAAGTTATTAAGCTGTTTTGAATATAAAAATGTACAAGTTACATGTTTATTATTTTCATACTAATATAAATCACTAGACATGTACATACCAACGAGAGGACTACTGAAAACGCCCAAACAATGAGTATCGTCTACCCACTTCAGCTCAAAACCACCATTCTTAAAAGAACTAAAGACAGCCGCCAAATCACTAGTTTTGAACTCTGAAGGAAAATTGTATATTTCTACAACGTGTGCAAATTCGTCACTGGACACTTCAATTTGCTTGCTATATGCCTTGTAATCGTTCTTTGGTTGTTCTATCACTACTTCACCTACTGCCGACGTAAGCTAAATAACAGAGAGAGAAAGAGAAACCATATATAAATAATGGATTACAACAGAGACAAACGCAATAAAAGTTATTTAATGTAAAAACGTTAAAACGTTAATATACTGACCTCTTCTATTAATGTTGGATCTAAACAATCGCCATTATCGTCAAATAAGCTATCCCAATCGCATTCGTCTCTGTTCATTTTTAGAGGTGGAGAAGGTGGTGGAGCTGGCTTGCTTTTTTGTCTTTCTACCTTTTTTACTTTTTTTTCAGGTGGTGTTACAAGAATTGAAGAAAATTGTCCAGATTCTTTGGATTTTTTTTGAATGGTATCAGAAATTATTAGAACATTCGATACTACATTCTGCTCAACTAATTGTTTATCTTTGTCATCAATTACATCGTTACAACTTAAATGTTCGAGTAAGGATTGGTTTTCTTTTATAGTTTCTTGTATCTTTCCTAATTGTTTGTCATTAATTTCAACTTGGTTGGGTGATTTCAATAGGCTGGGATTAGTACTATTGTCGACAAGATTATTAGCTGCGAAAATTTCTTTCTTTCTTTCTCTCTCTTCGAATAAAGTTGACACATCTTTTTTCAGTTCTTCCGAAAATGTATACATGTGCTCGCTATTATTGAGAGTATCGGAAATCTTCCCAGCATCTAAAGAAACTACGTTTTTTGAAATCTCTCGCAGGAAATATTCATCCTTGATCTTTGTGTCCCGACTCTCGGAGATTTGATTATTCAAAGTATCGCCTAGATTTTGTTGACTACAACATACATCTTGTAGTTTAGAGTTATTATTCATATTTGAATCTCCATTTAATGTCGTGTGAGAAACTTTTAGACTTTGCAATTTCTTATCTTCAGTTTCTAAACTTCTGCGATGTCTAGGTACGTAAACCGCTCGATCAGGTCGTTTTTGACGTACATTCCTGCATACATACATACATACACATGTCGATAACATGGAATTTTTGAGTGGCTAATATAGTGCAAAATTCTAATGCAAAAGAGATACGCTCATTATATACATTAATTGTCAAGTACATTCTACATGTATATAACGATACATATAATGATTATGTATAATAATTATCAATAAAAATAATCATTTAGTAAGTCTTACTTGACCGAAGAGAAATCTGTAGTAGATTGTATCTGTGTACTATTTATACATGTCTGAGAGCAATTGTTAGCTCTCCTAGCCGCTGGCGGCCTATAAATCTCAACCGTTGGTACTGACTTGACTAAAAACAAATGGAAATTTTAAGTATCTCGCAACGAAAGTATCTGTCACATGACCTGACAATTATTGATTATTAAGTAACTTATATTCATAATCACCTTGTCGCTGCAGTTTGCATTCCGGAGACGTTGAGGGCGAGCGTCGGCCTTCAATACCCATTCCGCGAATTGTGGCCTTTTGTTTTGTTGCAATGTTTGTTTTACACTCAGGAACATTCGGTTTTAGGTCCCAATCTCTTTATAATAAAAATGATATGTTATTCCTCTAAACAAAGTTTTAAAACATTCTTGATATTTCAGGATCGTATCGTAATACCGACGAAATAGAACAACGATTAAGAAGTAATTTCGATTAAGAATCAATTTTACTTTTTGCGTTGTACAACGTATAGCGTTGCAATTATACACGCATAAACACACCCTCGTTATACAAGTTATTTACACATCGTTATATACATACGCCATAATTGAGCGTAATTTATATACGTATTACAGTATCAGATCGTTGCGAAGTACCATTGACGAAAGAAAACACAAATAATCGTTTACGCGTTCGATAACTCGTTTAGATTCGATCGAATACTTTAGCGGAAAAAAAGAGAGCGAGGCTGAGAAGAATTATTTTTGGCACTTTAGCATTTATACCTTCTCAAATCGCTCTTGTAGCATACTACGGTACGTCTAGCCGAGCCTTGGCCGATCGAGAACGTATGCAGCAAATCCGGAAAACGATCTTGTATCAGCTGGTGTATTATATACCGACGATAGTTATTGACAGGCGGAAAGACGAGCACTCTGCAAAAATGAAAAGAAAGAATGTGTTTCTCGCTGAAAGTAAGATCTGCCGTTTCAGTAGTATCGGTAGTATCGTTTCGGTCGGTTTGGTGAACGTAATGCCTTACGGCACTGACTCGAGACGAGGATGGAAGGGGAAGAGACGAGACGATATAAATGCTAGCTAACTTTTACATAACCCATTCACTTTCTCCCTCGTTCCTGAGAACTTACGTGGCGTAGACATTGGCGCTTACGACTTGGCGTCATGCCACAAATTGTCTTTCGATCTCTTCTTTTTGATCGCCTGACGAGCGCGAATGGCGAGAGATATCGTGTACAGTACATAGTACATGCTACATAGTGCATACTTTCGACCTTTCGACAATCAAGAGGAAAACTATTCCACTTGCTTCATATATCACTAGATCAGTAACGGTGTGAAAATGAGAATTTCATTAGGCCAATTTAATTAGGTTTATTACGTTCCCTTGAACTCTACGAAAAAGAAAGAGTGTGCTTTTTATATCACGTAAGCGTGTGTGGTGCGATTACTAAACCACATGAGCAAGGAAAGATTGGATATCTAGATGTATAAGAGCTCAATTATATATTCAAAATACAAATTGTATTTTAGTCATAACCACATTAAGTTGTTTCACACAATTTCAACTTGAGTTTCAAAGTTTCAATGAAAGTCAAACGTTAAGATGATTGAAATTAAATCCAAATTATTATATATTCCCAGGATAGACCAATACAAATTTTGCACGTGCAAAGAAATATGCATTTGCATAAATCTGATGTGAGACGTATTAAACTTTTTAGTATTTTACTATTTTAATACCGATGTATCATTCCACTGAGATAAATGTTAATATATGTCGATTATAATGATAAAAGTATACCAAACATTATATATATTAATTTATGCAGCACCAATTATATGTAACATATACAAATATAGATAGAAGCAGTAAAATGTAACAGAAATGAGATCATTCAACTCTTTGTACTAGCAAAAACAAAAGTTACTTGTGTGTGTGCGTCCTCTGTTATTTATAAATTCTATATTAGGCATGGGAATGTGTTGACAGTAATTTTGTTAAAATCTGAGTCCTTTGTCAATGCACGTGTGTGAACATATGTACGTTACGCAAATATAATGACGTATGAAATAGTCAAGATTAAAAGGAAACGAAAAATGTTTTACACTTGCGACTAACGGATACCGTAACTAACCTCTAAAGATGACGTCGGCGTGGTCTTGCAAGCATCTTTCAATACTCTATTCCAAGAATCTTATTCTAATATTCTCGTACCTCTTACACGTCTTATCCTTCGCAAAGATGGTTACGTCGTGTTCGACATCCTCGGAAAACAGGCTATCTTGCAAACTCATTTATCTTGCGTTAACATTCACAAAGTATATGCATGCGCCAGTGTATAACTTGAACATTCACCGTTATTCGTCCGATGAATTTGTACTTGCGTCTCAATCAGTTCCGGGTTTTTTCTCAACTCAAGTTTCCTTCACAAACTCGTACATCACACAACAAACCGCCCCGCTACGCTTGAGAATTCACTTGAATACACACTCAAATACACAATACGTCATACCACGCTATATTTTCGTAAAGTGGAAGAGTTGAAACAGATCGCCGATTGCGCGCCAATCGCGGAACAGAGTAAAGTGATCTGGCGTAGCGATTGGTTCATTTTTCCGTATGTTGCATGCAGTCACACATTTCCAATCTGTGCAAGTTCATCGATGATCCGCAGGCCTATGTGGTTACGATTTTTACGAATTTTGACGTTAAGATATAAGCATACGCTGTAAAATCAACCACGTATCATTGATCCATACAAAGGACGCTATATAATGCCTGTAGTGAATTTATATTAGGAAATTTCTTTATATGTTTATAATAATTCTGAATGTTCATGTATATAATGTGCGTTTAATATCAGGCTCAAATACATATGTATCTGACTTAAGGTTAGGCATTCGGTCACAAATGACGGCATCGGCTTGTCTTCAGCCAAGCAGAAAAAGCCAGTTTCGTAAAAGCGCTAGTAGATTTTTTATTACGATTGGTTTCTACACTCGCATCCAAGGGAAATGCACTAGCAGGCAACAATCAATCATATCGAATGAGAAACACCAATTAATAAGCGTTCACTGGGCTCGCTGGCCTTTCTACTGAACGCAGCTACTGATACTGAGAACCACTGCACATCGCACGGTACGAAAGTGAAACGAGCTACTCTGTGGAATAGCTACGTCAATCAGTGTAATGGATGTAAAAAATCGCAAGTACACGTGCGCGCGCACGCACACATACACTCATAATTAGAATTTAGATAAAACGTCAGTTGGCTGATCTTCGCGCGGCGCTCCATTTCAACACCGCTTCGCAGCACCGTTACAACACTGTGAACTTTCCTCTTATCTCTCACGAGAGTTGTTAATTTGTGATACCATTCTTTATATCATTACCGCCCGTTGTCGTCTACTGTCTCGCGTTGACAACATGAGTACCAGATTCACCGGAATAGAATTGGGGCCTCCTATCGAAGTTTTTGCGCTGCAAAAAGCATTCGTCGATGATACTTACGAAAACAAAGTTAATCTTACCATAGGAGGTACGTAACTGTTTGATCTCTCACTGCACGCTATCATGTTCAAGACCACTTTGTTCTCTTATTTTAGTTAGAAAGACAAGACCAATTTTATATATATATAGATTTATAGTAATGCTTGCTTTTAGCAAGCTTTTAAAAAAATTAGCACTTTTACTATCAAATTAACGTATTTTACTAATAAATACAAAATAGACCTTATACACCTTTTTTTTTTAAGCTTCATACCTCGAGTCACCTTGGGTCACCTCCAGAGTGATTACATAATATTCCATGTCATTCGTATAGATACAGACACGCACACACAATTTTTCTTAGTCAATTATTTTAAAGAAAAAAATATAAATACAAAAATAAGAATCAATGCAAGTGTTTTAGATATGTATGATCTCAAATCTAATCTATTAACTTTTTTATATGTTTATGAACATAGCTACTAATTAATATTGAATATATTACGTAAGAAAATTGCTTCAATTTACACAAGAACATTTCTCAAAATATGAATTTGCTTTTGCTTTAAAGCCTAAATTTATTTCTCTTTGGGATTTATATGTGCTTAAGTAATTTCATGTGATAATCTCTTATAACTTATAATGAACCATGAATCCCTTTTTAGCTTATCGTACTAACGAAGGTAAACCATGGGTTCTACCAGTTGTAAGAAAGGTAGAGAAGATGCTGGCAGCAGATGATTTACAAAATCATGAATATTTGCCAGTTCTTGGCTTGGAAGCATTTAGCGAAGCCGCTACGAGTATGTTATTAGGTGCAAATTCTCCTGTCATTGCCCAAGGGCGTGCCTTTGGTATTCAGTCGCTTTCTGGTACTGGAGCACTGCGTGTAGCTGCTGAATTTCTAAGCCGTATTCTACATTACGATACCTTTTATTACAGTAAACCTTCCTGGGGTAAGTAAATTTAAAAGAATAATATGTCAATCTTATTTCATCTGCTAGTGAAAATTTTCGTGTATTATAAGATTATGTGCTGGCAGAAAATCACAGACTGGTATTTACTAATGGAGGGTTTAAAAATGTTTGCGAATATACGTATTGGGATGAAAAGACTCGTAATATCGATTTAGAAGGAATGCTCCATGATTTACGAGATGCTCCAGAAAATGCTGTAATTATTCTACATTCGTGTGCACATAATCCCACAGGATGCGATCCAACGCCAGAGCAATGGACTAAAATAGCTGATGTAATACAGGAAAAACAACTTTTTCCACTGTTTGATAGTGCATATCAGGTTAATATCTAAGCGAATAGATAATATAGTTATGATCATTTTTAGCACGCTCTCAGTAAATCTGCAAATTGATTCTTAATAGGGTTTTGCAAGTGGAGATTTAGATAAAGATGCATATGCTGTGCGAATGTTTGCCGAACGTGGAATCGAATTCATCTGTACGCAAAGTTTTGCGAAAAATTTTGGATTATACAACGAAAGAGTTGGTAACATAGTTTTTGTACTGGCTGATACAAAGGAGATGGTGCAAGCTAAATCGCAATTAACGTTAATTATCCGAGGAATGTATAGCAATCCTCCTAATCATGGCGCTCGAATTGTTGCGACCGTGCTAAGAAATCCAGAGCTCTTTGAGGAATGGTATTGATTTGTAAAATATATATAAAACATAAAAATAAAAAAAAAACAATTATATTCTAACAAATTAATTTAAATCTTTGCCAGTGAGTATTAAAATTATATTCTAATTACTTTAACAATACAATTTAATATCTTAGGAAGGATCATATTAGAACAATGTCTAGTAGAATTAAACAAATGAGAGTGGGCTTGCATCACAGACTGCTCAAACTAGGTACTCCAGGTATTTGGGATCATATTATTCAGCAAATTGGAATGTTTTCATATACAGGACTCACCGGTTAGTTGTAAAAATTATATTCTTTAGCTTTACAATGTTTTAGCTTTAGATGTTTGATAAGACTATTCTGTTATGAAAAAGTTACGAAAAAATTTTTTTCTTCCAATTTTCTCTTAGAGAAGCAGGTGCAGCATCTGAGAGATCATTATCACATTTATATGTTACGTAGTGGACGTATAAATATGTGCGGACTCAATGAAAATAATTTAGATTATGTCGCAAATGCGATTAATGAAACGATAAAGCTGTTGCCAGGAACAGAGAACGACTGTACGTGTTAAGATAAAATATTACAAGTACAAATTAATAATCAAGCCTCACATTAATTAAAATTATAAATTATATATATATATATATATATATAGATATATATATATAAAATATTGTAATATATTTTTTTATGACAAAATTCAATTTCAGTTAATAATCAAAAAATAATTTTTTTTTATTAGTACTGAAATTTATTATATGAAGCTGCATTCTTCATCCTACTTTAATCTCAAATTATTTTATATAGTTCTTTCCTGTGAATAATTGTCTTTTTTTTTCACTTTTTTACCACAAAATTTTACGAGATAAAGTACAAAACACTGCAAAGTATTATAATGATGCCAAATTTGTTATGAGTATTAATTATATTGTTAAATAGAAAATTGTTTTAGGCACATATGTGGTATGTTGCTAAAAGTATATGTAGTTTATATTGTTAAAAGTAAAAGTTATCTAGTAGCATTTAAAAAAAGTTGTTAGAATTGCTGTAAGAATTATTGAGTACATTCTATATTAATGACTAGAAAAGTAAGCATAACTTTTTGTTATTAGAAGTTTGAACACAGACTTTGTAATTTAATCTATTATATAATTTCATATGATTTGATAATTTCAGATTTTACTTAAATTATAGGATAAAAAATATATAGACAGCTTGTGTAGAAAGAGATACGTCTTTTATCAAGAAAAAAATATAAGAAAAATTTTTTTGTATTAAAGTAATAATAGTTTTGATCTATTTTAATAATTATACTGTGTATAATAAAATAATTGATTTATATTAAACTTGAAGGTATTTTCTTCATAATAGTATACTTCATAATAATAGTAAAGGAAAGATGTTATTGTCGATTAGAAAAAGAATACGAGAAGAAAAATTAGTTTATAGATATATTTGCAATTTGTTGTTACTATAAGGAAATAACTATAAACATTTAGCGATATATCTTGAATATATCTCCAGCATACAGTGGGCTTCCTTACATAAGAGTGTGTGTGATATATATTAGATTAGATATATTAGATATAAATTAGAATTATATGTATCTTATTAAACTCTTATCAAAACAAATATATTGATAAATGTAAATTGAATAAAAGCAACTGATACATATGAAAAATATTATATATAAATATCAGACATATGTATGGTAAAATACTTTATAATAATGTGAATATATTTTTGTAGCAATTATTTTGTTCTAAAATCAAGATCAACAGTTATGACAATTATGAAAGATAAACACATAGTATAATGGAAAAGAAAAATATTAAATGTTGGCAACACCATACGAATTTACAGTAAAATTGTTAATAAATTTATATAAATATTGATAGTTTGCAAAAGAATCTAAAAGTCTGTATAAACTGTTACATATTATGCAATGTGTGTGTGCGTGTGCGTGTGTGTTATGATATTAATGATTTGAAATATCAAAGAAGATAGTATGGAATATTGCTATCGCTCAAAGCAAACTTTTAGCGAGAAATGTTGTAAAAACTTATACAGTCTAACAACTCTTTCTGCGTCAAAGTTTGAGTAAACTTATATATTAATTAAAAAAAAAATCTTTAAACAAATTTTGATTAATAGTTCCTTTTCGAATTAGTAGCTTCTTTATTAGAATATAAATAGAAGCTCACATCTACTTATGCAGTTGCTCTTTACACAATTGCTCTGAATTCTTTGGATTTGTGTAAAAACATGTCTGTGTATAATATTATTAAATTTGAATAAATTATTTAATTACAAAGTAACGCTCATTGTGCATTGGGATTAAGAAATTTCTTACTTAATCGGCCCACTTGGATGTTTTTTTCACTAATACCACCGTGTCATCTGATTTAACCATAGTGTGGTAATCATTCCTCCTTTCATTAGAATTCATATAAAGTATGTACCCTGAACAACCCAACATTGCTATAATACCGAGAATCATAATGGTTTTGTTCTGCAAGTAACGTTTCATTAGTGACAATATATTGGCTGACTCAATTTTAACAAGTTTTACCGATTACCGTCAACGTTTTGTAATCTTACCGGCTTGACATACAGCTCGAAATTAACGGCACGAAATAACGTGGTGCTCCGCAATGATCGTAAGCCATCACCTGGCGTTGTTTCACGAGTATCTTTATTCATCGCGTTACGTTTCAGATGCAAAACTTTACATTCACCCAAAGACTTATGTTAACTCAACATAACCTATTTGGAGAGATCAGGTCGGTCTCATATTATATATATTATATTGATAACGTCGTCATAACTTAACTTAAAAACAGTGAGAGAAAGACATCAATCCAAAACTTAAATCTACTCACAACCTGCAGAAGGAATGCTTATTAATCGACATTTATATGTGTATCACTTTTATTTGTATCAAATAAACCGCACCCGAAATCTTATTGGCTGCGAGATAATTACAGAGTTGCGGCCATGTTGCGGCATACGCGACACGTAGAATCCCAAACACACGTACTTCGTGATATAAGAAAGCTTGACAATATATCATTTGCGTGTCTAATTAAGTTTCTTAACCCTTGCAAATTTTAATAATGCGAATGTTTACGAGCGGTATTGTCATCTTTTGAGGAGTGTTACATGTTATACAACTACCTCCCTCGAAATGGGAATGAAGTTAATGTAAAAAAAGGGGTAAGCACAGAATTGTAAATAAGTGTAATTGTGAGGTATCACCGAACGGAGCAGCATATCAAGTTTTTCAAAAACAATTGGTCAAAAGTATAGAATTAAAGGCCTGCTCGTTTTAACTGCACTTTTCCCTGCATTTATAACGAAATAAAATACATTTATTGTTACTTTTTTTGTAGAGAGATGAGAGGAAACGAAAAAATGTCTTTTTTTTGTACTATTTATTCAAAATAATAATTATTGTTGTTATAGTTCTTTTGTGCTGCTACATAATAATTTTGACATTACAATTTGCAGGTTATCCTTTATTTGACTGATCATAAAAATGCCGGGTTGTGCAGCTGTCGGTTGCAATAATCGCAGTGAAAAAGGATTTATTATGAAATGTTTCCCTCGTGATCCAAAATTAAGAAAAATCTGGCAAGATCGCGTCGCTAGAGCCGACTGGGAACCATCCAACAATTCCTTTCTCTGTCACGTACATTTTGAACCTGAGGAATGGTCTATAACCCAAAATGGTAGAATCAGGTTAAAAAAGAATGCCATTCCATCTATTTTCACTGTAACATCAACCAGAAAATCTGCCAAAAAGCGTATCAAGTTAACAAATGTCAAGAATGAAAACGAATGTGAAAACGATTATATGACAGAGTCCTTGGAAAATGATACGGAACATTCGTCGACTGGCCACTTGGAAGAAAAGGATTCTGATTCGCAGGATGTTGATAGTCCATCTATACGGACAGTTGTATGTCAGCAAGCGAATCATTCTCCGATAAAGATAGAAAGTAAACAAGCATCTTATGGGCAATACGTAGATATTACAAATGATCTTCAACAAGAAAATATTATTATAATTTCAGATGATAATAATATGAAGATGGAGAATAATACCAAAGAAAACGACACTGAAAAGCAAGTAAGCATGGGAAGTAAAAAATTTATCAGTAATTTTATAGCGAAAAGAAACTTAGTTGGTAATCAGAGTAAGGATGTTGCGGTAAAAACAGAAATAAAACGAGACATCAATCAAATTTTCGATGATAGTTATGATGAAATAGAGGAGAAATTAAAACAAATTTGCGACGGCCATCTTGAAGAGAACAATATGTCTAATGTGGATGAAGTAAATTCAATCTCTAGGGATCGGAAAGGAACTTTAGAGAAACCGATAATACAAATGCCATGTCACAAAAGTATAAATTATAAATATTCGTCGAGGAATAAAATTGGAGATATGCTTGTGGACAATAGAGATAACATTGAAATTATCTTTGGTAGTGAAAGCGGGGAAGAATTAGCACGCGTTCCTAGGTATACATTTTATAATAATGAGACTAATAACGGTGATAAATTGGATCAACATACCACAAATATCGATAGTATTAATAATAAAGAGATTGATGAAGCTTCTGAATATTTAGAAGAAGCTTTCAGCATAGAGGATGTACACACTGCGAATAACATGAAGGCTGCTGTAAAATGTAAACGGAAAACTCGAGAGGAAGTTATGAAGTCTATAAAAAGGTCAGTTCAAGATTCATCTTTCCAGGGTACAAATTCTGTTAGTAACAGTGATACTTCGGACATCGTGGAAGTAGAAGATGAAGTAAAAAAGGAGTTGAATATATCTGAGATTACGCAATATAATAAAGACGATGTTATATTGGATACGACAAAATTTACAGTCAAAGTGATGGGCGATCGCGAGGATGTATTTGATATTATGCAAGATTTATTTAAAGATACAAAAGATTTTACCATTCAAGAACACAATAATACTTGTTTACAACAAAAAAATAATGCGTCTGTTACATCTATCATAACGATAAATGACTGTCCGATAGAAACAAATTCTATAGATAAATGCATCAATGATATTTTTTCGCCAAGTAATACAAGTATTGTGCCAAAAGACAATGATCAAGTATCATTCGCTTTGTCAACTATAAAAAATAATGAATGTCTAACTACAAGGTTATTATCATATGTGGATGAGGAGAAGGCTTTAGATATAAATAATGCCGTTGATAGTGTTACCGAACAATCAACGACCAATATATGTACTAACAAGTGTGAATACGAGATATTACAACGAAAAGTAAAACTGCAAGAAACTGTTATCAAACAATTAACTAATCAACTCATTTTGCTTAAGGACTTGGAGAAAAACCTGCAGAATAAAAATTTGGTACTTACAACAAGAACGAAGAAAATAGAAAAAAAGGTGAATGAATTGAACAAAAGTACGGATGGCATATCATCTTCAACGAACTTCAACAAACAAACGGACATGAGACAAAGGTTAATCTACGATTTATCGAATAGATTGAGTAATCTTGAAGAGAAGAATAAAAAATTAATGAAAAATATAACTATAGAATGTCAACAAAAAAGACAGTTGGAAAGCCAAATCAAGCAAAGAGATAAACGAATAAAAGAGCTCAACTGGAAATTGGAGAAGGCTTCGAAGTACCTCGAGCGAGCAGAGAAAAATACAAATACATATAAAAGGAAGATGTTAAATATGCAAACTTTTATGAGAAGAAAGAAGATCTTGGACAGGAACACATGTCTTGGACAGGATACGAGTAAATTTCACGAAATAATGATAGATAGTATGAGGGAAAACTATTCCGAGAGAGTTCTAGCAATGGCGATGGAAATTGAAGAAATCTGTGGTACGAATGGATACAAAAAGTTATTAAATTATGGGTTTCCACTTCCACCAGTGTCGGTTTTGCAAGCTCCCCCGAGTGACAGTATTTCAGATTCCAGTAAAACTGACAACAAAATTCGGCAAGCAATTTCTTCAAAACAAAATACAAACGAAGAACGTGACACACAATCTGTGGAAAATGACGTGGAGATTAATGCAAAGTATTATCATAACGAAAATGCAACGTCACGTTTTTGTGAAGAAATCGTGATGGACAATACAGAAACTGTAACAGGCACGGTTCAAGATATTTTTGAGGAAAGTAATGACGACGTGGATGATTTCAGTACAAATGAATTGAAAGAACATTTTATTTTACAATTGAATGCTGTTATATAATTATGATAATTAATTGCAGGGATATAAAATTATATATAATATCTTATCTTTGAAACATATAATTATTATACATATAATAATAATAACATCATCATATAAGAGATTTATGATTTACGGATATATTGTAGAACGATCGAATATAAAATGCTATCAGTACTATTTATTGTACAATGGTATCACACGCATTGTAGCGCTGAAGTCTTATCTCAGATGACCTTATGTATGTGTAAACACATGTACAAATATTTTTAAAAGTTAAGTAAAAAAAATTACACTTTTTTTAAATGAAACTTTATTTTCTTTTAAATGATAAACTGTTATATTTACAAATCTTCATGATCTCAATTTCAATATTTATATCCATATTTTTCACGATTGTATGAATGAGAGATGGGATATCTCATGAAGTATACTTCCACCATGGGATATCTATCGAATTTTGTAACAGTAACAGTGTCGACACACCTTTGCACGTCATCCCTTGATCTCTTATGTAACAGTAGACGTAGTAGACACTTTACTTGTTATTTTTCAATTAGAAATTGAATCTTGAAAACGACACCTCACTCTGTAATCGCATTGAAAGTTTGCTCTTGGCATAAAATGATTGAGCGAATCGACCGTCCACCAACGGTACATCAGTGTTTCCATGACGACGTTTTTTCACCCACCAGCTATTATACGAATGGAAGTTATCGTGTCAATATCCTGCTGTTCGCGATAAACAATTTGATATTCAACGCGATTTAGCTATACATTTTACGTGATAAATGGCGACAGCGATCAAAGAACGCACAACTTTCGCTATGGATACGCTGGTCAAATATGATAATCCAGTTTTGATTACAACTCATCCAGAGAAGGTGATTTTTACGAAAAATTTTTATCATCATTTTCTTGCATAAATTACAATTTCTTTAAGAAATTAATGCACGTGCGAGTATATGCATACAAATACGGAACAAAAAATATATAAAAAATACATACATATATATATATATATATATATATATATATATTATATATATATATAAATCTCTGCTTGCGCAATTTTTTTTTTATTAAACAGGTACGTAAGGATTCAGCATTGGCAAAAGTCGGTATAGCTGCTTGCAAAATTCAAACAACCTCAACTTCAGCTGATGCAAGACGGGAAACTATTGAAATTTTAAATAGAATCTTACCGCCGAAGGAATGGGAAGAAGATGGCCAGATCTGGACTCAACGTGTAAAATTAGACAAATTTTTAAATTTCAAATTTTTAAAAGAGCTAATCTATCTCTTTCAATCGTGCGACAAATGCGTCCACAAATGGTATACGCTTCATTATTGTTATTTAGGTATCGAGTACTCCTGCAACACGATTAGACGTGATAAATTTACAAGAGCAACTTGATATGCGATTGCAACAAAGACAGGCCAGAGAAACCGGTATTTGTCCTGTTCGTAAGCAGCTCTATGCCCAATGTTTCGGTATACGTACACACATACACATTCATATACTTTACATACATGTATTTTATACCTACATGAAGTAAATTGAAATATATATTTGAGTAAATGTACTGTCGTATAATCATTACACGTTTATAGATGAATTAATACGGCAAGTAACTGTAAACTGTGCCGAACGCGGATTACTTTTATTGCGAGTAAGAGATGAAATCAAAATGACATTAGCCGCGTACCAGACATTGTATCAAAGTAGCATCGCTTTCGGGATGCGTAAAGCATTGCAAGTACTTATCTTTGTAACATATCATACCTTCCTAAGTCTAAAGGTCGAATACGAAATACACGTTTTGCTTACAAACACAATCTGCAAAATTTAGCATGTTGATAAGACATTTTACTTCTACAGGCTGAGCAAGGCAAGGAGGATTTGATTAATACAGCCGAGGAATTAAAGTTACAAAAAATTGAATTGGAGAAAACGGTTGCAGAATTAAGGCTCAAGTATGATCAGTCTGAGAAAAGATCAGCCGAATTAAGAGAAGCGGAGGAAAAAAAACACATGGAGGAAGTGCAATTCCTTAAAAAGACTAATTTGCAACTAAAGGTAAAAATGTTTATTTTGAAGCAGTACTTTAAAAGGAGCGGACCTTTTTACAAGTTATTACGTACAGATGTTAATAGTGTTTTCAATTGAAGCAAGGTTAATTGTTCTGAGAGTGTTAAAAGATATTGTATTTGTATAATTTATTTCCTTTTCAATTAGATAAGATCAGAATTAAACATTTCTCTTTACCTTCAAAAATCGTAAAAAATGAGAAATCTGATAACATACAAAAACTAAATATGATTCAAAATTTTGCATCTGTAGATACATAAATATAGATATTTTAAAATGCATAAAATACAGATATACGTATTGACTGTGTTGGCTGAAAGTATCATTCTATCTTTCTTCGACGTACAATGAACAACAAAGACAGAATGACGTTTTCAGTGTGTGAATGCTCAAGGCGAATGTAGTATAAATACCAATGTTTTAAAGTGCTTAAAATAAAATAATATAATTGCGACGAAACACGTGAGATATATTTGTCTATTTTTATATAGATATAATGTTAAATAATTATAAACTGTAAAGCTAAACTATTATTCACATATTGTAATATGTTACTATATAAATCAATTGCAATTTTCAGACTCAATTGGAAGGTATAATTGCATCAAAAAAGTAAGAAATTATCACGCAAAAAGAATTTTGATTTAAAATAGTTTACGGTGGTTACAATGTATTATCTACAAGAATTATGTGTGTGTGCACTCGTGCACTCCTATGTACTTGCTAATAATTAACAAACTTACACATAATATGTAACCATTGAACAGCAATAAAAAGAAATACATAAGATTCCAATAAATGCACATCCTATGAATAAAATACCAACTATTTATTATAAATAGATGCACAAATATATTTTTTTTTACATAACTATTTTATGTTTTAAAACCCACTAAACTCTTAGTAAAATATCTTGAAAGATACATTATTGTTTCTTACCATTTAAATTTTAAATTTTTTGGAATAGTACATTTACTGGAAGAGAACATAAGATATCAAGTTAATGTATTAACACACTTAATGTAATCACAAAAAGATCCTTTTATCTTCAAACAAACTGTAACGCTGTTTATAGGAGAAAAGGATTTATTATTTCATAAACAATAAAGAATTCGAAAGACATATTTATATGAAAATTAAGAAAACCTGCGAAATTTACCGTCTGTATACAACAATTATTTTATCAATTTTTACTTGTCTATTACTTTATTTCATATTTTATATCGTGCATCCGTATGTATGTTCAGCATTTTTTACATTCCTCCAGTTTTTCAAATCTAGATAAATAGTAATAAAGAAACAAGAGTATGACTTCATTAAAGTATAACTAGTATATAATAAATAATTTAATCATATTTTAGCAACATTTTAAAACCAAAATATGTTTAATGTTCCAAGTTGAACGCATTTTTAAATTTTGATAGGCAAGAATCATATCTTGCTATAGGTATGTAGTACAATTTTTTTTTATATGATATAATAATGCACATTGACAAAGTAAAATTAAGAAAGAAAAGCGGTGGACAAGAGACAGAATATATTTCTTATTAATTCCGTGTGATAATAGATGTTGCAATGAAATACATAATATATTCTTACATGAAAAAGCACTAACGTATTGGCACTTTCAATAATATTCCTATAACATCGATAATTTGTAATTTCCTATAACATTGATAAGTATTGTTGATTTAAGAAATTAGTATATTAATAAATAATTTGAATGTGTGTGAATGTGTGTGTGTTAGCGCGTGCGTGCGCGCGTTTGTATGTGTGTGAACGTTAAAAGTAAAATACTTCGATTAGAGAAATAAATTATTTTACAAATAAAACTTTAGTTTTTTTTTCTCCACTCGCTTATACAGGGTGGCCCACATAACTCTTAACAGCTGAATATTTCGGAAACCAAACCCGTGAGAGAAAAATTTTTTAAACAAAAGTTGTTTGGTTTCAAGGGGGCCATAAGATGGTACCATTGGTTTGACCTTGAAGAATTATTTGAAAGTCACATAAAAATTACCTCAATTTTTTTAAATGGCATTCCCTATTTTTTATTACATATTCTTGTAGCTTATCTCGAGAGCTTTCCAAAACACTATAATAAAGTATTTTTTTATTAAGTATTTTCCGAGTTATAAGGGTTGAAATAATTTCTTAATTTTACATAAACTATAAAATATCTCGTAAAATATTCACCTTTTGATGACCTTACCTCAATACTTTTATGCACAGAATGATGAGAGGAATCAATTGGTGTAAAGAAAACACATAGTTGTTGTTAACAAAAAGTATGTAATTGTTAGTTACAAATTGCATATTTTTTATTAAAAACAACTATGTGTTTTCTTTACACCAATTGATTCCTCTCATCATTCTGTGCATAAAAGTATTGAGGTAAGGTCATCAAAAGGTGAATATTTTACGAGATATTTTATAGTTTATGTAAAATTAAGAAATTATTTCAACCCTTATAACTCGGAAAATACTTAATAAAAAAATACTTTATTATAATGTTTTGGAAAGCTCTCGAGATAAGCTACAAGAATATGTAATAAAAAATAGGGAATGCCATTTAAAAAAATTGAGGTAATTTTTATGTGACTTTCAAATAATTCTTCAAGGTCAAACCAATGGTACCATCTTATGGCCCCCTCGAAACCAAACAACTTTTGTTTAAAAAATTTTTCTCTCACGGGTTTGGTTTCCGAAATATTCAGCTGTTAAGAGTTATGTGGGCCACCCTGTATATGACCGCACGTAACACATTGCTGGTGCGCTGTAGAGTAGTTGACAGAGTTTTAACTCTCTAATATTCAAACATTCTATTATTCAAATATTATCGATAATATAGAATCTTTCAAGTGCCTTTCTTACATAATGAACAAGCTTGATTTCATTCATTGGTCCCTCATTTTTAATCGCACTTTAAATAGCAGATAATTGCAATTTTATTTAATTTTACTTATTTACACTCGCATTGAAAAATCTCTATATCTCTTCGCATACACACGCACGCACGCACGTAGGCACGCGCGTGCGCACATGCACACGCACACGCACACACACACACACACAAAATCTATCAAATAAATATTTTTTAACCGCTTACTTTTTGGATTAACAAATAATGTAAAAAAATATTTAATATAAAATAATATTCTTAAATCTAAGACATTAGATTAATATTACAAATATATCATAGGATTAGATTAATTATATAAAAAATGTGATGTTTTAAATTTTTCACAGTCTTGCATTACTGTACTATTGTAAAAATACATCCAAAACATTAAATATGTATCATGGAAACAAATAAAAATTTCTGATTACAATATTATTGAAACTATCAACTGTAATAATAGTCTAAGTTTACTCCTGGATTTTGGCTCTTCAATACAAATAAATTACAATAAACCGAAATTTGATATTTTCTTTGATTTGTACAATATAAATTTGTTTTTCTTACACAATAATGTATTTCAGATCAAAATAAAAAATCATTGTAAAAGTTATATATTAAAATCAATAAATAAAATATTCTACAATACATAAGATAAGCCCATTGGCCAATCTAAAGTCTATAATTTAAACATTATCTTAGCAACAGCTAAATTATGTATAACGTATTTTACATGATATTTTTTGCTTTAGCAAAGCAGTTATGGAAACAACAATTTTAAAACATGTTTTATCATGTTTCAATGAATATAAATAACCAATATGTGACAATAAACGTTTTTTAAGAATGATATACTACACACGATTATAAAAAACATAATCGTATTATGTACGTAACATTATAATTGCAGTTTTATCACATCTTTACAGCATCTTTCTAAAGAAATGATTATAAAAATTCTCAAAGAATTTTATAGAAAAATGGAAGAGCAACTTTCATCATGTACATAATAAAAAAATGCAACGATGTCTGAGGATTCTTCGCCAGTGTAATATTTTTTATGTCTTTTACTTCAATATTTTGTTTCAATTTCAATATTTTCATTGCGTGTACATATAATTGCTATCAAAAGGTAGGATAAAAATGGACTATATTAAAACATATCGTATATTAAAATAAAATTAAAATGTGAAATAAAATAAAATTAAATTAAAATTAAAAATCCAAAAAATAACAAATACATAAATGTCATAATTTTCCATATGTTAATTCTTTGTTACTGAGATATTACTTAATTACTTTTTTCTTCTTACTAATTATTTTAATCTCATTTTTTTTCTTAAATTTATTTTATACAGGGTGTCCCAGACTTAACGCACCATAGGTAAATGGGAGATTCCTGAGATCATTTTGAGACGAAAATCCTAATACCAAAATATCGAGGGTGCTATAGTTTTTAAATGAGAAGGGTTTATAGTTGACTAATCAAGCCGTCCGAAATTCGCGCGCTCAGGCATGGCACACTGTACAGTAGTGAAGGTGTTTACTTATACGATACACTTCATGCAACAGCTTTGACAGTTCGATGCGTATCGTGTTCCAAAGTCAATACTGACATATTTTACTATTATTATATTTATTAATTATCATAATTAATTAATAGTCTATACATAAATACAATAAAAATAAGAAACAATTATAACAACAACGTATGCAAAATTATCAATTTCAAGAATAGATTTAAGGCTTGAAAACATCTTCACTACTGTACAGTGTGCCATGCCTGAGCGCGCGAATTTCGGACGGTTTGATTAGTCAACTATAAACCCTTCTCATTTAACTATAGCACCCTCGATATTTTGATATTAGGATTTTCGTCTCGAAATGATCTCAGGAATCTCCCATTTACCTATGGTGCGTTAAATCTGGGACACCCTGTATATCCCGATAAGCAAAATTTCAAATAAACTTGGAATATATGAATTAATCGATAAATATGATAATAATAACGTACAAAAATGTACATTATCATGTTTAACATGTTCAATATCAAAATATGCACATTTACAAATTTCTGTTACATACATTAGATTCATGAAATCGCAATACATATGTGATACGTATACAAAATGTATTAAAAATGATGGTTATATTTTTATACAGAGATGTGTCGCGTATTCGCAAAAATAATTATGAAGCTTGTGTATACCTATTACATGTTCACTGAAAGGAAATATTTACTTAGAGCAACATTACCATTTTTGTTACATTATTGGTTTATATTACTGGTTATATTTATATAGAAAAAAAGAAATGTAAAATACAGGATTTATGTGATAAAATACACAAACAATAATATATACCGATACATTGAAAACTATGGATTAAAAAGAATCAATTGAAATATGCACATAAGTGCGTGCGTGCGTGCGTGGATGCGCGCGCGCGCGCGCGTGTGTGTGTGTGTATGTGAGATTTATCTATATATGCTTAAGTATAATAAGTATAATAAGCATAAATGTATGTATATTCACATAAAACAATATTACATGTAAAATTTATGTAATAGTAATATTGGAATAATAAAAATTGGAATAAAAATTTCGATTTTTCGATCCAAGTCTATTTAAACATCAATATTTTGTACCTATCGTAATTATCCTATCTTAAGATACACATTAAAATATTTTGTCAGTGACGACCTTTTTTTGATCGCTTACGTTTTTTCTTTTTTGTAGCTGCAACAGTAATATTTTCGTTTGTTTTAGCAGAAGTTTCATTTACAATTTCAGATGTATTGGTCGTAGGATGAGAATCTGTCTTTTCTTTTACAGTACTAACAGCCATACTTTGTCCTGTGGTATCTTCACTTTCACTTTCAGCATCGCTTGCACCAGTGCCAGTTATACTTTCCACATCCTCTTCCGCATTGCTTAATTCCAATGATATAATCTTCTCCCTCAAAGTTTCTACCTAATTATGAAAATGTATATTGTAAATTTCAATCGTAGCTAATTTTTGTACAATACGTTCTGAATTTATAAAGAAAACATATTATATATATAATGTGTGTATATATATAATATTAATAAATATATTGCAAACGATGTCATTAAATTTTTTTAGTTTGCAACAGAGACAAATTCTTGTGAGATATCTGTAGAATACATAATTTGTAAATATATCAAGATTTAAGATATATAGATCAAATAACCATTCAATTTCCAACACACATACTTGGAAAGACCTATATACCTATATACATCAGCGTCGTTCTTCATTTCTGTCCTTCAGATTTCACAGAATAAAATTTTAATTCCAATTTTAATGAAAAGGATGTTTCCTAACTTTTTTGACATTTTAAATATAATTCTACTACATGCAATAGAAAGCATATTAAGCATAAAAAATATAAACAAAATAAAGCATGCATATAGATTACATACAAATAAAGCTATAAGCTTAAAACAGAAGATATATAAAAACCAAATTACCGATAAATTCAGGAAAAAGTTGTTAGTGAGATCAGTAGAAGTAATATTCATAGTTCACGATGGTGCGTAATGTACCATCGATGTAAGCGATGGAATCTTGAAACAATAACAATAATAATTGTGAGCAAACAGTACACAAATGTTATAGATGCACGAAAGCACAAGTAAAAAAATTTTTTCTTAATCTTCTGATATTTTTCGTAACGTATTTTTGTAAATGACTATAAGATATGTTGAATTTAGTTGATATTGTCTTATACTTAAGTGTCTTTTATATCATTGTGTTTAATGATTTGTTTCCTACTATTTACCTAAAAATAATGTTATCGACAATAGTTCTTAATCAATCAGTTGTCAGATAATATATATTAATGTATCATAAGCTCGCGAGTTTCCCAAAACATGTGCGATCTGGAATAATTCATTTATACCCGTAAATGAAATAAAAAGAAAAAAAATTTAATTAAATATATGTACGGTGCACTCTAAAGATAGCTACAACAGTGATAATTTATAATTGTGCTCTTTCTTCCCTTCATTTAATGTGATACTTTGACGGTCGTGCCAAATTTTACAAAAATAATACCTGACGCTCAATGAGCTTCTCGACGTATTCGACAGTTCGTACACGACGTTCGCCTGTCACCTCATCAAGATATTCCTCGGTACGCCGAGTGACCTTCTCGTCCACTACTTTCTCAGATTCGCGTATTTCTTTAGGAGGACCCACTTTACTGCGCACAGCGAGCTTAGGAAAATCTGCGCTAGACGGCCGTAACGTAGTAAACTAAGATAGTAAAAGACAGACAAACGGGAACCGTTGTAATAACATAATTTTTTTCCTTCATGAATGCTGTATGTTAGTTTAGGCGAGCAAGACAGCGATTAGTAAATAAACGGGTTAAACACATAACTTTGAAATAATCAAGCTTGCAGATTAATTATATCTCTTGAGAATTCTTGTTACATATGTTAAGTTAAATAATTAACTTTGTTACATATGTTACGTTATATAATTAACTTTATCTTAGGACACTTCCAGATTTTTTTTACCTCGATTGTTTTTTCTTGATCAGGAACAGGATCGGTTATATCAATCGCATCACGCGTGTCTTCCTCCTTATTAGCAGTGTCCATTATTTCACTCATCTTTCTGATTACCATCTGTGCCTGGAGTGCATCCTATAAAAAGAAAACGTGCAACGTATTATTTTATTCCAAACGAATCTGTCATAACTTTATATATTTATCGATATAATTATAAATGTACAAAATCTTTCAGTTTTACCTGCTCAAGAGATTTAAGACGTGCCTGTCGCCAAGCAGCACGTTTTTCCGCTCTAAGTGCTCGTTGTTCCGCAGGGCTTAAAAAGTGTTCCTCATCTTCGTCCGAAATAAGACCCTATTGATAAGAGAAAAGAAATCTCGAATGTAAACATTTTAAAAATGATATTACAAGCACAAGTAGAATATATAATTGCTGTAATTTATACAATTATGGGCTGGTAGATCAAGCGTAACGACTTTGAATATATTCATATCTTACTTATAATTTTTATTAAAACATTAAAGCAAAAAACCTCTTACGTAATAAAATATCTACATCATATGTGTATTATAGTATTATCAAATAAAATGATAAATAAATGAAATATAATACCTCTTGTATCAAACGTTCTTTTAAACGACGTTCTGCTTTTGCTGTCCGCACACTGCTGGGAACATTCTGGATAAGAGGAATCGAAGTTCGCGAGCTCAATCGGCTACTGCAAGGCAACGAGCATGCATTTTCACGAATAATATATGCTAGAAACTTTAAATTTTAAAAATACAAAGATAACACAGAATTAATGTTATTTAGATTATTCGCAAATTGTTGCAGAAATTTGCAGCGAGTACATATAAATGCGTTAAAAATACATAGTAGCAGCAGTCACACCTTGTCAGAGATAAAGTATGACTACTAGGGAATATAATAAAGTTTTTCATATTTTTAATATTATAAACAATTAGCTGTTTAGACCATAAAATTTATTTAAATATTTCTTTTTAACTATATAATAATTTAAACTTAAAAAGTATTCTTAAATTTAATAAAAATAAAATTTATTAGAAGCTTTAAAAAAAAATGTTTCTCTGAAATTGCATTATTTGTGTATTGTACATTAATTTAATTTAAATTTGTCATAAAAGAACTTTTTTCCCTCATTTTGTACGTATAATTAATACGAAATATATAGCTATTTATCGCATATAAAATCAAAAGCATAAATATAAGCAAACAGTATATGTATAAGAACATGTATAAACTCGAATTGTGAATTTATATCTAAAACTTATTAGTGGTAAATAAAAGTACAGAATATACGCTGCATGTATGAATGCAAAACATAATTGTATCATTATTCTCAGATGTTATAAAATTTGAAAATCAACTTTTCTAATAAATCAATTTAAAATATGCTATCACTCATTTGGAAAAATAAATTTAAAAAACTTCAATTTCCACATCATAACCATAATTAATCATTTGAATACCTACTGTGGAAGTTATTAGATTCTGATAAATAATTTGAAAATTGTCACTAGTCACAACCAGCCATACGGTTGTGCATAATTCATAGCGATATATTGTATTATTTGTTAACATTAAAACGAACAACGGACAAATATTTAACACACACGCACGCACGCACGTACGCTCTCTCTCTCTCTCTCTCTCTCCCCCTTCAAAAGCTAATTTATTTTAAAATTGAACAAAATTATTAAGCATAATTATTGCGCATTCAAGATTGTCTATGGATTGTAAATCAATTAACATATAGTATAATATTAACATAACTTTTTAATTCAGGCAGCTTTTAATTTCTTTAAAAGCGGCTTGATGTAATACATATTACTCACATATACATATACAACTTAACTAACAACTTGTTAATAACTTAACAAGAATTAAATAATTTTCTGCTTAATTTTTATAATACTTGTATATTGAATATTTATTAATATTTAGTATAATTGTATATTTTTATTAGCTATAAATAGGCATAACTGTATATGTATATTTATTTATATTAAATGTCATTTATATTTAATTATAAATGCTCCCATTTGATCTATGTGTAGAATGTATAGAATAACATAATAGTTTTGCATTATTTTCGAAATAAGGAATGATTTAAACATGAAGGTTGAAGCTTACTTAGGTCGTCCATTATCCTGGTCATTATCATCCATTATGTCCAAATCTTCGAGACCTTCGTTTTCATCAAGTTGTGCCCATGATTTGAGTTCGTCTCGCGTCAAAGTTGCAATTTTTTTTTCTATAAAAACAAGATTTTTATAATTATTTTCACAATGCATTGAAAACAAATAATATTATATAAAATAAAAAACTGGTTAGAGATATGTTTACAAATAAAAGCTTACCTTCCTCTTGTCTCATTTTTTCTACCTCGTCCTGACTTAAAAAACTGAATATTTTATCTGTAATATATATGTATGTATTACACAATTACTGATTTAATTATTATTTAAAATCAATATATTATACGCAAAGTATACAATATATAAAGGATTACACACGCAAAACATATATTTTATATATATTCTTACCTGGTTTAGGCGAAGGTTTCAAATGCTCTTCCATGGCACTTTCGAATAACTTCTTTTTATCGCTGACTGACATCTTTATCAATGATGATGGTGTTGGGGATGAAGTTGGAGATTGCTGCATTTGTAACATTTACATAAATAAATACGGTTTATATAAATCATATTTTTATAGAA
This sequence comes from Crematogaster levior, assembly GCA_901521435.1. Lineage (NCBI taxonomy): Eukaryota > Metazoa > Arthropoda > Insecta > Hymenoptera > Formicidae > Crematogaster > Crematogaster levior. The sequence goes on from CABEGB010000749.1 coordinate 57,780, forward strand.
CAAATAATTAAATAAAAAATATTGCATCTATCCTACATGTCTTAAATATTATAAAGAAAATGAACAAGGCCAAATTGGATTAGATTAAAGAAATTTATAATAACGTTTTTAATCGGATTTAATTGACAAAATTAATTTTTTTAATTATGGTAAAAATTTTGTTTATATGTTTATGCCTAGATTTATACATCCAGTCTAACACACGCACTTACGCACGCACGCACGCACGCACACGCACGCACGCACGCACGTACATGCGCGCGCACACACACACACACACACACACACACACACACACACACACACACACACACATTAATATGTATGTTAATTAGTTAAACATGCTTTTAAAAACCCACCTCAACCTGAAAATTTTCATCAACAGAACGTGCTATCTGTCGCTTGCTAAAAGAAGCTGAGTTGTCAAGATTTTCCCAATAATCGGGAGCAGTTAGAGGTGTCGGGGGTAGTTGGAAACGTGCAGGTGTTTGATAGGAAATAACTTGTGAAGGAGAAGTAGATGTTTCCTGTAACGGTTGTTCAATTTTAGATAATGTAGGTTTAACATAGGATGGATAAATGATGGAATCGGAACTTTTTTTTAAAGACGGTGGCAGATCGGCAAACGTAATACTGCGTTTTGGCAAAGATTTTTTTTTCGTTCGAAAAGGTAAAGTTTGTACAGAAGTAGAACGTTCAAAATTCGTTGCTTTAGGAGGATCAGGAATCGTAGATTTGGACGAAGAAAAATCCTTTGATGATCCAGATGTCTCATTTGTTCTTGACTGGATAAATAACATGGAAAATTATATTAATTACTCAGTTAGTAGAATATGGCTTAAATTGAAATAAAATAAAATTGTGTATCGTAGAGTACTTAATTACATGCAAAGCAACAAACAACACATACTGCTATTTAATTAATATATATTATAACACAAAATACATATGGATTATTCCAACACCATTCTACTAATCTATAAAATTGAAGTTTATAAACATTTTTTAGATTTCTTTAATGAACGTTATTTACTTCTATATACATATAGAACGATGAAATTAAGTAATAAAATAAAACATTAATAAATCATAAAATATGAATATCCTTAAAATTTGATAATCATATTTTAAAACAGATTTATTTCATAAATGCTACATGTCATACAAAATCTATATAGGATTTAAAGAAGAATTTTAAACTTCTTTGTCCGATCATCTTTTCTGCTTATGACTGTCTATATGCTCAATACCTTTCAATTGTACTATTATTGCAATAAATCATGCAACATTGTGCATAATTTAATTTGTAAACTTATGATCGGTATGTTAAAAATTTTCCTCATTTTATAAAGTTATTTTATATTTGTACCCTATTCATCGTACATATCGATGTAGTAGTGGAGACTGTTATGTACCTCGAATTTTTGGGATATCGAGCAAGTTTCGTCTCTATGTTAGTCTACGACCATTCACTGGGTTATATCCTGTAGAAAAATTCATAGTGAATGTGTTACTTCGCTTTTTAAATCACATATTTTTCTATGATATTAAAAACATATTTATACCATTATAAGAATTTTGTATGTTTTATTTAATTTTATTGCTTTATATTCACTTTTGCAATATCTATAGGGAAATCCAAATAATATGTATATAAGTATACGTATATGGAAATTTTTATTTTAAAACAATTTTCGATCTTTATATTCGATCTTCTCAAGACAATTGTTGAAGAACAAAAAATTGTATATAATTTTGTTCAAAAACCATAAAAACCTTATTTTACTTATTTATGTTGGATTAAGAAAAAATACATATATATACAAAAAAACATTTGATTTGACAAAAATTGTTTTGTGGTAAACAGTCTCCTCTACTGTAGAATATTATATAAAACAATGTAGTATAAACTGGTATAATTTTTTAAGTAAAACAACGTTACAGTAAAATAATATATATCCTTCAATTATATGTGTGTGTGTGTGTGTGTGTGTGTGTGTGTACGCGCGCGCGCACACACACACTCTTCCTAAATATATCTAAATATATAATTATGAAAAAAACTATCTTCATCTTAATGTACATTTCGTAACAGGAATAATCATAACCACTTTCAGAAAACTTCTGTGCATAAGCAGATTATCTTAAAAACATCCAAATTTTATTCCTATGCCGATCAACTGGAACTTTAACATTAACATCTTTTAGATATCTTTAAGTAAATATTAGCTTATTTGATAATTTGTAATAAACATCTGGTCCATTAGAGTTATATGAACATATAATGTTTATAGAAAATATTGATATATTGATTCAAATTTTAATAATGATATGACTTAATTGTAGGTACAAGATTATTAATAAGTCTAACTGAGATAAAGGCCAATATTAAAAACCTGTTCACAATGATGTTATAACAATTTAATGTTTTTGAATATTCGCTATGTTGTTTTGAATACGACTATGTTGAGTCGTGATGTCAGAGGCAAGAAATAACACGTTGAAAATTTTTGCGTGTATTTTCAAATTAAAAAATTCTTGGAAAAACACTTTAAATCGCTTTAGTGCACTTATAAATTTGTCTAAAAATCATCCTTTTCCTTTGAAAATTAATAATAATAAGTAATAAACAGTTGTAAAATAGATGTGATACGAAGCCTGATCATATAATGCGCACGCACGCATGCATGCACGAACGCATGCACGCACACACACAAATTTTATTACATTTATTTATTTAAATTATTTCTTCATCCAAATATTTTTTATTGAAAAACGACACATAAGAATCCTCAATGTCATTTCTCACATCACGATTTCCAACATGGCCGGGGTGAGTATCTAGGAACCTTTGATTATTTTTCTCTCGTCAAGGTTTGCATTTAGAACGGAATAATGGAATAACGGAATAACAACGTTCTGTAAAGTAATAAATGCTTAATTGTATTTACGTTGTTATCTTTTTAAAACAGTCGATTTTGTTTGATAAAAAAATGATAATAATTAATAGTATGATTTTGATATTTAATAACTTTAATTATTTTTAAAAAGTATAAACTTGATCTAAATAAATTTAATTAAAAAGTTCAGTAGAAAAAATATAACTAATGTAAAAAAGAATAATTATAGTCAAAATTAATTCACAATACTATATCAATATAATATGTAATTATAAATTACATATAATTAATAAAATTAATAATTAATAATTGTATGCATCGAATAATAAATTGTATACGTCTTCGCAATTAATAATAGTATATAGTTGATAATTCAACTACGAAAAATATATTTTATATATGTATATATATATTTTTCCTGTAGATGAATTATGATACTCTGTGTGTGTGTGTGTGTATGTGTATAAAGTTTATTTTAAAATTATTTATATTATTTCTAATTTTTCTATAATGCAGTACACTTATGCTGCTAGATTTAATGTTTGTTTAACATTGAAGTATATAACTTTAATTGTAAAGTATAAAACAATTATCGGCATTTTATAGATGAATATCATTCTTCATTGTGAAGTGTGTGTGGTCGCGCGCACGCGCGCGCGCGCACACACGCACACGCACACACGCACCCACACAAACGCACGCACACACACACATACACACATACATACATACAGGGTGAGGAAAAAGTATGGAAACCCTTAAATATCTCGAAAAGGAGAAGTTTTTCCAAAAAATGTTTCAAATAAAAGTTTCATGGCTTGAAGGGTGCCATCAGATGGTGACAATGATTTGACCTTGGAGAGTCATTTGAAGGTCACGTGAAGATTACCGTCAATTTCTTAAATGGAACCCCCTATTTTTTATTGCATATTCTTATAGCTTATCTCGAGAGTTTTCCAAAACACTATAATAAAGTATTTTTTCATTAAGTATTTTCCGAGTTATAAGGCTTGAAATAATTTCTTAATTTTACATAAACTATAAAATATCTCGTAAAATATTCATCTTTCGATGACCTTACCTCAATACTTTTATGCACAGAATAATGAAAGAAATCAATTGGTGTAAAGGAAACACATAGTTGTTTTTAAGAAAAAATATGTAATTGTTAGTTACAAATTAAGATCATTTTTCCTGTGTCTGCGTCCATGCCTTATAACTCGGAAAATACTTAATGAAAAAATACTTTATTATAGTGTTTTGGAAAGCTCTCGAGATAAGCTATAAGAATATGCAATAAAAAATAGGGGGTTCCATTTAAGAAATTGACGGTAACCTTCACGTGACCTTCAAATGACTCTCCAAGGTCAAATCATTGTCACCATCTGATGGCACCCTTCAAGCCATGAAACTTTTATTTGAAACATTTTTTGGAAAAACTTCTCCTTTCTGAGATATTTAAGGGTTTCCATACTTTTTCCTCACCCTGTATATGTATGTATATGTGTATCATTTTTTACAAACGCGTCATTATTAATAAAGGATTTTGTATTAGAATAACTATATATATATATATACGTATATAAATTGTTTAGTTTAAATTATTTAGTCTTTTAAATTATTTAGTCAATGTAACACATAACACTTGTGTTTAATTTAAATGTTTATACATTATAAACATTATAAGTTTTAAAACACTAATTTATTCCTGTAAAAAGTGACGATAACCATCAAATAATCATTTTTTCAGTATTCTTGTATTAAAAAACGTAAATACGTGCAGACATGTAACGTTGAGTACATAATAAAATTTTATTATTTATATAACCGAAATATTTATTTACATAATGGAAAACTAACTAGGAAGTTTTTAAAAGTTTGTGTTTATAGACTTTTTTTTATATTAAAAAGTTAATTCTTGTATCACAAATTGTCTATTTTCAGTGGTCATTCATTCGGTAGCTGAGAAAATCGCCCAATGATTAGTCAAGATTAATTATAGCAATCTTATATGCATTGCACATTATTAAATTCTTTGCAAACAAATGTATAGATCAATAAAAATGTTGCAAATGTTACTAAAAAAAAATCTCGTGAAATGTATGGTAAACTTTTTACTATAATTTGTGTCTAACTATCACAGAAATATCTCTTTTGTTGCCCAATATCTATGAATAAATGAATTTTATATATATATAAATATATACACATACATACATACAGACAGACACACGTATGTATACGCGCACGCATAATCGGATAAGACCACATTTATGTATCACGCTCTTTTTCCCAAATCCCCTTTCCGTGTTTTCATCAAAGCAAAAAATTAATTCATTATAGACTCAACCTAATTATCAGCATATGTTCAATAATACTTAATGTTGTAATGGCAGTATCAATAACAAATGGAATAACAATAGCTATACTGTATAACAGGACATACTAGTAGACATATAAAAATGCAATAAACCATGATTATACGCGAGTTAATGCCAATTCTTAATTCTTAGAGAATATTTTATTATGGCATAGTCCTGCGGTATCAGAGGCATGGACGCAGACACAGGAAAAATGAGTAGTAAGATGAACGACTCACTCCTGTTAGAGGGCAGCCAAAGTAGCACTATCATCTTCCACTGTCTGTAAACATGTGAAATATCTTTCTTTTTGGCGCTCAGGAGATCATGCGATGCTAAAGACAATTGACAACTGTACATTTCATGCGCCACTTAGAGTACCTAATGAAATTAATGTAATAGATCATATTTACATGATATATTTACGAAATTCATGAAAATGTTTTGATTCCTATTGTGAACAAAAAACTTTGGTAAATATTTCGTTTAACGGACCACCCTTCAATGACCTTGACCTTGACATATGTTGTCAAGGTCATCCTCCTGAGTGACCTTCTGAAGGTTTTAGCCGTCGCTCGTTTTTTATTAAAAAGTTATTAACAAAAAAAGATTTGAAAAATAGCGAATTGGAACACATCCACACGCACACACACACACCCCAACTTTGACATATGTTGTCAAGGTCATCCTCCTGAGTGACCTTCTGAAGGTTTTAACTGTCGGTCACTGCTCGTTAAAAAATTATGAACAAAAGAAGTTTGAAAAATTTGGCACTTATTTCGAATACACATTTACACATTTACCGCCAATGATCAATGAACAAAAGAACTTTCACCACATTGTGTGTGTATATGGCATTCCTACTATTGTTAATATTTCTATGACTTTGAAACGGAATCCGAAAGTAAACTAATATACGATAGATTTTCGTACAGATAACATTCTGATAATCTGTCTTAAAATGAAACCTCATTTCGCATTGAAAAGTATACGCGTGGAGCGTACCCTACGGGGGGGCTCCACTATCAAAAAACTACACACATAAGTGTGGGTGGAACTTGCTTCGTGTAGAAAGTTTCCACGCAAAGCAAGTTCCACCCACACTATGTGTGTAGTTTTTCGATAGTGGAGCCCCCCCGTAGGGGGGGCGGAACACACTGCCTCCACGCGTATACTTTTCAATGCGAAATGAGGTTTCATTTTAAGACAGATTATCAGAATGTTATCTGTACGAAAATCTATCGTATATTAGTTTACTTTCGGATTCCGTTTCAAAGTCATAGAAATATTAACAATAGTAGGAATGCCATATACACACACAATGTGGTGAAAGTTCTTTTGTTCATTGATCATTGGCGGTAAATGTGTAAATGTGTATTCAAAATAAGTGCCAAATTTTTCAAACTTCTTTTGTTAATAACTTTTTAATAAAAAACGAGCGACGGCTAAAACCTTCAGAAGGTCACTCAGGAGGATGACCTTGACAACATATGTCAAGGTCAAGGTCATTGAAAGGTGGTCCGTTAAACGAAATATTTACCATGTTAATGCCAAGTATGTTTAAAATATTAAGACAAGAGGCTAGAATATTTTGACTGTTGGGATGACAAGAATAAGCTCGCATAGGTTTTAAGATTTATATATATATAACATTTTTAGAAGTTTGAAAAGATTATATTAAATCGATTTTGATAAAATCTGTGTGAAATTCATTCAGTTCATTTAAACTTTCAAATTAAAACATTAAAATATCTTCTGTCTTATTGCTCTTATTTATTAAAACTAAAGCTACTATTTCACAACAATAAAAATGTTCTTTAATAATAAATAAAAATTTTGATAATTTATTTCTTTAAAAAATGTAACAAGCATTTTTAAGTAACTTTTAAAATGATTTGAGATACAAGAAAACTTTTTCTCTTCCTTCCTACCTACCCCCCTACCCTTTTTCTTTCTCTTTACCTACATATATATCTGGTTAGATTTTCACATTTCATATGAAAATGCATTCTACACACATTCGTATATATTTAGTTACATATACGTAGTTATTGTCAAAATTAATTGTGTAAAATGTTAAATATATTAATTATGTAAAGATGTGTCACACAAAATAAACTAATTAATTTAGCTATACTTCAAAACTCGTTCAAATTTCTGACAAATAAATTAGATTTGTGTAACAATATTATAAATTGTATACATTAATACTTTTTCTACGTTTAAAAAATTTTATTTGATAAACAAATGTATTTTAAATTTGTATGTATTTTATTTTGTAGATTAGCAGTTAGTTAAAAAAGCGAGTGAAGTAAAACGACAAAAATATGCAATATTTTTGTATAGAAAGCCATGCAGAACATATAAAAGGAAAGCCAACGATAAAATAAGATTTATTAATTGTCGACTAATAAGATGTTAAAAATAAATTACTCCATGCAATACATTACATCATAAAAAAATTATAAATATGTTATTTATTTATATGTAGGATAGAATTATGAGTGAAACAAAAGTATTTCATTTTTTATTAAAATATTTAACCAAATAAACAAATAAAAATATAAGGAATGCGCAAAAACTATTAAAAGGAACAATATCAAATTTTTCGTTACAAATTAAACAAAAAATCTATATGTAATGTCTACAATGAGATTTTAAGACATAAAACTTAAGCTTGAAGCTAAAATTGACTCGATTATTCTTCTCACCCTTTGAATGTGATTGATCAATTTAGACTTAAGGCTTAAGTTTTGCGTCTTAAAATTTTATTGTAGACATCGTTAAAGGGAAGATAATTTTGAGATAACATTTAATACATCACATATACAAGAGACACGCTATGTGTATTACTATTAAATCGGTAATTATGCAGAATAGGGGAGCACCCCTCCATGACCTTGACCTTGACATATGTTGTCAAGGTCATCCTCCTGAGTGATCTTCAGGAGGTTTTAGCCCTCGGTCACCACTCGTTAAAAAGTTATAAACAAAAAAAGTTTGAAAAATGTCGCCCTTATTTTGAATACACCTTTACACATTCACCGGCAATAACCAATGAGCAAAAGGAGTTTCACGACACTGTGTATGTATATGGTATTCCTACTGTTGTTGATATTTCTTATTACATTTCCACGCGTAAAACATAGATTCGCGTCAAAAATTGCAAACCCATGTGGAACCTCTCTTCGCATCGAAAAGTATACGCTTGGAGGCAGTGTGTTCCGCCCCCCCCTACGGGGGGGCTCCACTACCGAAAAACTACACACATAAGTGTGGGTGGAACTTGCTTTGCGTGGAAAGTTTCCACGCGTAAAACATAGATTCGCGTCAAAAATTGCAAACCCATGTGGAACCTCTCTTCGCATCGAAAAGTATGCGCTTGGAGGCAGTGTGTTCCGCCCCCCCTACGGGGGGGCTCCACTATCAAAAAACTACACACATAGGTGTGGATGGAACTTGCTTCGCGTGGAAACTTTCTACACGAAGCAAGTTCCACCCACACTTATGTGTGTAGTTTTTCGGTAGTGGAGCCCCCCCGTAGGGGGGGCGGAACACACTGCCTCCACGCGTACACTTTTCAATGCGAAGTGAGGTTTCATTTTAAGATAGATTATCAGAATGTTATCTGTACGAAAATCTATCGTATATTAGTTTACTTTCGGATTCCGTTTCAAAGTCATAGAAATATTAACAATAGTAGGAATGCCATATACACACACAATGTCGTAAAAGTTGTTTTGTTCATTGATCATTGGCGGTAAATGTGTAAATGTGTATTCGAAATAAGTGCCAAATTTTTCAAACTTCTTTTGTTCATAACTTTTTAACGAGTAGTGACCGAGGGCTAAAACCTTCCGAAGGTCACTCAGGAGGATGACCTTGACAACATATGTCAAGGTCAAGGTCATGGGAGGGTGCTCCCCTATTCTGCATAATTACCATTAAATCTATTAAAAAATATATAATATACATGTGTGTGTATAAAAATTCAAAATAATATAATACTTACGTTATTAGGATTTTGAGGTGCTAGTGTATGTTTACTCATAACAATCGTGGTAGTTTTGAGATCTTTAGTGCCCCCAGGTGACTTTGGTGGTACAACCATGTCAACAGGACTATTTGATTTGCTTACTAATGATTCTGCCGCACGTACAACATCCAATACCTATATCAAAATCAGGAAGTATAAATAGAACAAATTGAATTATCGCATATGGCCAATTTAGAATTTCTGAAAAATACACTAGTATTTTACACTATACCAGTCTTTGCAAATTATATAGATCATAGCAAATAGAAAATATTTCGAAATTTTGTATAAAAATCATAATTTGCAGAATTCACAATTTGAAACTTATCGTGTACAAATAAAATAAATTCAACAAATAAAATAAAATAAATCTTACTTTTTCAGGTGTTGATTTCTCTCTTTGCTCTACAAGCGCACGTTCTCGTTCTTCTTGTTCCCAGGCAACAAGTTCAGCTTTCATTTCTTGTTCTTGTCTAAGAATCGCAGCTTCCTCATCATCTCGATCTAAACTGGATACACTTTGTGACAGAGATTTGGTATCATCCGTAGTTGGATCTTTTGATTCGTGAGATCCTTTAACTCCTTTATTATCTCTTCCGTCAGATAATGTTAATATTGATTCAACGTCACTTTTGTCATATCCTTTACACACAACCAATGTAATAATATTTCCTGAGCAGCGGAGAATGTTGACAGCTTCTTGATGAGTTGCACCTAATAATGATGTGCCATTGACTTCCAGTAACCTCATTCCAACCTATTATAAAATACATAAACTTAAGCATAAGTTAAATATGTCAAATGAGAAGATATATATAAATAAATATAAATATGCAAGTATCACAAAATATATATATATATATATATATATATATATATATATATATATATATATACACACACACACACATATACACACACTTACCTTCAATCGTCCATCCCTCTTAGCTGCACCACCTGAATTAATCTTCGATATAAAAACGCCCTCATCGGTATGATCCAAAGGATTGCCTTTCTGTCCTCTTCGCCCTCCTTTAATATGCATACCAAGCTTTTCACCTGCTTCCTTTGTTATCACTAATTCCTAAAACAAGTTACATCAATTTTCTCTACAAAACAGTTTATTATTTTTTTTATACTATCGCATAGAAATAAAAATAAAAAATTTTATGCACACATAAAACTATAATTTGTTATCTAATTATAAATCGTCTTTCACATTTTAAGATATACTATTGTATATATAGTAAATTGTTAATTTCAATAGAAGTTTATTTGTACATTTTCAACAGTATTCAAATTTAAACGATCGAGTTTTAGAAGAAAATAATTTTAATGTTAATATTTGAAAAACTGCAGAAATAAGCTAAGTACAATTAAATTTCTCGTGTAATGTATAAAATATTATTTTTATTTAGTATTTAATACTAATGGCATGAAAGCACGGTAAAGCACAAAAAGCATTTGAATATAAAGTAAAAATCTTCTGTATTTATATAAAATTGCATAAGCAAAGCGAGTTCATTCATTCATTCATAATGTAAAAGTGAAATTTGCAGCCTTGGTGTAGGGATAAGCATAAATGAGAACAAAAATTACGGTCATGTCAAATGCATCGAGTACTTACTGTCACAGGGATGTACTCTATTTCGACCAGCTTGTGGGACAAATTATAAAAAAAACCGCATTAGGTAAGGAAATAATCACACGCTAAAGCACCGAGTGCTATTGTGTTTGCAACTAATAAGCATTCTTTAAAAACGTTAACAAAATAAGAAAAAAAAATTTTTTTTAAAAGTAATTAATTTAATAAAAAGTGCCTATAATTCTAAGCGTAAAAGTTAAAGTGACCTTTTTTCTAAGGAATAATTTCTCAAATGTGCATGTGTTTATAAAAAATTAAGAATGACTTAAATATACCAAGTCATTGTACTAATTGTGTTGCATACAATAAATATTTCAAAGATGTTAATAATACTACGTATATTTTTTAAAGAAATACAAATCACCATATATATTAGTTGTATAATAAACATAAAATATGCTTGTCAAGTTACAAAAAAATATGTGTAATTTAATGTATAATTGCATACACATAAAGTTATATTTAATCTATAGATTTACAGTTCTATAAGCATCACTAAAGCTGTTTGAAAGCAATATCACGTTTGAAAAAGTAATTGTGCTATTTACCTGGTAACTTTCCGGAAGTGGATCATGTTGAATGGTAAGCACGATCTGATCACCTGGTCTTAAAAGTTCCATTACTGCTTCTTGATGGGTAGCCTTTGTTACATCTGTACCATTCACCTTCAAGATCCTGTCACCCATTCTCAATTTACCAGACTTGGCTGCTATGCCACCAGGAACAACCTATATAATACATGAAGTTACATAAAGATAAATACTTATGTATATAAAGTATGTGACAGACTTTCTGCTATAAATTAAAATAGAACAAAACTAAAAACTTACATGAGATATAAATATTCCTGGTTCCTTTGCACCGAATGGTGTACATGAGTGATCAGTTCCTCCTATAATACTGAAGCCTAAGGAGCCTTCTTTCACAAGAACAACATCCTAAAAATAATTACTAAGTCATTCAAATAAAGGTTTTAAAATTTGTAAAATACCAAAAATTAACTATTAATCGGGATAAAAGTTTAGAGTGTGAAGTTAGAGTGTGTAAAGGATAGAATCAGCTATGGATTTTGATAGACTTTTTATTGAAATAAAACAGTGACAACGATACTTCTCCACTTATTACATTTTGTCGAGAACGGCATGGGACGAAACAAATCTTTACACTACTTACCTATTTCCATGTCAGAAGATAAGCACACTGTGATTATCATAGCCCATCGACAGTTATCAAAATTGATTCTAAGGTCATCCCATTAACATATTCTTTTAGGTAATTTTACAAAAATAAAGAAAAATAGCCATAAAGAGAAAAATATAATTCAGCAAAGTCCACATATGCATATAAAGAAATCAGTTAAGAAGATCCAAGTGTTCAACATGTATAAAATAACTATGGTATAGTCTCCATTGTCTACAGTACAATTTTCATTTTTAGATAATAGTGTTTCTGATAATAGTATATTAATCAATATTATCCGATAATATTAAAAAAGTATAAATAGTATATTAAAAGTATTTAGTAATTATTTTTTTAGCAACTTTGAGTAAATGTTTGTTTAAATATATTTCAATTATATTTTTAATTATATAAAAAAGCTGGGGAAAAAATCACAGGAAAAAATAATAATGTGTGAAAAGGATAAACATATAAAATCAATTCTTTTAGTTGTATCTTTTTGGACTTTTTATACTTGAAATAAAATAAATTCGGAATGTTAAAATAAAATAATTGAAGGATTTAAGAATACATATTTCATTAATTTGAAGTTGATCGTTTTGAGCAAATTTGATTAAGTTTCAGTCAGTTGCAGTCAGTCAAGGCGTTTGATGTAAAAAAAAATTAAAATATTTAACAAATAAAGATTTAATTTAAGAGAATTTAAAAGAATTAATTTAATTATCATTAAATATGTAAAAAGTAAAAATACAATATAAATAAATAAAAGCTTTCAGCACAAAAATGTACCCAAACTACTATCTATAATTCCGTATGTATGTAATAAAATTTTGATAAAACGCAATGTGATAGTACATATAGTAACGAGATAAAAATGAAATAATGAGATACAATGGAGCTTCTACAAGAGTAAGACTACATTAGTAATACGTGTGCAATTTGATGCTTCTCTAACTAACAGACACATACCTCGATAATAAGTGGTTGTACCAACTGGTTGTCAGTCACTCTAGTTACGACGGTTTCGGTGAGTGTACTCTTTGTGATGGTCTCAGTAACTTTACCGAGTGTGGTAGGAGCTGGAGGAAAACTAACATCTCCAGGCAAAGTATCGGGCTGCTTTATCGTCACTGTCACAATGGGGCCCTGGTGGGAGTCTGGTGAAGGCGAGGATGTTGGAGGTCGAAGGAAATGAGCGGGGATCATAGCTTGAAATTCCTCGTTGGTGATTGGCTTCGGTACCTGTATGTCTTCCTGCGGAGATGCTGGTCTAGGCTCTACATGAGGAGTCATAGCTGCAGAACCAGCATTATTTGTCGTCTGTGAAACACTATGTCTTGGAGCTGGCTGTGGATACGTTTGATTGATTATCGGGCTGGGAGATACTGATGAAACATTCTTCAAAGTGTTTCCTGAATCAGTTACACCATTTATTTTAGGCATTTCATTAACATCGGATTTCACAGGCAATGCCGGTGGTGAAGGTGGCGTTTTTGAAGTAGGACTAGGCGTTAATGCTTTATCAGCGTCCATGGAACGACGATATCCACCGTATCCAGGTCTATTTGCCATATAACTATTAGCATTATACAGGCCTGTGTAAGGTTTTGGTGCGCCTATAACATGTGGCGATTTTTCAGAAGGAGTTACAACAGGAGTGAGATTTGCTTGAGAAAATGGTATTTCCCGTTCGACTACTAATCGAACAAATCTTTCTAAGCCTGTAAGTGAAGCCACTGCTTGTTCATGTTTCGCTCTTCTCATATCAAACCCGTTAATCTGCAAAGTACAAATTAAATCACACAAAAAATTATTTATATATTAAATTTTGTCATTCAATACAAATTTAATATAAATTTGATAAAGAAAGACTTACGGATATTACTTTGTCTCCAATTAATAATTTACCATCTTTTTGGGCAACTCCACCGTCTGTTATTCTCGAGATAAAAATTGCCTAGAAATGTAGTCGATAATTATTATTACAGTAATTAATCTCATTAAAATAATAGTTACAAATAAATAAGTTTCAATGTAAAAAACTTACATCGCTATTATCTTTAAATGGTGGCGAACCTTCTCCACCGGCAATACTAAATCCAAGCCCATTTTGGTCTCGTATTAATGTTGTGTGAAAGAGAACGGATACCATAGGTTCACTGTCTTTTACAGTCGTTATAGGCTCAGGAATCTTTTTTGTCTGAGGTATATTAAATTTAAATTAACGTATCTTATTTAAAAAACCATATTATGTTTAAAAGTGCTTAAAAATATACAGATACATTACCTTTCCAGTTTCATGAGACATAGATGTATCGCCATTCTCTAAAGTATGTGATAATGCTGTAGATGAAACGTAAGATGTTGCACTTGGTGCTCTACTTGTACTTAAGCTAGAGCACACAGAATCTTTTCTCATTGGTGCCTGAAAATAATAGATAAAAATTAATATTAATCTTGCTTATTTAAAATAAAACTTGTGATTTCTGATTATTGTTAAATTAATGTAATACTCAATTAAACTCAATTAAAATAAAATAATGTAATATTACTCAAACAAAAAATGATGAAATAACTATTTTATACCTGTTCATATGGCGGAATTATCCTTGTTATTTCTCTTATGACAACTAACACAAGTACACGTTCACATGCTTTCAATACTTCCACAGCATCGTAATGGTCTACATTTACTACCGACACTCCATTTACAGATATTACTTTATCTCCTATTCTCAAGCCAGCTAAGTCTGCCGGTCCACCTGTATATGAATAAATGTATAGATTAAATTATATGCATATAATATAGAATTATATACATATAATATGTACATATAATATAGAATTATACATATAACATAAAATAAGCAAATTTCATAATCATAAAACCGACGTTGTATATGTATCGTATCGTATCACATGTATCGTAACTATAAAATAAATGTTCATAATATGTACATAATATGAATCAATGTGATAAATTTAAAATTATTCATTCCAAAGTGGATGTTTACCTTCAGTAACTCTTGAAATAAAAATGCCTTCATCATCACCTTTAAAAGGTGTTGATCCAATACCACCTGCTATTGACAAACCTAGTCCACCTGTCGTTCTTTCTATATGAATTTCATATTGCTCTTCCCGTATTTCCAATGCTGGTTCAATATCAGATGTTGCATCTGAAATAACAAGCCTTTGATTAACTGATATTGTTGATGCATTTAACAAATATATCACCTTGATGTAGAGATGTGCTTGTTGACATTTACCTTTTTTGCTTTTACTTCTAATAAAACATTTATATCTTCTAGGCATCTTATATTAACTATATAATTTATCTTTATATAAAACTTATTTATAAAAAATACAATATATATGACAAGTACACTGTTATAATTTATCAATTTCCTAACGCGTACTATTGAGAGACACACTGATAACTGAATCAAAGATAAGACCGTAGATACGGTGCGTAGATATGTGAGAGATATATCTTATCATATTCCCTTTCTACTACTATGCGATAAAATAAAAATAATTTATATACTGAGAAAATCTTCAAAATCTTCTATTATCATAGTTTTAATAAAAATTTCTTATTAATACACGCACGCACACACAAGAACTGTCCCAAAAAAGGAAATCTATTATTTTATTATTATCGTATCGAATCTATTATCATAAGGTAACAGCCATAATTCCAATAAAAATTTAATAAACAGATGTTAATAAACAAATAAAATAATATTTAATAAAATATTTTATAAATAAATGCAATATGTAAATAGTTACTATAACAGAACTATTATTCTATTTCAACTTAATTATTAAATTTACCTTGACTGTGTGTGTCAAATATTTCCATAGATTCTACTTGTGATGGTAAAGATGTAGAAGTCTCATCAACTTTTTTCGCAAGTGCCTATAAAATATAAATAAACATTTAAAGTTATTGATTATATGTATATACACATACGCGTGCGTGCGCGTTGTCAAACATGAAGTAAACATTATATATTTCTTTAACAGAAAAAATTAATTGTCAGAACATTAAATATTTTTATAATTGTTACAAATAAAAAAGTGAAATTCTTCATTTATTAAATAATACACAAAATATCAACCTGCGCAATAATAGAAGCAACTTTTTCTTTATCAATTGCTGTATGAATGCGTTTATTTTTCAGATGATGTGGAGTATCTCTACGTTGAAGTTTATTGGGTTTATTTGAATCACAAACATCTTCGTTATTTGTGTCTTCTACAATACTAAATTCAACGTGTCTTTGCACATCTTCATTTTCAGATTCTTCTTCATCTTTTTCTTTTGATTCTGGGACAGAATTTTCAATTCTTGCATTCTGTGGAGATAATCACTTTTAATTTAATAAGAAATAAGAAGGTTACATACGCACGCACGCACATAATAAATATACAAGAATGGAAGAATTAATTACAATTAATATGTTTTTATTATATACATTATTATGCATAAATATTTATATAGAGGCACTTTGGTTAATCAATCTTTGTGTTAAAAATTAATATAGTGAATAAAAGATATGATAAGATGTCTCGTGCATTTATTAGAATGAGCAGATTTTTCCTCAAGTTACTTACTGTGTGAAATTCCGTAGCAGATTGAATAGAAAGATTATTTGCTTCTTTATTAAGTTGAATATCTGTGCCATCAGCTTCGATGCCAAGTGCTTGCATTTTATGATCATCTTGTATAATGTTGCATTCTACATATTCTTCCTGCTCAGAAACACATTGCGGCATATCTACAAGATTGACCGGTGGTTCTGATTCTGTTTTGTCTAATCCAAATGTTTGAGAAACATCCTGAAAAAAGTTTCAAAAACGAGATTACTTTACAAGATAACGCGAGATAAAGTCCATTAAGAATATTGTAAAAGTTAAAAATGTATAGTTAAATGTATAGTTAAATGTATAGTTAAAAATATGTATAGTTAAAAAGTTGAAGTTTTTTCAAATCAAAATTTATTGGAAAAAAAATTAATTGTAAGACTTACCTGTTCATCCGTAGATTCCGATCGACTTTCACTTTTTCCTTTGCTAAATAACTTATGCGCTTTAGCTTTTAATTCTTTTGGATGTGGTGTGTTTTGACGTATAAATGGAATCTATTTGTCGAGATAAATAAAAAAGAAAAAGTAAAACAAAAAATAATACAAACTAGCTTGTAAAAAACTGTTAACTTAATGAACGCACCTCTTTATCGGCTTCTAGTGGTTCGTCAGTAAATTTCACAGAATGTGTTCTTGATGCTTCTCTCTCTTGCCAACCTTCATCATCGCTACTTGTTAGCTCACGCATTTCACAACCTTGAACATTTCTCATACCAACTAACATTCCCAATCTACCTGAATCTAAAAAAAACGAGATCATTGCTTGCATTGTATATTGGTAAATGTATAAAAATCAAAATAATTAATTATATAAATTCTCCTCAATCATTACATTAAGAATAATCGTCTCTCTCATTTGACTTTACACTTGAAAATTTTCACTTTTACAATTGTACAAAATATATACTTGAGTTACAGAATTTACATACATGCGCGCGCGCACGCACGCACGCACACAAAATTTCCAAGTTAAAAAAATTTTTTTAAAATAAAAATTAAAAGAATTTAATGAAAAAAGAAAAAATAAAAGTATTTAATTATTTATTTTGCACTGTCTGATACAAATATAGTATAAATAAACAGTATATGTGATATCTGTGCTTTATAATATTTTTCACAATAAATCTGTTGTACACATTATGTTATACACAAGATTAAAATATCGTTAGACAAAGATTGTAAGATTTGCAGAACAATCTCCAGATAAGATATCAACAAAGTAGAATGATCAACGCTAATTACTAACCATCAGGATGAAATTCCAATTGTGGTAAAAGAAAACACGTTAGTACTTCTTGTCCCGTTTCCTCATCAACATCTGTTTGAAACGTTAACATTGGTTGCGCTTGATTTTCGCTTAACCATACGGCTTTTAGATTTAAGTTGATTAAAGAATATGGTAAATAATGTAATCTGTAACAAAATTTATATATAATATCTTAATAAAACTAATAAGTGTATATCTTATTTAAATGTAATATTTTTATATCCCACTCTTTCTTCTTTTATATTTATATATTTTGTAATAGTACTAATAATATAATATTATATGGGGAAAACAAATTTAAAAAACTATACCTGTTGCCAGATACATCTAGAACATGAAGAGCAGTACACTGTCCCACTTCAACCGGAAGATATTGTAATTTATTATCTCTTAAAGATAGAACACCTAACTTTTTCAAATTTCCTAAAGAATAAAAAGATATTGAATTCCGATCATTAAAAAAAATGTTTTTATAAAAAAAAAGTGCTCTTATAATTTAAAGCTTGTTTTTTTACATTCAATATTACACAATAAAAATCCACATTATATATTTTACCATCTTACCAATTTCTATCGGCAAAGATTGCAGGCTATTTCTATCAACATTCAAATTATTTAAATTGTAAAGTTTGCCTATAGACAATGGTAACTCTAAAAGAAAATTCTCCGTAAGAATTAACTCTTGCAAATTCTCACACCTGAAACATACAAAACATAAGAGAATTTTTTTCTCCAACTAATATCTTTACTTTTAATAAGTTAATGTAATATAAATTTAGGTAAATTTCATACACTTACCTTCCTATATTTGGATTTAGGGTAGAAAGTCTATTTTGATCTATTTTAAGAATAGTTAACTTTTTCAATTCGCCGAGCCCATCAGGTAACTTTTCAATAACATTCTGTGATAAATGCAAGTCTGTTAATGATTCCAAACCACCAATTTCATCAGGAAGATCCTCTAGACGATTTTCCGAAACATCTAAACATGCTAGTGTTTTCAATTCGCCAATTTCAGGTGGCAAGTGTTGCAACTGATTATGATCAAGCCACAATTCTTGTAGCGCTGGTAATTTTCCTATATGTGCAGGCTACAAAGAGAATGTAAATAAAAATGATTAATTCTTTTAATTAGTTTATGACTAAAATAACTAAAGCTAGTTTAATCGATGAAAAAGTAATTGAATAATTCAAATAAACAAAAAAACTTTAAATCTATCGATCTTAAAGTGAAATTTATAATTATAGTAATCAAATATAACGTGAGTAATATTTTTATCTGTAAAATATAGTTATAGAATCCACATCAGCAAAAATAAAAATTTATTATATCTATGTGTATGTGTGCGCACACACATACACAGAGGTATAATATAATTGTTTTCATTCACTTGCACCATTAATTTCACAAAAAAACGCAAAACTTACCAATTCCTCGATTTCATTATCGCCGAGATCCAACCGTTCGAGTTTTAAAAGCTGAGACAGCGATTCAGGCAAGGATTTGAGCAAATTTTCTCTTAATTCCAGTGACTGTAATGCCTCTAAGCTATAAAAATATACATTTTTAATATAATTTATGAAACAATGGATAAAATTATTTAGTAATACCTGATAGATATAGATTATTATAGCTTTGAATACTTGGATATTACCTTCCAAAATCAGGTGGCAAGTTTGTAAGAGACATGTCATTGAGTCCAAGTACAGTCAAATTTCTCAGCTGTACAAATCCTGCTGGAAGTCTGGGAAGGATCAATAAAAATTTGTATTGCTTTAGATCGTTTTGAATTTACGAGAATATCTAATGACATGCTGTTAAGAAAAAGGAAAGAGACGATGTGCAAAATATGTAATACTATAAAGCGTTATCTGAGTTGAAAAATAGAAGAGAGATAAGAATAATTGAATAACCTTGGAATAGGATTACTGCTGAAGTCTGCCACCTGTAGCGCTTGCAAATTCTTGATATTTTCAGGAATGTCCGGTATATCTGTATAAAATAAAATAAATCTCAATCTCACAATTTAATTCTCTTGTTCATGCACGCAAATTTGTCGTATAATTTGTAAACAAACAAAATTATTTAAATATAAAAATACAATTTGTCGTATATTTTATTTATTTATTCGAGAGAGTGATATAGTCTCTTAAAAATTACATTTTTACAGAGTTAATGGTTAAAGAAAGCAACCCTCAACCTTTTACATATTTTCTTAATTTTCAGCCACACTCAACATTTCATTGAGAAAAATAAAAAGCAAACTTGGTCCGTTGCTCCATGTATTTCTCGTTACGTCCAGAATGGCTTCATTATATCGCGTCAAACGCATACCGCAATACCGAGAGGAAATTACAACAAAGCGTGATTCCGCTACGAAAAAAACGTCGTGACAATTTCTTTCTAGTTGTCGGCTTTTTCATCACGCAATCATATTATGAAATTGGACTAAAAAAGCTCAAATATATTATTAGAAATTTTTATATTATTAAATGAATAATTTTGAAGTAATTTTTAATTTTTGCGCAATATAATATTTTTTTCTTTAATTATAACAACATTATTAGAATATGTACAGTTATAAAATGGATAATTATATATGAATAATATATGAATATTTTAATAAATTATCAGGGGATGATCCATTTTCTTTGACATTTTATTACCGAAATAGATTTGAAATTGAAAACATTGTCAAACTGTGTGTGTGAGTGTTGACCTGCGATGAATTTATACTACAAAAGAGAGAAGGGCCGATTCTATATAACGAAGAATTTATGGATGAATGGAGCTACGACGATTCAGAGGCAGCCTAGTATACATATTATGCCCTTTTTTCCATTTTTATGCAGGCGACGTCGATTTTCAGATGCATCGCGGCTAGTCAGCGGCTCCTTTTGATGCAACCGCAATAAACATTATAAATAGCACGAAACGTCCACCCTCGGCCTTTGTAATTTACCTCAGAGAGAGAGAGAGGTGACGGAAGATCGTTACTCTATTGCATGTCGCGTTTGTACGTGTCGCGCGAGCTGAGAGAGAGAGCCCACGTAAAAGAACGAGAAGATGACGAGAAAGATAGAGAGGATGAGAAGAACTCTGTCTATTAGTTCTTTTTCCGACTATTAAAACTCGTATTTACGTATGAGTTTCATTCCATTTCTAATTCGGTTCCTGTGGACACAATCGGTGAGTAATTTTCGTTCGGTCCTAAGATGAGTGTAAAACGAGATGCAAGCATGTATGTGGAATTCTAAAAACTCAGAAAATGACTACCAACAAAGATATTTCTTTAAACGGGAACAAGAACTTGAGCGAAATTATGTCGGCTTGGCTCGATAACGAAGCTTTGAATAGAAATGAACAAATGTATGAACGCACGTAACGAGAGAGAGAGAGAGACGAAGAGGAAGATTAGGAAAGCAAACGTACGGAGCTAGCAGGTGTATAACGCAGTCAGTCAGTAGCTATCTCGATCGAGCGACCGGTAACTCGCCTTTTCATCTTCTCGATCCGAAACCTGTTGCGGTTGCGCAATCTTCATCTTTTACGCATTCGAGTTCTGTCCTGCGTGTTGCGTCGTTGCGTGATGCATCGCGCGCTCATTTTACAGCGTGCGATTCCGGGTGACTCAGTGCCAACGAATGTGCGGACATTGTTGCAAATGGAACTAAATACGTAACATCTTTCTCAATGTACAATTGACCGCATAAATGCCTACACTCGGGCAGATGCTATGTGTGCACGCGGCCATCGTCGACAGACCAGAGAACGACGTGCTAACAATTACGCGTCATAGCATTTCCATTGTAAGCGATAATGTAAAAAATAATACTCTGAAATAGGTGTAAATGTCAACGTAATTATTTTCAGTCGAGTTCGAAACTGCTCAGTCAGACTCCGTTTTGCTCGCTGGAAATTTATTCAATTCCAAATTTCAGATTGCCTCAAGCCGAGTGATTGTTGCTTCTGTTACATTTACGTAAAATTCCCGCCAACTATTATCTCGCATTCATATGCTACGTTATCTTTGGATAATAAAAATTACAAGTATCATTATTTCATTTGATTACATGCACAAATATACTCGAGTTGTAACGCGACAACTGTATGGTCGACACCATACGCCTTGATAAACTGCTGTGCTCATCTCGACCAATCATCGACAGTACCGATCTAACACGGTGTCTACAATGAGACTTTAAGACGTAAGTCTTAAGTTTTAAGTCGAAATTAACCAATCACCAGTCAACGTGAGAAGAATAATCAACTGTGATTGGTCAATTTCGGCTTGAGTCTTACGCCTTAACATCTCAAACGCTGCTTTGGAAATATCCACAAGGTCCGTGGAATAGCATTGGAAATTGAGGATTGTCACTCGGAGATTAGAAATCGACCAATCGAGACGAATCGGACTAAAATCAAAATTAGCCGATTGGTCGAATTCTAATTTTCAATTCGCAATTCTCGATCTTTACAGCGTAGTTCGATACCAGACCTAACGTATTGTTATAAATACGCCTTAAAATTTTACCATTTTTTAAATAATTATCAAACGCGATACAAGATCGAGAAATGCATATCGCGGTCGATCGAAATAAATTTTAAGGTACGTGTGACGAATGTTATGGCGCGAAGAAATGCTTTACCGGGTGTAAAGGATATCGTATGTGTGGTCTCTCAAATCAAATTACTAGATCCGATTTTCTCTTATCGTCACTCCCTCTTCTCCTCGCGCCACATTGTCATTCCTTCTACATATACGCACCACCATACACATCCGCGTTCGCGTTGGTATTTCTACCTGACGAGACCCAAAAATGTCAACTCGCCGAATTCCAAACACATAAAAGAGAGAGAGATATCTTTAATTTCAAACTATTTCGATAGTTTTGAAAGGGAAAAGACACGATGCAAAGGACAAGAAGAAAAAATATGAAATATGTTGAAGAGCACAAGTATTCACGATAGGCGCCAGTGACAGGCGGGGCGACTCGGCTCCGCTCGGCTCAGTTCGGCGTTCGGCGATGTGGCGGATTGTGGCGTCGGTAGCACTAAGCACGGTGACGCGCTTCACGCGCTACGACCAGAGGATGGGAAAGAAGACGGCACCGTTACACGGGTTTCATTATTAACGCCTGGCCAACGACGGTTACCGCGTCGAGTATTAAAAGTACACAATGCGAGATACCCTTCCAATAACTTTCGTCTTTGTAGACGACAGGGCGATAGCTATGCGTTTAAACTCGATCCTTCTTACAATTAGTGTTAAATCGCTCCTTTCCACGTGACACGTCTTTTTGGACTTGCCCTTCTTCCCTCAGGACAATCATCGGCCAAATCCGCAAACGTCAAAAAAGAAAAAGTAGTACGCCAACAATAAATTAATGACGTACAGGGACGCATGAGACATCGTTAACGAAGCTCTTTTAATAACATTAATTACGATTAATTGCTTGAATCCCTAGGCATACACGTCTCGCATTGTCGCACGAGCAAATAAAGTAGCACGTCCACCAAAATCTCTTACAGTTTAAAGTCACACGAATACGCTTCTCACCATTCCTAGACACGTCCAACTCGACGAGGTTCTCGAAATTCTGAATGTCTGGTGGCAAACGATGTATCTCATTGTCGCTCAGGCCAAGTTTTCGTAGCCTCTGGAGTCGGAAAAAATTCTGAAACGACCAAGAGGATACATCAGTTTAGGAATCTAGGACATTCTCAGGATTATGGCTTTCGCGTAAAGTACAAACAAGGAGGAAAGAGGGGGGAACAGAAACGTGTAAAACGTTTCTTCCAGAATTACATTGCTCAGTAGTCTTATCGTCCCGTCGCACGGCGCGGCGGCGAGACTAGGACGTAGGAATGTGGAAGGGGGTATGCGCGTGTCGTGTACTTGCGAGAGATGGAAAGAAATTAAAGTTATAAAATCAAGAGAAGAAGAGTCAGGCAAGGTACTTACTTTTGGTAGATCACGGATATGATTCGCGTCTAGTAGAAGCTCCTCCAAACTCCTCGAGTATCGCAGGATATCGTCAGGGACGCACGGCAGAGAGCAATGACGCTTGTCAACGTATTCCACCTGCCTGTTACACCCTTTAAAAATCGGAATGCAGCGGAACATGGTACACTATTCACTGTCGATCACGTTAAAACAGCACCGAACATAATTATCCCGTGAATAAAACGGTTGCGCGCGCGCGCTGTTATTCGCACATACTTCCATCCGACGCACGAGAGAACGCACGATTTCACGCCCTACTCGGCTTTAAACTCGGCGTTCTCGGCCTATGCCTCGAGATCTGACGTCATCACGTCACGACGAACCACCGATCACGTTGTTCGCGTTGCTCCAGAACCACGCGAGCGAGCTACGAGCGAATACAATATGTATGTACGAGGACGCACGCGTCGCTTCCCGGTCCGTGCCGCCATCTCGCTTGACTTTCACTAAACTAACGTGCAACGCCATCGTGGATCCTGCAGACTCGTTTTCAACAAGGAAGCGCGAGGCAGCGAACGTCATTGGTCTCCTCACCTGTGAATCTGTGGATCCAACCAATCGGCGAGCAGGTTAGTTATTTTTTTCGTCGTCGTATACTCTTTATCGCTATAACTGTAAAGGCAGATAGAACGCGATGAGCCAATGAGAGCTCTGCATTATGTGACGTATGAAACGCAAAGCTCTCATTGGATATCGCTCATCGCTCTGTCTATAGAGGCCTTAAGTGGCGATTGAATGAGAAATAAGTAAAATGGAAATAAATCCCGTAGCACAGCAAGAGTACGCGAAAATGTATTACCACCTGGAAAAAAGCGACACGCCAGCCAATCACATTTCACATGGAATATTACTTTCAGAAAAGCAGGAGGCTCATTGGCCACTGCGAGTCACGCCCAAGTTGTTTCCCCAATCTAACGTGCTGACGTGTAGAATAACTAGAAGACGTAAGAATATAGTGGTGTATATGTGTGTGCGCGTGGGGAATACCCACTGTATTGATGTATGTATGTACATATATGGATGTATATGCACACATACTTAATGTAGATATGATGATTAAGATAATATTGCCTTTGTGGTAGTGGATCGATGGTGGATCGAGCAGCGGAACAGTGGATCGATCCGTCTTTGTTCACGTTCGAATTGTCTACTAAACGTATTTGAGTATTCTCCACCAAACGAGCGCAAAATCTTATTTTCAAGACAATCTTAGTTCCGATCATCAGGTAAGCGCATTAGGAAACTCGATAGAAAAATGATTGTCGTGGAAGTTGTTAATGCTCATCGTTGTGAAGCTCATCTCGACTACGTCATGAGTATAGCGTGTATGACTATATTCTTCAGAAATTAATAAGTACACACATTGAAAATTTATGTCTGTTACTTCAGTTGTATTACTTTTATTATTTTTGATTAACGTTCTATATATCTATGTACGATAGAAAAAAATGATAGAAATGAAAAAATGAAAAAAATGAAAGAAATGATAGAATAGAATAGTTATACCTTCGAATATTTCCTTATTGTGTCACTAGTGAAAAATGTTTAATATTATCTCGGAACAGATAACTATATGTTTGTCGATAATTTTCTTAAAGCTGTGTCTCTTGATAGAAAAATTTTACTAATATTTTATTCTATTTTATACTTTAATGCTGAAAAATTCATCTATCTTTTTTAATCTTTTATTAATTTTATTTATAAAGTTATTAATTTATAAACGTAATTTGTCCGAAATTAGTGCCGAAATCAGTGTAAAAAAAAGTCAGCTGCAAACAGCAATAGGCTTGCAGTTTATACTCGATACCATTCTCGTAATTATTAATGAAAAAACTAATCGCATCTGTTGGCTTTTTTTTTAGAAAATGAGAAAAGTGTTTGTTAGCATTTAAATGAATAAACATTTACAGCGAATGTAATTTTTTATATAATTGAAAAAGCTTTCTTTTTTTATGTATGACAAATTTTTTTCTTTCTTTAAAAAATGTATATGAAGAATTTATTTCTCTTATATTTACTCAGTAGTTTACATACTTTCTGTGTAAAGATACAATTATAACTCTTCTATATAAAGATTTTTAGTTAGTGTAATCTAATGAATTTAAGAATAAATTAAAAGTCAGATTTTAAAACAAAACTAATTTTACTCTTTTTTTTTTTTAAGTAAGCTTTACACATTCATCATGGAAGCACACGCGCGTGCTCCAGATCCTCTAACGAAAGATGGTGACATGGCCAGCAACTGGCAAAGCTGGAAAGAAGATTTCATTATATTTATGAAAGTAACTGGATATATCGATAAACCCAATGAAATCCGTTCGAATCTTTTAAAAAATCGGATTGGAAAAGTTGGTCTTGAGGCAATACAAAATATATCTTTCGATAACGTACAGGATAAAGATGATATGGACATATTGATTAGAAAGCTCGAGGAATACTTTAATCCACCAAAAAAGGAGGTGGTTGAACGTTACCAATTTTTTACAAGATCAAAGAAACAAAATGAATCTATTGAACAGTATATAAATATTTTAAAAGTGCGTTAAATTTGTAATATATATTTTTCTTATGAATTGTATACATATGTACTGAAGTTTTTGTTATTTACAGGAAAAAGCTAAAACTTGCAATTTTAACGATATGACAGATAGTATTATACGGGACAAAATCGTCCTTGACACTCATGACAAAATACTACGCAAAAAATTTTTTGAAGTAGACAATTTAGATTTGCTGAAGCTTGTAGCGATTTACAATGATTACAACATTAATACTGAAAAGATGAAACAAATTACTGAAGAAAATAAAACGGAATCTGCAGGTTTTTCACAAAAATTACCAGATAATAATATGAAGAGATGTTGTTGGAGATGTGGCCATCAGCATCCACAAGGAAAGTGTCCAGCTTGGGGGTCAAAGTGTACAAAATGTAACGATTTAAATCACTTCACTCATTGCTGCAAAGGTCCTAACTTTAAGATGAATAATAATAAGGTAACAAATTATTTCGCAAAATGAAGTAACATATTGTTTATAAGTATCAAAAACTATATTGTTTAAAAATATCAAAATAACTGTCAACTTTCACTAAAATGTATCGTCGTTCCATTTGTATCGTGAATGTTTTTAATGTTGTAGGTGAACAAAAATTTGCTGGATCCAACACAACAAACAAAATTTCCTCCAAAGGTAAACAATTCAAGAAAATTTAATTAATATAAGACAAAATTATTTACATTTTCTTCCATATATTCGTGCATTAGGTATGTTATGCAACATAATTCTATAATTTTCGTATGATACATTATATATAAAATAATACATGAGAGAGATGATATGATATGAGATGATATGATATGATATGATATGATATATATTTATATATATATACATATTTACATATATATTTATGTATGTATGTATACATACATGTATATACGACACGTGTACACACAAACACACATGTAGAATACGTGTTTAAATCTTGAAAATATTGTATATGTATTATTAATCATGTAGTAAAGATAATTCTATTTTTAAACATAATTTTATTCTATTTACACATGTATGACGATGGTAAAGGCATTTTTAACATGTATTTTTACTAAAAATAAAGATTTGAGAAAAAATGATTTATTTATTTCAACATTAACGAAGTTACTAAAAGTTCTCAATATATCAAAGCAAAGAGAGATAAAATGGAAATAAAACTCATTACAGGTAAAAATATAGGTGACATTTTTAAACATTGAGTATTATAGAGATAATTTTATTGTTGTAGAAAAATGACAAATGGAATAATCGAGCAGATTCTGCAGTTAAAACTATGGATTCAATGAATAAAATGGTATTTACTCTTCATAAATCAGCTAATTATATAATGAGATAGATTATAGACAAAATATTTTCTAGACCAGTCTACCTGATATACCAACAACATCTTGCAATGCTACAAACTCAGCTGTCGGCAATGACTCTACTTCTGATTTTGTAATACTAAAAACACCTAATGCAAATTCAAAATTAAGTTACAATAATACCACAAATCATTCACTGCAACCTTTACCTAAGAATACACGTGCGTATTTTATAATCATAAAAAAACAACTTGATCAACTTGAGCCTAAGTGATGATGAATAATAGAATAACGCGATTATTTATTACAGAGTACAATTATTCATATACGGAAGTCAAACCAGACGGAACAGTTACCGATTTATATAATAAAGGTGAAAATATTCAACCTAAACAGATGGTAATTGAAGATGGTAATTAAACATTTGATAATTAAAGACCGATATCATGTGAAGCTCATAACGACTATAACTTTTACAGAAAAAAACATATGCTGTAAATGCTGCTCAAGGTTCAACCAATTTTTCACATGTTTTAAAACCTGCATCACATAACACACGAAAGTTTGTTTTTAAAAACGATCGAAAGAAAAAACCAGATGAAGATGCTTGCATATTGTCTTAAATCTTTTATTATATATATTTTATGGATATATCTCGCAGAGTTGTTGCAATCAACAGCAAAAAATTTTTATTTTATTTAAAAATCCAGTCTTTTGATTTAAGAAAGATTTAGGGAAAAAATTCGTAATGAAAAAGATTTCTGTAACATTTGCAATATAAGAGATTAGCGTTTGCTATGTATACTATGCATACATGATAATAAAAATGCTGAAAGCAATGTTCTGTTACATATTGATTGCATTTATGAAATACACGCGACTTGCGCTTTTTATACCACATATATAATAAATTAGTAATGAGGACTCTGCTATATTAAAAATGCATAAAAAGTTATGCCTTTTGAATACGTTCTGAAGTTTGTTCAGCATCATGATAAACTTTTGTGGAATTGTCAGATGTGTTGTCAACCAATTGCTGAGACTTAAATAATTCGATAAGTTGTTCCGTCGCTGTAGAACCAAGCTTAATAGCTGCACCAAGCTCCTTCTACAAATAAAAGTAAACTGTATCAGGGATATCTCATCAAGACATGATACATACAATACTACTATCTCCTTGATACAAAATAGAAAAAAAATCTTATCCTGGATAATTACATTAGGAAACTGTGCTAAGTTTAACATGGGATTTCTAAAAGTAAATGGTGTCCATGGTCCTTGGATCGATGGAAATTCCGTGTGCCACAGTTTACGCAATCTTAATGAAGGGCCATTATGAAATTGTGTTCGTAACAATTCCATCCATTTTACAACATCCTCTCGGCTATAATTAGCAACCTCCATCCATTGTCTATCGCCATTCACTGAACAAAGTAAATATTAGTATTATGTAAATAAGGTTTCAAGTAATTGTAATACATGTAATTACAATTGTATAATGCATTATTTCATAGACATACGATATTCAGCGACTATCACTGGTTGCCTGTGCCTTCTTGGTTTAACGTATACCACCACTCCTGGATTTTCTTTTGCATAATTGACTAGATCATGCTCTATAAAGCCTCTACAAAACAATTAAATATTGATTTAAGAAGAAAAAGGGGGAGAGGTGTTAATAATTTTGGAATTTTGATTTCACATAGAATACTACGTTCATGTGAGTATAGGTTAGACAAAAATCACCTCATTCCTCTACTTGTACCGTGACTCTTACAAAACTTTAAAGTTATTCTCTGCAATTGACAGACATAACGTCCGATTCCGAGACCAAAAGGTGCTCGCGGGAACCCCGATTTCAGAAACAAGTATTTATTCGACATAACGTTTCTTCGTCTGGAATGGCTTGAAACACGAGTGACTAATACGCGAGCATTAACTATCCTGTTGCATCGTATTGTATGTTGCAAAGTGCTCAGAGGTGTCAAAGGTAACTGGCATTTATTGATTTTAACTGATACTACTTCATAAAATTATACTTGTGACAGCTTCAGCAAATTTGTAAAATAGTCGGAACACTTTTCTTTCGCTGTGAAAATCAATAAATAATTGTAAAATGGTGTGACCTGCCGCTTAGTTTTTAACCTAACCTCTTTCCTCACAATTCTTATTACTTAATCGATCACAATTGTCATTCAAAAATTTTTTTTTATTTCAATATACTTCACACAGTAATTTTAGACATGTGATTTCTGCTGTCAAACAAAAACAAGAACAGTTGTGGGCCAGGAACCTTAATTCAAGCTTCTTTTGAATAATTACAAATTTTTAATTATTCTTCAAATTTGATATAAGTCTATCTATATTCCATAATTTCTAGCTTCCCAAGTAACAAAAATCTAGCGTGAAAATTAATAGCAATTATGATATTGGTTTTATTTTATTTGTTATAAGCAAAGAACATTAATTATATAATATCAAAAGCTGATATAATAAAGTGTATCATTCTTTTTAATATCCCATACTATTTAATAATGGAGAATTTTTTTCTTATTAATTTAGTCTGATTCAGTTGATTCCATTGTTTTATCACATATACAGTGTTAACCTATATATGATACAAAGGACTACGTTGTATATTCCGTAAAGTCGTCCATATAAACTCGTTTGTTGGTTCTCGGTGATAATTCGTCTGCAGTAGTCTCTGGGTTATTGTTAATATATTCTTGCAATACTCTGCTTCTTAACCGCTTGATGTGACGTAAGCGCTCCAACCAATTAGAAGCGTATGGATTATGGCTGTTTTGCTTCAAAGACGAACAAACCATTGAGGCTAGCTATAATAAACATTATATTATATTATGTTTCTGTAAAAATTTTCTATAAGTTTTTATGATATTTACATTAGCATGCAGAGCAAGTTGCCGTGAAAGAATAGCCAAATTCTGATCGGAAATAATTTTAGGCTCGCTATGACCAATATGCTCAGCCAATTCTTCTCGTGCTTGTACTGTAACTTGATTAGTACCATGATCTAAGGGTTGTATTACAACACAGGCATAATTAAATTGACCCTGAGAAAAAATATATAAAAATGAATTATATGTAACAACATTTATAAAGACATTTAAAATATTAAACTATACACACCTTAACTGTCTGTATGTTGTATGGTTCATCAGATTCATTATATACAAGTGTTACATAATTATTCCCAATATGTGTTTTTTTAGATGTGCACTTTGGGTCACTTGCTTTTGTAGGCATTAAAGTTGCAACATGGAAAGCTACCTAGAAAGTTTTCAAATAAAATTATTATTTTGAAAATCATGGAATAAATTAATTTGATAAACAATGTTGATTTATAAACCTGCGTAACATCATCTTGCCAAATATAAGTAAACTCTCCATTCTCGCCATTACGATCTAATCCACCTAAAAATATATTTTCATCGACATCTTTTAGTCGAACTAACGTCCCTAAACGTTTCAAGAATTCAGTATAACGAAGGGAACCATGTTGATTTGCCAAAATTTCAATTTCATTCGAAGCTTGTCCTTGGCCAACATAAAGTACCCCTATTTTGTGAGTTTCATACGGTTGTATTCTATCTAGATTTGTCACTGCGCGTTGTATGGCTGTTGTCTGTGGAACCAACAAAGGCTTTTCTGTGGTAGTGCCAAAATGCGCCGCATGATAAAGTTGAAGGAATACAAAACTGTAATGGCACAACGTTAATTTCCTTTCTCGCGAAGACAATTCTTTCATTATAATAAAATACAGTAAAATGTGAAAAAAAAAATCATAGTTCCATAAAAAAAAGTACATGGAAAATACGAGACCTTGGATTAATGCCTGTTCGCGGTGGATCTTTTACTCGAGGAGAATTGCCTCGTCGCATGTTATCCCAGTCTCGTGATTTCTTTACTGGGCTCATAACAGAGATTGTGTGGCCTCTGTCGCGGAAAGGTATAGGTAAAGGAGGTAACGTAGATGGATCTGGCCTTTCATCTTTCTACAAAAATAAATGATGAATTACAACTAGTGTAATAAAGAAAAAAAGAAAAGTTGTTTTGACATACTTTATCTCCAATAAGGGTTCGTCCAATAGGTGGTTTACTTTCAATAGTCAGTGGCATTTGCTTCTGATTATAATCAAAATTAGATAATCGAGAATAAATTTGAGTAGGCGATTGCGGCGCTTTTGTGGTAGACGATTGTATCTGCGCAGGACGTGTTTGTATTCCTAAATAATTTCCTGGTGCCTATAATAATTTTCATATTATAAAAGTATAATATTAACAAAGTTTCTAAAAAAACCGCTCGTACGAAATAAAGTAATAATTTAATAACTTGTGGCTATTATAGTTTTAATATTTTTATCACTTTATTAGTATTTTATTAATACATTGTCTCTACCTGTACAGTTGTAGGAGATGGTGGTACGGTATTGCTGGTTGTTGAAATAGTTTGAGTAATTTGTGTTGCTCCTGGATAAGAACGTTGCGAACGTAATGCGGTTGGATGTTCTCCAGTATTTTCTGAAGAAGGTGGAGTTGTTCCCATGCCGAATATTTCTTCTGGTATAGCTTCGCAACTAACTCTATAAATTATGCGAATAAATATTAATATAGTTATGAAAAATATTTTTTTTATAACAGCAAAAGTCTAATATAAATCGTTAAGGTTAATAATTTATTTGGAATACAAGCATTTCTTAGGAATACAAAACTTTCCAAATTTTATTTTACCTATCACAAATAATAATAAATATGTAAATTTCTTTGATAAAAATATACCTCATATCTTTTGTGTAAATATTTTTTGAATGCTTCTTCAATTCTGCATCCAATTTAATCTCTAGCTCTGAACAAGTAAAATCTTTATCAATTTGTTGCTGCACATTTAATTTTTCTTTATTTAAAAATGGATTTTTCCAATTGGCGCTCATTTCTGGACTAGAATTCGATCGGCGTACTGGATTTCTGGAACGCCGTGTATCTATGGAAAATTTTCATCTTTTTAGATATCTCAGTCACTCACGTCGACACTAACGAGGAGCGTTGACACTAACAACACTTATTATGAAAATATATTTCGGCCATCTCTTAAAAACTATTATCATAATCGCTAATTTAAACAAAATAATACGGGCCTATACACCATGATCAACATATACTTTGACTTTTCTCTTCACATTTGAATTTAATACATTTTCGCTTCCGACCGAGGAATTGATCATGGATGGACACATTTTACTTGATTACTTTTTACTACATTTATACCTTCAATTTATATTTTTATTATCTATTAAGACAAACCTGACTTCGCATAGATGTATTGATCATTTATTTTTACATTGTAATTTAATTACTTTCGTTACATTGCTTTCAGTCTAGATGTGGCCTCTTGTTTTGAACTTACGACTCGTCTTAGAAATTTACATTTCATATTATTCCTTTTTTTTGCTTCATTTTATTTTTATTATTTAGTGTATGAACTATATTACTAATTAAATTTCGGTTGATGAAGACTGTGAAGTTTGAAACGTTCCTATCTATTGATGATGTAAAGTGGATATTGGATTTATGTTATATGTAATGTGTTGAAAATTTTTATTTGCTCTTTACTGTCCCTTTTACTTTGCGTTTGCAAAATACGAGCTTGACTTTGTTTATTATTTTTAGATATTTAAAAGAAAAGGGTTAATTGTTATGTAATATAATAAGTACCTTCTTCACCTTCTTCTAAACTTTCTAAACTATCTTTTGAACTTTGCCGAGATGGACTAGGTCGAGCTGGCGAACCAGGTATTGCAATTGGACCTGACGCTATGGAAGAAATTATCGATTTCGTGCCATGTTCATTCTGTGATTGATTACTTTTTGGTACATCCTGTAATAAAAAATATCGTAAATTCCTTTCTTTCCAAATAACTTACAGATAATTAATTTTGGAAATACTTCTGCTTCATCATCAGAGTATTCTGAAGCTGCCTCTTGCTGTTTATTTGGTACTACATCTTGATTTGGCATATACAAAGCCATAATATCATGTATAGGAAAGTCCATAGGAGTTTCAAATTGTGTGGAATTCTGGATTCTCATAATCCAAGACATATCGCCTGTAGGTCTACGAACATATATTTCAGCCCATCCTTGACACCAGCAAGCACAAAGTACATGTCCATCTGGTTTATCGCTACTTAAGATCTGCCCCAATTTTGATGTTTCAATTTGATCCTTATCAGTTTTCTCTATAAGAAATTCCTTTTTCATACTGTCAGAATCTTCAGTAGATTTTTTGGATTCTTCCGTAGGAGAATTTGTAGCAGTATTTGCATTCGAACTCCCATGACCACCAGAAGATTGTCTGGATAACTTATCTTCTTTTGATGTCTATCGATATAATTTTAAATATATTTTTATAATATATAATATATTTTTTTAAGTACATGCAATGCTGTTTTCAGTGTAGTGTATAAAAAAAATAACGATTATTACTACGGACTGTATATGTTATAAATAAATAGCTATTCAAAAACACACACACGTTATAAATTATAGTACTATATTTTGGCTGACACTTAGAAACATTTATATAAATTTATTTTGTTTCTCAAAACAATTATATAAATACCTCAATGCTTGAAGTACGTTGCAAGTTTAAGTGAGAAGTTTTTGTAGGATCGAGTAACAGAAAGCCAGGTTTACACGCTGCCCAACAATTATCACAAAGTCCATTACGCATAGCTTTATTACTACAACCACTTGTCGTTACAGTGATAAGTCTATTACCAAGAATCCAAGTCATTGACTGACCTTCTTTTAGGAGAAAATCGGCAGCTGGTAATCTATTGTAAAATCAATGTACTTATTTTATACTCGTTCTAATTGATCAAAAATAAGAAATTAAGAAATTTGTTACCTTTTAGGCCGTGCCGAATAATTT
Source organism: Crematogaster levior (assembly GCA_901521435.1). Taxonomy (NCBI): domain Eukaryota; kingdom Metazoa; phylum Arthropoda; class Insecta; order Hymenoptera; family Formicidae; genus Crematogaster; species Crematogaster levior. Next base: position 92,636 of record CABEGB010000749.1, read on the forward strand.
GAAAATGTATAACGAGCCATTAAATCAATACAAGTTTCAATAAGCTCAATATGAAAGTTCATCAAACCTTCATCCATTGGAGGTTTTAAATCTAAAGCTCTACTTTCTCCTATTATTCGATTGGCCATTATTGGTCTTTCTCTTCGACCCCTACTACCCTATACATACATAAAATATATATATATATATATATATATATATATATATATATACACATTTATTTAATATAAAATAATTATGAAAAAATAAATTTTGTATAGAACTTGTCGTATGTGTGCACATGCATGCACGAAAAATTTTATAGTACGACAAATATATAAATTCTATATAGACTAATAGAATATATAATATACACATATGTAATAATATACACATATTACTATATACATATATATTTACATGTACACACATATTAATATTGTGTGTGTGTGTGTGTAAAATTCTGTTAATATATACATGCATACACGTATTACTAAGAGCATTTTGATAAATATAATTATCATAGATCTTTATTCCTACTTGTTCGGTCAAACTAGAACTACGTTTTCTGTTTGAAGAATCTTCATTGATAACACTAAAATCAGATTTCATTAGATGTCCTTCTTCAAGAGGAATTATCACGTTTGCTTTCAATCCCTGTTCTCCCAAAAAATAAATAAATAAATATTTTGTTCAATAATCTAAAAAATTAAGTAACATATTGTCATAATTATACATACCGTAGTAATAAATTTAACAAAATCTCTCCGAAAAGGAAGTCTGCATTTTAAAAACCATACAGCAATTACATGATAAGCCAGAGATACTGTATAATGATTATATTTAAAAGGATTGGTATATGGTAACAGTATTGCAAATACAGACATGTATTGATCTCCAATAAAACTGGCAAAAACTTTTGGAAGTCTAGTTAGAGCTAAAATAGAAATTTATATTTACAAAAAATTGGCATAGCGAGTTAATATAATTCGATCAAACTCTTGTTTTTGACAATAGAAAACTTACTTGATAAAAATTCTATAATAGGTATGGCAATGTAGACTGTTGCAGAAATTTTTGATAAATTTAGTAGCACTTCAGATAAAAGTTTATTCATTGCATCACGCATTTCTAATGTACAGATTGTGAGACTGGTTACACATTGATTTGCGCACTTTGCTGTTAGACCAACCTAAAGATCAATTAAATTTTTTATTACTTCAAACATATTTATGTAGAAAGATAAAAAAATCTTTGTGCATTATAATCTTTATTATTTTGTTATATTCTGTATATATAACTCAAAATAATGTAAACTAAAAATAATATAAACTGTACATAACATACATGTCTTACCTCTAAACATTTTATTAAACTTTGTTGTAAATAAGGTTCCAAATGCGCATGATATGATGCAAGAGATGCTAGTACTGGAAAAACGTAGACTCGAAATTCGGAGAGAGTAAACTTAGGAGGAACATTATAAAGTGACTCAGGGAGACGCAAGCTCTTATCACTCACCTAATTTAGCAAAATTTAAGAACATTTAAGAAATAATATAATGCTTATAAGAAAGCGATAAAGAATAAGTTAACTAACCATTGAACATAAAGCTGCTGCAAAAAAATCAATATCATTACTGTGACGAGATAATACCAATGCTCTGTTCTGCATGACTTGAGGTAATTCTTTCAATATGAGATATAAAACTTTCCAATCTGTCAAGAAAAAAATATATAAACGCGCGCGCGTTTGTATATGTATATATAATAATCAATTTAATCATATATATATATATATATATATATATATATATATATACAGGGTGTCCCATTATAAAACATCCAGTCGAATATTTCGAAAACCAAGCCCGGGAGAGAAAAATTTTTCAGACAAAAGTTATTTGGTTTCGAGGGGCCCATAAGATGATACCATTGGTTTGACCTTGAAGAATTATTTGAAAGTTACATGAAAGTCACCTCAATTTTTTTAAATGGCATTCCCTATTTTTTATTACATATTCTTGTAGCTGACTTCAAGAGCTTTCCAAAACACTATAATAAAGTATTTTTTTATTAAGTATTTTCCGAGTTATAAAGCTTGAAATAATTTCATAATTTTACATAAACTGTAAAATATCTCGTAAAATATTTACTTTTCGATGACCTTACCTCAATACTTTTATGCACAGAATAATGAGAGGAACCAATTGGTGTCAAGAAAACACATAGTTGTTTTTAAGAAAAAATATGCAATTTGTAACTAACAATTACATATTTTTTCTTAAAAACAACTATGTGTTTTCTTTACACCAATTGATTCCTCTCATTATTCTGTGCATAAAAGTATTGAGGTAAGGTCATCGAAAAGTAAATATTTTACGAGATATTTTACAGTTTATGTAAAATTAAGAAATTATTTCAAGCTTTATAACTCGGAAAATACTTCATGAAAAAATACTTTATTATAGTGTTTTGGAAAGCTCTCGAGGTCAGCTACAAGAATATGTAATAAAAAATAGAGGATGCCATTTAAAAAAATTGAGGTGACTTTCATGTAACTTTCAAATAATTCTTCAAGGTCAAACCAATGGTATCATCTTATGGGCCCCTCGAAACCAAATAACTTTTGTCTGAAAAATTTTTCTCTCCCGGGCTTGGTTTTCGAAATATTCGACTGGATGTTTTATAATGGGACACCCTGTATATATATATATATAAGATAAAGCTCTATAAGATAATCTTAAGTCTTAAAGCATTACCTTTTTCTTGTTTAATACATGAAATGATAGTTTTACACCCATGAGTTAAAGATATTGGAGTAATATGACAAGATAAATGTTGCAATGGCACTGGACTTGCTGGTGGGGGACTGTTGCCTCCACCTGCATTGTTCATTGTTCGCTCACTTGTACCATGTTCCAAAATAAGATACGGACTAAATCGTGTTACAGCAACATTTGATGCATCCAATATACCAAGATGATGCAAAGAATTTGCTCTGATTTTTAAAAAACACTCAAAGATCTGTAATATGTTACATTAATGTATCCATAAGTTTTATTTTTTAGACAAAATAATTACCAAATATCGTGTTGTTGACACATCATGGAAGACCGAGGGATCTTTGTAATGTTGTTCGAGATGATTTACTAAAATTTTATAAGCACAAATTGCATGACTTGATGGCAAACGATAGATTTTAGAAGTAAATATCTTTATAACTCCAACAACAGCGGCTTTTACGTCTTTGATATCAGCATCCATAGAAATTGAAGTATCCGATGTGAAAGGTTTGTTGATTATCTACAATAAACAAATTATCTTATTATGAACACACACATAGACGCACATACTCTACTAAATTCTAATACCTTTTCAAGTATGTCTAAAAGTTCTATGCATCGCTTAGTATCACATTCCAAACAAAGATCTATTAATAAATTTGCCGTAACAGTACGTATTGTAATATCTGGATCTACATCCACGTGTTGCGTGTATGGTACAACTATTCGCTCAATAAGCTCATCTTCATTCGACCTATTGAATTGTTTATATTGAATATGCACATGTCTATACACGTCTATACAAAAGTTGCAGTAATTGTGTTATTAAATCAAACGTTTATAATACCTATTAACGTAAATAACGTTAGCTAGAACATCCAGAACTTTCACTCTAATAGTTGTACGTGTTTCAATTTTATAATAACGTTCCATCAAAACTCCTAATTTGGTTTGCCATTGATAATATGTAGGTCCTATCATAGAAGCTTTATATTCAATTAACTTCAATACAGATCCCTCCTGGAAATAAAAATTAATAGTAACTATTTGTGTAAACATATTTTATACTATTTTGCACTTATATACACTTACAGGTCGAGAATTGCTACAACGTTCAATAAGATCATAAAAACGTTGAATGCAACCATTATAATTGTTTGCATCAAGCAAATTTTCAATATTAGTAATTGCTTCGTGCAAACTCGTAGAAACCTGTCTGGTTGCCGGTTGATTACTAGTTTCTAAGACAATGTATAAAAATTATAATTTCATATCTCTCTTACGCACCTCGCGCACACACACGCACGCAAAATTATAGTTGCTGTTTATTTTAAATTAAATTAAATATAATGTTTGAATAAGTTTTACCAGTGTGAGTAATAATTTCTTCTAAGATATCGAGAATGATACTCCATGTAGGATCCCATAATTCATTACCATACTTATTTACTAATCTTTGTATTGACAGAGTAACTTCGTACATAACAATTGGATGGTTGCATTGTAGAGCCTATTAATGAGATTAGGTATTTTATTATATCAAATATTACACGTATGCGCATATAAATATATTGATACATACTTTATAGAATGAAGGTAAAACAGATGCTGGTGTACACTCTAATTTTGATATTCTGTGCGTACCCCATAAACCCATATTTACATAAAATACCGCACCTCGTAATAAACGAACGTCACGTTGAAAGTTCATATCTTGTAACAAGCGACACATTGTGTACAAAGCACAATGACCCATATGTGTTCCTAATAAATTCCGCATAATCTATAAAAGCATTATATATATATATATATATATATATATATATATATATATATATATATACTCATATATACATACATATATATATATATATATATACTCTATTCTACTTAAAAATTTTATAACAAGAAACATGCAAAATATTATTAAGTTTATTAAAATTTATTTTGTAAAATGGAAAACTACGTGAGCACACGTGTGCACACACATGTCCTATACTATCACACGTAAAAATACCTAGTATATCTATTTGCAGCAAGTATTAATAGAAGAAAATAGGATTTTACGTGTTGAATATTTAAATATTATTTGTTTTACATTGTACCTTCCAACTTGTTTGGCAATAAGTCTCAACATTTACACTTCTGCATAAAGCTATAATAAAAGTTTGTAACGAGTCAGATTGTAAATTACTATAGCACATAATTGCGTCAAGAGCTTCCAAACATCCAGAAACAACTTCAGTATTATTACTATAATAACACAAATGAGAGATGTACCTGAAGAAAATAATTATGATACCTGTTGAGTCAAATATTTTAATTTAAAAAAGGATAATTTCTAAGGTATTTACTGGACGAGACCAGATACAATATCCTCATCGATGTAAGCTGAGTTGAATTTGATAACATTTACGAGAAGAGACAAAAACTCGGCTCCTCTCTTCCCATCTCCCGCTGTTACCGTAGGCATCCACTCTAACAAAAAAGGACCCATTCTTTCTTCCAAATGTAAAATATCTTTCCCATGTTCCGTTAATGTTTGTAACAACTCCAACCTGAAATATTCAAAAGCAATAAGTAAAATGTTAAAACAAAGTAATAGGTATCACTTAAAATACCTAGGACCAATATCTTCAGGAATATCATATTCCTTCACCACCATGAAAAATTTTACACGCATCAATGACGAAAGTTTAGAATATTGTCCTTGTACAAGGCATTTTAAAAAATTCAACGTTAAATGCCTGTGTTCGCGAGGAACGTCCTTTCCTAATAAATCTTGAACTAAATTCCACAAACGTTCTGCCGCTCTCTATAATTAGAAACAAACAGAATAAAAATTAAATGTAAAGCATCACTTTTGTCTGACTTTTTATGTATAACATTCAGGATGTACACCCTGTAGTTTTCTTATATATGTATATGTACATACATCTTCCCACTGTTGATTGAGCACTGCGTCACGAAGCTCTTTAATCGCTTTCGTACGATGATGCACTGGACTATCAGGACTAATTTCTTTTTCGATATCATAAGTCAAAGTGAATTCTTCGCGACTTTTGTAACTTCCTGCGAAGCCGGTCGATATGATTATAAATAACATAAAAATTGCGATACATGATGAGATGTCTAAAATGCAATACGTTTACCTTTATTTATGCGAAAAAATTGCTTCAGTTTATCGTGCAACGTTTTATTGTCTTTATCTTTCGAATTCATTTTTGACATTTTAATCTCAAATTCAAAGAAACTTATGCAGAAACGTATTCTATAAATATTACACTAAACATATCAATAATAGATGTGACCGTGTCGGACTAAACGTCACCGAATGCGCGTTACACACACCGAAATATATACATACTGAAAAAGGCACTGAGCTGCTTGAAGCGTGCCGACTGAGAGTGCAATTTAGAGGCAGCCTGTCCTTATTACACTTATGACGTAGTGCGTTTGCGCAGACGCAACGAGTGAGAGACACTCTGTGGAAAGTGTGAAATGCCTGCCCTACTCGACATGATTTTTCGTTGTGTGGGACCGAATGTGCGGTCTATATATTATACGTTTATGCATATTACAGTTTCTGATTGGTTAATTGCGACACTTATTAAATAGAGTACAGGCCTTCCAGACAGAACGCGATGAGCGATAAGCGATATCCAATGAGAGTTCTGCGTTTCACTACCTTTCATATGTCACATCGTAATGCAGAGCTCTCATTGGATATATCGCTCATCGCGTTCTGTCTCTGAAGAGGCCTTTATGATGAGAATCCGATACACGAATAAAGAGATTAAGTTGCATATATGTGTACTATTAAGCACAAATAAAGATTTCACAATATTAGAAATCTCCTGTTGTTATTTAACAGAAAAAAACATTTCTACTTAAAGCTTAAACAATAAAAAACACAGGCAATAGGAACAGGGAATAGCGCCCACCAATCAGAAAAGTTCTTTGGCTTTTCTGATTGGTTGGTTTCACTCGTTATCGCTATTCCCTGTTCCTATTGCCTGTGTTTTTGATTGTGTTTTCATTGTGTTTACCGTGATTATAAGTGTGCATTTCTTTACATTGTATATAAACAATCATAGAGATATTAGACTAGAGTACGCAAAGGCTACCCTGTAAGTGGACGCGATAGAAGCTAAGAGAGAGATAAATGCGAAGAGTTCTCTCTATCTTTTTCTAGCCGAGCGCTGTAATTAGCTCCCGCGCGTAGGCTCCGCCAACTACGCGACGGCCGAGAGAAGTAGACGGCTAACCATGTAGCCAATCACAGCGCTCGGCTAGAAAGAAACAGAGGGAACCGCAGAATTCGGCCTCTTATAATGGGTCTGTTCTTTTCAGCTGCACTGCTGAACTAGTACAATAAGTTAGAGTGAAAAAATATATATATAGGTTTGTTCGCGTCGCTTGCCCCAACATGCTCCTACTCGCTCCAATACGCTCCAAACTATAGTATTACGTTACGTATACTATAGATTGGAGCGTATTGGAGTGAGTAGGAGCATATTGGGGTATTGCGACGCGAACAAACCCTATGTCTCATTCTAACTTATTGCACTAGTTCAGCAGTGCAGCTGAAAAGAACAGACCCTATACAACACATGGGTCACATGGGACCTCGCGGGCCTAAGATGGCGACTACAATCGACCAATCAGGAAGTAGGAACAGATCGCGCCTCTCTGATTATAGGACTCTAGCAAGGTGAAGAGTAAAGCCGACGGCACACGGTACGATTTTTCGTAGTAGATCGCATACGAGTTAGCCACTACGCATGAGAGCGAGAGAAAGCGAGCGTCTTTCGCTCTCTCTCACTCTCGTGCTTAGTGGCTAACTCGTATGCGATCTACTACGAAAACTCGTACCGTGTGCCGTCGGCTTTAATAGATAAGTTGTTTATCGTCGAGTTAAAATTTTTTGCTATAATCAAAATGTGGACTAAACGCATGCGCGTGTGACCGCGACGCATCCTCATTTCGTCAGTATTACAGATTTCCTAATTTATCAAGTAGTCAACTGCAAATATCTCGCTTCGTAGAGCAGAGCGACACTTTTCTCAGCCAGATTCTTTTGTTTCGAGCAAATATGCGTCGAATAAGTTTATTTTTATCGATTTCTGAGGTGAGGCTGCTAAATTGAATAATTACCAATATTATACTTTCGTGTTTATAAACAGCTGAAAAATAATTTGAATGATTCTCTAGTCAATTTTAGTTTTCTTCAAGATCAGATTAGGAATATTCTGGTAAATATACTAAAAAATTAATGCTAAAAAAATTTCAAATGACATTAATTATTAATTAAAAATCATACAGAATCGAGAATGGAATAATTCTTTATTGAGTTTATGGTGAGTTTCTGTGTTATGAATTTATAATATAAATCTAGAGAAAAGAAAGTGTGACGATTTTTATTAGATATACAAAAAATAAATGGATATATAAAAAATATATATGGATATTCAATAGTGAATGATTAAATGTTAGTTATCGCGACACATTTTCACATAAAAATTCCATTATCAATTGCATGCAACACACATACACATGCATGATATTCTCTGAATGCATGTTATTCTATAATTCTTCCTTTACTCGTGCCAGATCGTTTGACCTTCCTATTTGATGTCTTTGTCACACCTGTTGCTCCGTCGCTTGCATCCTCTCTTCCTCGCTCCAATTCGAAAGTACGTACATACGTCAGACACTCAGAACGGCAATCGTACCACTGAGTCCATCATGACTTCAGGCAGATTTCAGTGTCGCGGCAGCTACTGACTACTTCGCAGTTTGACAAGAAACAAGGGCAAGTAAGTGATGACTAACAACATGTTATTCATTCTCTCGTACTAGTTTTGTGAAAAATGTTACTAGATTTATAAGTTTTTAATATGTATGTGTATATATGTATATATATGTCACACCACTCTCACTCAAGAAAATTGCATAGCAAAATTAGAATATCATATCAATACATTTTCATTCTTAATAACAGTGGGTCTGTAATCCTTAATGGTGCATTATTACAAGAATGTTCATCGATGTTAAAATGTTATTGACGAAACAATAATGATAGGATATATTGATATGCATATTAACGCTAGATGTACGTTTTCAAATTTTTCCTAACTTTCCATGAGATCATAATTGATAGTTCGTACATCCTTCTTCATGTGATAGTTCTTTATATAAAAACACTTTATGATATTCTACATTGATCGTAATATTGATTTTTAATTTCTCACGATCCTTTCGATGATAATGAGTAAAAAGATTGTTACGAAATATATATGTGGCGGGTGTATGTATGTATGAATCTCCCTCCTTCTCATGATATTGCGTCGTGTTTGATCCAAGGATAGCAACGATACGAGAATACCATGAGGTGCCAAGTTCGGGATTGTCATAACAACTTTTGCAAAAAATATTAACTCGATTGTAATGATGGATTTATAGAACAAATAGCGAACTAAAATAGAACGAACATCCCAATGAAAAGTCTTCGATCATCTACTACATAATTTGCACTCAACAATTTCCTAAGATAATTTCAAAAAGCATTTTAAAAACGACAATGAGTAAGAAACTTCAACTGAAATATACGCCGACAAAGCTGACATCATTTGATCAAAATGATGTTTTTTGACGACATTTCGATGTAAAAATGATGACAAATAACGTCAGCTTGCTACTTGGGTATTAGTAGCTTCTTCCTCATTCTTCTTTGATGACTTGTTATAAACATTTTATTCTATATCTTTATAAAATTTATTTTATTTTCAGAAAATGTTTCTGCGTGCTATGTTCAACCTTTTTTCTGGGGCGTTACTACTAGTTGTCATTATTCCGGATACGGCATCTTATAACAGTAAGTAACTATAAATAAATCTCTTATTGATTAAAATTATTATATATACAATGTAGAATATATTTAAAAAAAGTCTTTTTGTTTCTCTGTCCTTCAGAATATGGAAGAACTTGTAAGGACATTGGCTGTCGTACTGATGAAACATGTGTGATGGCTGAGGATCCTTGTACCGCCTATTCAGATAAGTGCGGACGATATCCGACTTGTCGGAGGACAAGTGGTAAGAAACGACAACATAATAGCTGATTTATCTCAATTTCAACAATTGATCTTACAAATTAAGAATATATATATGTATATACACACACGTGTGTTATATAATATACATACATGCATAAGTACATATATGCATGTATATATATTATTTTTCCTGTTTTTAGGTAAAAAAAAATAAAAAGATTGCTACTTAATTCTTTTCTTTATCGCTTTGGTATATTATTGTCAAGTGTAATTGCAATTATTGTATTTAAGATGTAAAAACATTACTTTTGTAGAAATAAATAATTAAATATGAAATTAAATAGAAAATTTTATTTCTCTTCAAATTTTTTATCTTAACTTCTTACTCGATTATAACAGCAATACTGCTAATTGTTTCATATTTCTTATATATTATGTCGAAATATTTATATAATACAGTAATATTTATGATACAGTATGTACACATATTGTATTTTAACATCAGTATGTATGTATATTGTATTTTAACCTTTTATTACATGTATTTTAATATTTTAAAAATCTTTACAGATGCAAGTTGTACTAGTATGATTTGTGGAGAGAACGAATATTGTAAGAGCGAAAATGGTGCGCCGAAATGTGTGAGAAAGTCTACGGGATTAGGTAAGTAGCAGCCACAGTTTTGTATTTGGCATTTCAATATTCGACACATTGCGAGTCTGAAAATATAAAAATCATTGGGTTAATGCATGAATGAAATGCATGATAAAAGGTCTATGCAAAATAAATTTCAAATTTTTCACGCTTATGAAAAAAATAAGTCCTCAAAATTATAAATTTCATGTATTTCATAGCATGTGCGGGATTGGAATGAGAAAGGCATAATTCTTGACAAAAAAACAAAATATATCTACTTGATTCTTCTGTCATTTGTTATGAAAAAAATCATGCCTCATGTCAATTTCTACATTAAACATATACTTTTCTTTTATTATAATTGTAACTGTTGTCGAAGTGAGATATTCCACAAAAAACAATATTAATCATTAACATATATATTATGCATTTACTATCACTAATGATTATTGTGTTATGTATTATTATTATTTTTAATTTCTAATTTATTTATTATTATTTCTAATTTTTCACAAATTTAGAATTCATGTGTACTGATAAAAATTTTAAGTAATGTATACAAACTACTTATTATCTTGTATAAAATGTACTTTTAAATTTTAATTTTATTAGTGATATTTTTTTAAATAAATATATAGAGAGAGACTGTCTTTTTATCGATTTAAATAATTAGTTTATGCATAAAAAGTTTTGTGGTAGGATTTATTCTTAAGCTATAACAAACTTTCTTTATGATTTAACTTATATAATTCGATGAAGATTCAATATAAAATATATATATTTTTAATTCTATTAATCTAAAATTATGTTATTTTATCATTTTTGAATTATATTATCTTATTATTTTTTAAATCTAAAATTATTTGATGGTAGTTTATTATCTAATCTTCATATATATACCGACATGTTTATTGTCTGGGTGTACTAGTTTATATCCAGTGTATCGCTTTGTACATTGTTTTATCTTTCTTTTAAATTTAAATATAAGTATATCGTTTTTTAAAACAATATTTTGTTCAATTTGAAAAGACATTTTATTTTTAGAATTTAAACAGTTAAATATCTCTTTTGAAGAAAAAACTTCCTAGTATCATCCTTGCTCAATCCAAACTTGAGCAAAAAGAATCATAAATAATCTAAATTTAATATGCCAATAAAGTTTAAAACTTTATTGCAATTCGTTATTATCTTGCAATGTTTCGTATAATTTAATATTCGATTCGTGTTTGCCAAAAATACGCATAGTACGAAGTGAGTGAGCGATCCTTACAGGCTACGAATCAGCTGGTGTTTCTTACGTGAATGGCGAGCGAGTTAATGGAAATAACGCGAATCCATATGCGAATGCCAACGCTCCACCAGTACCGGCATATCCGTCTGGTGATAATGATGAACATCATCGATCTTTTGGAAGCAATTTAGGATATCCACCGTATCCCAGCAACACTGGTTCCTCTGCGCATGGATACCCACCATTGACCAATCAAGCTGGTCGTCAGGACTTGGGATATCCGCCATATCCAACACAAAACAGAATGCCCACACCGGGACAATCAGCTTATCCAGGCTATCCGCAAAACACCGGATATCCTCAAGTTCCAGCAAATTATCCACAGCACCCAGGATATCAAAATTATCCAAACCAACGTGGACACAACTCAAAATCGATTAATCATAAAAATGCTGCATCAATCGGAACAATTGCCTCGATGATTCTTGTTGGATTTTCTGAATTATTCCTTCTTGTCGCGATACGGTGGTGTTGCTAAAAGTCTGTGTCGTGTTTTATCATTATGATTGTTATGCTATTCTTAATTTCATTTGCAGCGTAGACCATGACTATTTATTAAGAAAGATATTTTGCAGGAAATGTTATATCAATTTTTGTACAAATATTTTATAATACAAATCAAACGCGAATAATATTTTTAAAACGTAATTTTATTTTTAAAAATATTTTTTCTTATATTTATAACTGTTCCAGCATGTATATTCGAAATTAATTACACGAAAACTATATATAAGCGTATATATTGACTGTAAATAATTTCACAATGTTTTAGAGAAAATTTTATTTTCACTCAGCGATTTTTTAATTTATGAGGAAGAAACTCACTTTCGTCAGAATCATCCATCCGAATCACTACTGATTTGGAATCTTCAATCGATTTGGAGTCCTACAAAAACATTATAATTTTTACTTCATGTATGTTTGCATGTATGTGTGCGTATATGTTTATAATTTAAAAGAAATGCTTTTGAAATAGAATATTTTCAATGAACTGCTCGTTTTGTTACATCATCATAATTTCGACGGGCTATAAAACACTTTATGAACAATTCTTATTCAACATGGGTAATAGGTATTTTACACACAAACAATCGGGTTATCAGCTTGAACCTTGACATGTGTTATCTCTTCATACGCCATATATCATACTAGCAAATTTAAATGCGTCACTATTGCGTCTTATTTGGGATATTATTATTTCATTTCTTTCGACTTAAAACTGTTCAATTACATCAGCAAATATAAAATTTATTGTTATTATTATGGCTATGAGCACACCTATTTATTTTGCGCGCAAATCCCTTTATACACAACTTATTTGTAGCAAAAGATGAGTCGACTATGTTACACGTGTGAACTGGTACGCACATAGAAAATTTCTTATAAATTGATGATAAGTTTTATCATTTTTCTTGTGTAAAAATAATGATAAGAGGAGACACACAATCAAAGAAATTAAAATTAAGTGTGTCGTATTATTATCTTTTTGCGAAAAATAGTGTATCGGTAACTGGTAAATGGTTGTAATTGGCCAACTGGTAAAAATTTTAACAAAAAATTTTAGTTTTATTAGTCTTTTTTCATTATATGATTTAACAGCACTACCTCCGGGACTAAATCAAGTGTCGCATCGACCGACACAAAGAGTGCCATCGCCGCCGCCTAGATTTTCATCATACGGAGGAAGATACAGCGGTCACTCGGGCTCCAGAAATACCATAGGTGATGGGTCCATCTTCAATCGTTTATTCAGCAACGACCGTTACCCTCGGCCCACTAGCTCTGTCAGAAGCACTACGCAAGCAAACGGAAATAATTATTACAATACTCACACTCATGTGGACAGTCATGGGAATAGAGTCTGGACATTTTCTGGTTAAAAATTTACTTACATATTCCGTTTACCTTACAGCGTTATTTTTAATTCCAAAATATTAAAAAAAATGGGTATCGATATTGATGTTTATATATCATTTACATACATATAGTACTGAATTATATTATCTTTAATCTATACATCTATCTTTAATTTGTAATAACAAATACAATGTAATATTAATTACGAGTAATTGAAATAAACTTGTTTATAAAGATTTTTAAATTTTTGAATAATACAGTTTTAGATCATTTTAGTTTAAAATTATTTGCTGATAATTATAATTTTTTTTACATAAAATTTAATTGTAATATATAAAATCATAAGACTTGTATTCAGTTTGTTAAACTATTACATCGAGAAATTTTACTCTTGTATAGTGCACAATTAATTAAGGAATATAACTTTTTAATTCAAAGCTATTCGAAATTTTTTATTTTTTAATTTTTAACATCCAATATATCTGCGATATAATCCAAGTGACTTTCATTTGATACTTTAAAATCTTCAAACAGAGCATCTTTGCTTTAATAAATTCAGTCAGTCAGTTACTCGATGCATACAAAAGTCTGCGCCCATGCATGTGATATAACATATAAAAGTTGGTACCATATTCAACATCTTTTGAATCATTCTATTAAAAATATGTCTAATAATGCAAGACAGCTTATAATGAGTTTGAAATATAACTAAAATATAATATAATATGTTATTATATATCTTCTATTTAAAATATCTTATGAACATGTTCACAGCGCATGCTACAGTACAAGCTTTATCTGCATGATAAACGTAAAATCCAACAATAATTGATACGTGCTTCTGTATAAAAATATGATTATACATATTCCATCTTTATACCTTTAAATACTTTTTATCGTTACTGCAGAGACTGACGAAATGAGGACACGAACAGTTCCAAAACGGCAAACTAGTTATCCAACAGAAGCTGAGACACATGGCACTTCAGATACTTCTAAAAATTCGAAAAACGGCCAATCGTATCCAACTAGATCTTCCGGTTATCCATCCAGTTCGGGATATCCTGGTAATAGCGGTTACCCAAGTTCCGGACCTTCGAGAGCTTCCGATTCGATAAATCAACCCCGATCTGGTTATCCATCCAGTGATTCTGCTAGTTATCCATCTAGTGAACCATCCGATTATCCTTCCAGTCGATCATCCAGTTATCCGTCTAGTGCATCATCCGGCTACCCGTCTACTGGATCGTCTGGCTATCCATCCAGTGGATCATCGAGATATCCATCCAGTCAATCGTCTAGTTACCCATCATCTGGTCACCCGTCTAGTGGATCGTCCAGCTATCCATCCAGTGGATCATCGGGATATCCATCCAGTGGATCATCGGGATATCCATCCAGTGGATCATCGGGATATCCATCCAGTCAATCGTCTGGTTACCCGTCCAGCAGATCTTCTGGCTATCCTTTGAGTGAATCATCCAATTATCCATCTAGAGATGGTTCCGGTTACCCGACAGGATCTGGATATCCAGGTAGAAATAGCGGCTCTTTAGGATATCCAGATAATTCTAGGAATCCTCATGAAGAAACCGTTAGACGAACTGGTGCTAACGCTGTAAACGCTGGGTATCCGAGTTACCCACGTACATCCGTATATCCGGAAGGAAATCCGTCATACCACGGTAATAATCCGGCCCAAAATACAAATGGTTACCCTCCACAAAATTATCCGCAAAGAGGATATTATCCTGAAGGATATTATCAAGGTCAGAATTATGTGACGACTACCAAGCGTCCTGGCATTAGAGACCAACTGACGAATTTTGCACGAAATGTAGCAGAGAAGGTGTTAACGCAAACGATACTAGATCGCGTCACCGGCAGACATCAATAAAGATTAAAAAAGTACTAAAAGCATTTTGTTCTCTATAAAGTCTGCATAAAGATGTCCAATAATATAGCACTTTCCAAAATCTAAAGAAAAGTCATCATTAATATCAATATTATATAATTTAATAATATCCAACATTAAATATTTTAACAAAAATTTAGTCTTAAGTTAACTCTCGAGACTAATAGTTTAATGGAAAAATGATTGCCGAATAAATAAAAGCTTTATACTGTATAAATTTTGTTTTTACGAAAATCGTTTAAATCCTTTTAGTATTATTTATAATTTTGATTTTAAAAAAATAAGTGCAGTAAAGCAGAATGTCTTGCGTATTACAAATATATATATATATATATTTTTTTAAACTGAAATTAGAGATTAATTAATAGATTCATACATATATATATATATATATATATATATATATATTAAAACTTGCTTCTAGAACTTTCTTAATACACACACACAGATATATAAGTGACTTTGAAGAAAACTAAACTATTGTACAAATATTGTATGATATAATATGTAACAATAATTTATGAGAGTAAATCTTGATAATAGAGATAACAAAATATAATATTGATTAACCAAAATTTTAAATTATTTCTTATCTTTTGCACATAATGTGATAACGTAATTTGCGAAAATATATAAAAATATAACAAAGTTTATAATTCATCTCTTTCTTGAAAAAACTCTATTTTTCTCACACTTCCTAGAAACAGTGGTATTCTGCTAGGTTTATATTCAATCGCAAATAAAAACGGACGATCCACCACGAACTCCATCGGTGAAATTGCCATCCTTTTCAGTCTCATTCCCGCAACTGCAGCCAATAGTTTCTTATTCTAACACTTATAAAATTTATCCAATTTTCTTCATCATTCACAGATAACAAATTACCTGTTGTGGCAGCAGCTTCCGAGCCTTCTTCATTAATCTCTATGAAAATTTTTTGTAATGTATGACTCACTTTTAGAGGAATGCTTGAAAGACGTGTAAAATCCGCATTATCTTCAAACATCGTATTTAAGCCGATCTACAAGTATGAGTTTTAGTTGGTGAGAAATTTATATTTTTCTCTGTTGTCGCTATTAAAATGTATTTTGCTAATTGTGCTCACCTTACGTAAAGCATCTTTTAAACCTATGGTAATTTCAAACTTAAATTTAGGCAGGTACAATGCAACTTCGTCGGTAAATCTAGGTGTATCTACCAACGTTTCCCAGTTAAAATTATTTTCTAAAACCTGCAATTCTATCTCTCTATCTGGTAATAATATTATCATTACAAAGTCTTGATTCTGTAAAATTATTCTTCAAATCAGTTTTATTTTTGGAGGTCTCTTCCTTATAGGTAATCACTTACCAAGTATGGAATTTCAATAAATGACATATGCCAAGTTGGTATTTTACCATAAGCATACTTTGATCTTTTAAACATTGTCGGAACAAGATTTGTTTCCGTTTTGGAAGTATGAAATTTGCGCTTTACTGTATAAATTTCATCAAACATGTGTAGCCATTTACTCTTAAAGTAAATAGCATTTATTAATATGATTCTTGTATCTTCATCAATATCATCTGTTCAAAATAATTTAATCATTAAAAATGTTTTTGTGGTGATACACATGGAATTATTAATGATTATACAAGTGTGTACCAGAAGAAATTATATCGAATATCTTATTATTTGTTGTTTTCTGAACCCATGAATTAATAGTTTTTACAGCAAGTCCATTATCTTTGAAATCCAACCTTGAAATTGAAGATTGAAATATATTTGTGCATATCGCTAAAAATTCTACCATTAAGTCAAATCCATCTTGAACATATATTTTATTTGCTATATGCAAATCGATGTTTTCAATATCCTAAAATATATTTAGATATATATGTGACTCTCTGAGGAAAGTTAAATTAATCACGTTTCTTCTTAATCTTACATTCAACAAGAAAGCCAGAGCCTTAAAATCATCGTTCAAAGAAGCTGTATCGTTATGGTGAAGAACAGATTGCAGTTCGGTCAATGTAAATCCTCCAGCTCCATTAGAAAGTAAAGATAATATCATATGCAAACTCAAAGGAGAAATTACAACGTTATCAATGTTAGTTGATAAACTCTACAATGAGATATAAATTAGATAATTTTTGCATATACTTACATAAAATATAAAAGTAAAATGACAATGACTATACGTACCTTATATAATGGAATCATAAACTTGTTACATGCGGAAGATAAAGTTTTAATATCATTTTGTCCACTCGACGACATATTTTGATAAGCCAGTGCTAGTGTACTACTGATGACGATTACAAACAAAGCTACAAAGATAACATTCACTTATAAAATTATGGAGTACCATTACAACAATACTGACTATGAAACACTTTAATATTTTCATACACTTACACTCCTCTCACACTCTTTTACACACACACACACAAATAAATATATTTCAAGTAAAAAATAAAGTATATAGCTGTAAAGATTATAGCTGAAAATTCTTTAAAGAGCTTAAAAATCCGAAAATATCAAAAAAGAATGACATATCTTATTGCTCAATTTTAATCAAATTCTCCATTTTTTACTTGTTTAGCAGCTAGCACTGTCTTCAACCTGTTGACATTTTTAACGCCAACAAAACTTGTCCAGCTAGAATAGGTTAGGTGCTAGCTACAGTTGGATTTGCGCCAACCGTCGAGAAATTATTTATCAAGTCGCGGAGGAAGCACGTGACTTGAATCTTACGGCAAATAATCTCAATTTTAATTCAACAATGCTGGTTTCCAATGTTCAGAGGATGTCTACACGATATTTTGAGAATGCATTGATTTCCAGAGTACGATTCGATTATCTACATACGTTTTACGCGACACGTAGAGTACGCTGAGAGTACCGAGAGAGTGGGGGAGTCCACCCACCGGTGGTTGCTCGATCATCGTTAGCAGGTTACAGGGTCGATACGACTTGTATGTATACATATATGTGTGATACGTGTATACAATAGATTTTTTTCTATTCTAAAGGCGGTATTCATAATTGTTGAAATTCCGACGACCTACAATCCTCGAGAGAGTAGACGATCGATCGATCGATCGATCGAGAGAGAAAGAGAAGTTAGTCTGTTTTTTCTAAATTAAAACTTTAGTTTCAAGTAAACGTACTAAAAACAGCTGTACTTAATTATTTTGAAATTTTTCTTTCCTTCAACTTGGGCATAAAAATTAGATAGGTAAGAAAACGATAAATCTCGTTGGCGAATTTGGGAGAATTCACCTGAAGGTAGCAACAGAATTTCTCTATCTTCCGTACGAAATTGAAGATTATGAAAAATTGCGACGATGTACGTTTGCGTAGGTGGGGATACTATTCGCGCGCGGTAGCATGCTGGGCTGGGACGGTTTATTAGTCCCGCTCTCAACCTCGTTCTGGCCGCGGATTTACGGAGATGAATGAGGCTCGTACCGGTTGATCGAAACGAAAATATCGTTGGATAAACGAAAATAAGTTTTACTTGCAAGAAAACAAAGAGAAGAGCGATCTCAGGTGACGATTTAAAAGTTTATTATTATTGAAAATCGGCTGAAGATAACCGATATCGAAAACGCGTGGAAAACTCCATAAGTTTTCGTGAATCCGCTTCGCGTCACCCCCATTTGCGAACTCCTCTTTCATCTTTTTAATTGCAAATCACCGATGTTAATAAAAATGTGTTGACAATACATTGCCAAGTTCCACGATAGCCGTACACGTGTCAGAATATTACGTAAATCGATATGAATAAATTCTGGCTATTTTGCAACAGCGCATATATAAATAGCTAATTGCGAGTGTCGTGTGTTTCCTAGCGGAAGATGAGGACAAATGGGCGTTAGAACGCAGGAATGAGTCGCAGAGGCAGAGAATCGTCAAACGAGACACCGAAGCTATTCACCAAGAATGTCCTCTAAAAAAGGCTGAGAATTGTTTACAGAGGCGAAGGCGCTTCGCCCAAATATTAACAACATAACATTCCTCAATGTCGGCCACATTACATATTAGTGGTTAACCACTTTACTACTACTATTGTAAAATCAGGGGACGAGCCCTCGTCGCGGTCAGGCGTGCTCTTTTCTCTCGATTTCTCTCGACATGGCGGAACAGTCGAGTCAGTCGAAAAGCAGAAATCTATAATATTTTGCCCGTTTTCAATTGTCATTGCCTCCAGTTCTCCAAACGAAACGCGCGCGAGCCAGAGGCGGCGAGTCTCTCGGGTGGAGAGACTCGCCTCTCTCGGCAGTTTCGAAGATGCGGGAGGGTGGACTACTGCGTGCTTCCTGGGACGAGAAGATCGATAGAATACATGCGCGCCTGACCACATTGCGACTTGCGACGCGCACGAGTTTTCTACGCAATCCGTGCGCGTTGTGCGTTTTTGACAAGCGGTCTCTCGATCGCGGAAGGATCGACGTCTGTGTCATCGGCGAGTCACACCGGCGAAACGCGCTTGTTTCTCGTTGCTCGTTATCAGTGCTATCGGAACACGCCGCCGCCGCCGCCGCGACGGAATTAATATCTACGCGCACACTGACCTAGAAACGCTAAACTTGACGAGACGTCATCGTTGTTTCTCCCCGACAGGCTAACGGGCCCGGTGAGTCGATCCTTTCCGCCGGGCTGCTGCGAGACAACGTATAGAGATTTGTAATGTAAATCATTCCGATAGAAGACGAAGGACTCGTTTCCAAGTTTCATCAACTGATGATCGCGATGCTGTAACTCAAACGGCATTGCACTAACCGCGATGACGCTAATTACGTTAACGCGCGACACTCGTAATCTCTATTTATAACTGTGAAATAACCTGTTGTGTCTCAGACGTGTTTCCCGCAGCTCACATGCTCTGCTATTTTTCGACATACATTTTTCATTTCTACGCGCATCAGCAATTCTCCGTTAAATTATTATATCATACACTCGCACACCCGCAATTTTACTTTCACGTAATTCTCTTAGAAACTGCACGAACGTTTCGGAAAAAGTGAGTCCTAGTGAGAGATGATGGTTTAAATGATATAGTCGGACGCGTAAAATGCGTCTTGGTCGAAAAAATGTCGATTTCCGATGTCTCGGTCGACATCTTTTCGACCAAGTATTTCTCACTGGGACTTTCTCATTGCATTGACACTCGCCAAGTATTGGCATATAGAATGTCTGCCTAAACAAATGTTATAAAATTATTGTTACATGTCGTATGATGAATGAGAATACTTTGAGAGATAACTTGGATCGAATGTTAGCTATATTTATCATGTCTCGGTTGTGTTTGTAATTTACGGTGCATAAATCTTATTTTTCATGGTTCTGAATTCGATTGTAAGAGTGAAAATGCTACGTAAGACCTAGTAAGTATAATTTTAACACTAACAGTTAAACGTAAGGATTGTAACATAGAGAAATAATGAAACAACGGCCTGTAAATAAGTGATAACTTGATCCACGCTGTGCCACGTTTATTACGCATCTAAGAATGTAATGAGATATGTTAGTCGCGTCTTCCTCTTTTCCTTATTATAATACCGTCTCATAACGATATATAGATGAGACTTTCAATTGCGGATGATTAGTTTGATAATTGCAGATAAATATTAGATAGGCCATCGACGGATGATGGAGTAAACAAATTTAATCTGAGATACGCGGCAATCTTGTCACGATAACTTTTAGCCAAGGAGATTATATATTACGAGAAATATCGTGAGACTCCCCTATTACGACCATGATGTCGCTCAATAATGCATTGATGGTAGTCAAGCCGAAGAAAGAACTTGTGTATAATGAATAAGAAGCGCAACAGTTGGCGATTAACTCTCGGTGTGTTGTGCATCGATTATATTGTCTACCGATAGTTGAGACGAACAATATTTATCTTTTATACTTGTCTTAGAAAAACTAGTCTTTCTCCCAGAGAGTAATTATGCCATTTGTGAAAGATCGCGAGTAATAAAATAATTTCAATTACAATTTTATTTTTACTTTGATCATCGTGTAATAAAATAATTACACCTATGTTAGCAAGCTGACGTTATTTGTCGTTATTTTGACGTCAAAATGACGTTTCTAACAACATTTTGACGTTAAAATAAACTCGTCAACATGCTACCTGGAAGATATAAATGCTGCTTTTGCAAGGATTTCCATGTGCCCCTCGTCGCCCTCCCTTTCCTCGAGGGTAATAAGTTTACACTAGATAAAGTAGGTTGGTTAAACGGCTTTGGTCAAGTAATCTTCGTTGAGTTGATTTATACGTGTGTACAAATGATCGTAACTGAGTTGCGAGTATTTATAAAATAAAATTTATGTTACATTAAAAAGTAAAATATATGTATGAATGTTTTTCTTTGATTCAAAGCTTTGCGAGTTTATTTAAGAATATGCCCAACTCCGATCATAAATTTCACCAAATAGATCTAAATTGGATTTCCAGCTTTGCGCCTCCTCGAAAAAAATTTTTTGGACCCTTGTGCTTTTGAGTTGACAGTTGTCGCACTCGATTGAGATGCACGAATTTTTGTTTTAGAAAATTATGATGCAAGCGGAAAAAAGTGATACTGATACCGAAAAAAATGAGGCTGTCAACGATGTGACGACTTCGGTCGCGAATGAAGTAACAAAGAAGATGGAGGACGGTTCAACGAGCTCGACACCAAGTAGTCCTGGTAGCACTGAACCGGGTAGCTTTTTAGCGAGCTTTAAAGCGTTCTCCAAATTCGGCGATCCAAAGAGCGATGGCAAACTGATTACGTTAAGTCAAAGTGACAAATGGATGAAGCAAGCGAAAGTGATCGATGGAAAGAAAATTACTACCACGGATACAGGAATTTACTTTAAGAAGCACAAGTGTGTCTTTTATTTTAAAATCTCTTCTTTCGAAACTTAACTTTTGGAAATTTATCACGTCACATTTTTTTTCTTTTGATTAATAACAGATCTACGAAGCTTGGTCTTGAACAATATAAAATGTTTCTCGAGGAATTGACCAAAAGTAAAAAAGTGGAATTAGGGGAAATAAAAAAGAAGATGGCTAATTGTGGACCACCTGGCTTTACCGGGGGTGCTAGCGGAGTATGTATCAAATTCATTTCATCTAATTTCTATATTCCCTCTTCTTGTCCCTTCCCCCCCTCTCTTTTTATTTTTCCCCCATCTCTTTTTATTTTATTCCCTCATCTAGTTAGTTAATTAGTTATATAAATTTATCTTTCTTTT
The DNA here is from genome assembly GCA_901521435.1 of Crematogaster levior. Classification (NCBI taxonomy): domain Eukaryota; kingdom Metazoa; phylum Arthropoda; class Insecta; order Hymenoptera; family Formicidae; genus Crematogaster; species Crematogaster levior. Next base: position 115,392 of record CABEGB010000749.1, read on the forward strand.
AATCGTTGACTTAATCGATTTGTGTGATACACGATGCATATCTTATCATGAGACTCATCGCGATGCACATCAACGAATCAATGTAACGGCATCTTTTAATACAATTTGCTTATAATTATTTTGATTTACAGGTTGGAAAAGCAGCGTCGACAGTTGACAGGCTTACCGATGTCAGCAAATACACCGGCTCTCACAAACAACGTTTCGATGAGGCAGGGAAAGGTAAAGGCATAGCTGGTCGCAAGGATGTAGTAGATACGTCCGGATACGTCCAAGGCTACCAAAATAAAGATACATATAAGGGCCAGTAGTACTGTCTGAATGCTCCGATAAATATCTTTAAGGTCATGTTGTTAAGATCGTGTCTAAGCGCAGTATGTACATTCAAATCGTCGCTGCTCATTGTTAGCGGCCTGAATTTATTTAACTCATCGTCAGCGATTTGACAGATATCTTGAATATCAATTTTACAAAATTTATTATCTTTGAAATGTATTAAGATAGCAATATCATAAGTAAGGATATTTGACAAAATATTAGCCATATGTTTGCGGCAATCCTTATGAAACTTTTATTCTTGATATGTACGTTGTATTTTCCGTACACAAGTTTTTCGATAAAAGGAAAAAATACACTTCTAAGAATTCTAAGATTTATTTTACAATTTCTATTTATATGTTTATATATGTTTTATAATGTAATTGTTGTTTTAATGTCTTCGTTGTTCTTTTATTTTGTTCAATTATTGATTGTCATTAGATAATATGAATAATATTACTTTATAGTTTTTTTTTTGCATTTACTTTATAAGGTTCTTTTCGATATAATTAAATACAATTTATATATTTATAGTTCACGTAGATATAGCATAATCTATGTTGCATAATTTATCAAAAATAAATGTTCTGGAGTTTTTATGATTAAATAAAAGAAATGGATATTATAAATTTCATTACGAATGTGCTCGTTATTATAATTGTGTAACGTGAAAGCAGAGTTATATATGTATAACTTTTATTATAAATCCTGCACAAAAATTTGAACTTGTTAATTTTTTAGGTAGAATGACAACGTATGTGTTATATATATATATATATATATATATATATATATATATATATATATATATGAAATTGAACAACTAGTCATATTTAATTCTCAACTCTCTATAGCTTATTTGTGTAAACACTATGTTCTTTAACAAAATATAAGTGCAAAAATCATGCAAGATAATATTGAAGATGTTGATATCGTATAAGTGAAAAAAATATTCAACGCATAATAACGCGCATAATATCTGAACAAATTATTTTCTACCATGTATATGTCAAAAATATTATATTTTTCTGTATTTTAAATATATTAGTTAAATGCATAAAAGAAAAAAAACTTCCTACACAACTTGATAACAGTGCAACTAATTAGTGCACAGATTAAGTAGGTTAGCGCTATTATTTTTAAGTGATATGTGTGTATATCAAACATAATATCTATATATTTAATTAAATGAAGTGTACTTACGGTAACTTTAATCACAGCGCATTCACGTTTGGCTTATTTGAGACCAAATTTCATATTTTAGATCTTACGGATATCGATGCAAAACTCGATTGTATTTATATCATTATCATGATCGAATTTTATTTCATTATTTCTAATCATTTTCAGTTTACAAGATCTACTTTGAAGATACTTTATGATTACTAGTAATAGTAACTACAAAGTGCGATAATTTTGCAGCATGTATGTTGGATAAGAATTTTTAATTTTATATTGTTTGTATTATATTTTATTCTTTTTTTATAAATAATATTGCGAAAGAAGAGGTTTTTTCATACGCTTGTATGAATTTAATTAACAATTTGGACTATAATTGCTGTACAATATTTAAAACTTTGTATAATTGTCTCACCAATATGGAAATATGGTCATATCGATATAGAAGTAAAAAGATCCATCTTAATAAAAAGTTTATTTGACGGAGTCAATAACATTTATTAATGTAGTTGTGTCCTTACGTTTGGAACGCTCATAAATGCTCGTACAAAGCTATGTGCTCTTCGATCAAACTTATTAAATATGAGCATCATGTATTGATATTCTTATTTCTTCGAATGTAAATAGCACGATTCAACATTTTGATGAATATGTATGTACAAGCACACACCACACACACTCACTCACTCACTCTCACTCACTCACTCACTCACTCTCACTCACTCACTCACTCACTCACTCACTCACTCACTCACTCACTCACTCACTCACTCACTCACTCACTCACTCACACTCTCACACACTTTCTCTCTCACACATACAATTAATTTAAAATGTTTTATTTCTCAATATTAGAATACTTACTTTTTACTAATAATTGTGATATCTAAAGATAACGTCTAACGTAAAAAATGTGCTAAGAAAAAGTTATTTCAAATTGATTGGAAATTTATTTTGCTAATTTTACCATCATCTTATTTGTTGGCAAGATGCAAGCATGATAAATATTGCTGCGAGATTAAATATTAAAAAGAGGATTTTTTTTGTTACCATATCAGAAATGTTTAATGTATTTGATTTTCATAATTATGCGTTTAATATATTAACGAATATTGCTACGATTACATTTGTAATAATATAAAATACTGATAAAAAACACAATTAAATAATTTTAAATTAAAATGATCTAAAATCAATTACTATTCTGGAATAATAAACGATCACATGTATATATGCATATATGTATGTATATATACATACATATGAATATATAAAATGTATTAAAAAATCACACACACACACACACATACACACTCTTTCTCTCTTTCTGTTTTTCTTTCTCTCGCGCGCGCGACATGCGTATGTCACATATACAAAATATCGATAATTGAAAAGCGAGATGAATATTCATTAATACAATTCTGCAAATAATAATTGTATTATCAATTTTTTATCTAGTTTTTATATTAGCGATATAGCATCCTTTTTCGATGTAGTTTCGTTGCTGTTATTTAATATAAATAGCATATAAATATATAAAAAGTGCAAACTCTCTGATTAAGTCTTTAGAAAGATTCAAGCTTGAGTAAAGTTTGTTTGGCCGTTTCCTAAATCGTGTCATGAATTTATAAATATAAATTTATTGTAAATTATTATTATTACTACTAGGCTTAAATTCGAATCATTTTAACTTCTTCAAGTGTTTTAAACAAATATCATTACAATTCAGTAAGAGTATCCACTGATGCCCGAAGGCGAGATCTAACAATGTAATCGTTGGGTTCTGTATTGGTCCCAGCACCATCGATCTGACAGATAATCTCATCTTTCAAAGTTGTGAGCACTCTACGATCTTGTTTATTGTGAGCTGGTACATTTTGAAGAGCTTCTTGAACGTCTAATAGAGCGTCTTGGAACATGCCTAAGTCTACACGCGCTTTAGCTCTAGCGTAAAACGCTTCGTAAGAAACGGGTCGGATGTTGAGGGCTTCGTCAGCGAGTTCAACAGCTTCGCTACATTCCTGTCAAAAAAATTACGTTTTACGTTATCGACGTAAAAGTAGCATAAATTTGTCATTGTGCACATTTAATTAAATATATGTAACATCGAAAAAAATGAAAAATTAATTACTAACGTTCATTTTGCGCTTGCATCGACTCTTGCATCGACTCAGATTTAGGAGAAAATTCAAATGAAGTTGCGTGAATGTTTGAAGCTGCAGCATTATATGACTTTGCTCCTGTCCTTGGCAATCCTCTTCTGGCGAAACTGGAAATTTTCTAAGAGCGTATGCGTATCGATGTGACGCTTCTTTTAATCTATTCTTTCGATATAAAACATTGCCATCTTCCAAAAGCTTATTTAATAGGATTATCAAAACGTCTGGTTTTCCTGCTGCCATGGCCCATGTAGCAGGACCTAGCTTAGCACCACGACGCAAGAAACATTGAACAACTTGTATATTGCGACATCCGATAGCTCGGTCCAGAGGTCGCATGCCATGAAGATCAACATGTTCTACTGCGGCTCCCTTTTCGAGTAACAATTGTACTAGCTTTGGATTACCCTGTATACATTTTTGTAAATATCAGCTCACGAAAGTAATACACGGCAAAGGACATAAGTTGTACATACGAGAGAAAGATCTACCTGGAATGCGGCCAAATCCAAAGGAGTTCTACCAGAGTTATCATTCGTATTGACATTAGAACCGCGATCGAGTAACATTTGTACGACGGTTAGACGTCCCCTAACGCAAGCCCAACCGAGAGCAGTAAGTCCCTCCTTGTCCTTCGTTTCTAGACTCGATCCTTTGTCGAGAAACAGCTCGAGTAGATTAATGTGACCTTCGGAAGAAGCCAACATTAAAGCAGTACGACCAGCGAGATCACGCTGTTCCAGAAGCGATATAGTTTCGTCCGATACTATATTCATGCTAACGAATAAATCTCCTGCGAAATAATTCAACAATATTAACGTATAACCAATCTTATGATTATAATGACACAATCGAGTACGTAGCATACAATTTGAAGACGCTCTCAAGTTACGCCGAAGAAAGAGAAAAACCAACCTTGCAAAAGTCGTTCGGCAGTACCCCAATGTCCCTCCCTAGCGGCGAGCATGAGAGGAGAAAGGCCTTTCGTGTTCACTGTTATAGGATTGGCACCGCGAGCCAAAAGTGCGGAAACTGTCGCAGTCGAACCGTTTGCAGCAGAAATAGTTAGAGCGGTCTCACCGATCAAAGTATCGGGACGATCTATGATTACCTCTGCCATGTCCAAAAGATACTCTACAACAGCTTCGTGACCCTGTGATGCAGCTGCGACAACGGCTTGTTGAGCGGCTTCTTCTCTACCTATTTCCAAAGCGCCATTTTCCGCTTTACTGGCTGGTACCCAGTCGCAAGCAAGAAGATATCCAACTACAGATAATCTTCCGTGCCTTGCCGCGTGTACCAAAGGACATTGGCCGGCCATGTCTACATGTCCCAATGAGGCACCAGCGGCGGCCAATCTGTCAAGCAACAATAAACATAACATAACATAAACAATTACGTTCAAGAGAGAGAGATATGCAATTGTACCTTCTGACAACGTCACAATGTCCCCGAGCAGCTGCCAGCGATAGTGCGGTACAGCCTTGACTGTTGGTTAGTTCGACGTCGGCGCCAAACTCAAGAAGAAGAGACACCATCTCGACGGAACCTTCGTGCGCGTACATGCATAGGATCGGTGCGTTACCTAAATATTCGGTAACGTGATTCGGCGACGCACCCGCCAGCAAGAGCAACCGTGATACTTTCACATTTGGGCTGTAAATGTTTCGAAGGGTGCACAGTGCCGAGGAGATGCATTCGGTTGATAAGGTCAGCCAAATTGCCTAATGAATGAAGGAGCTCGAATAAGCTACGCCTGATTACTACATCTCATTGATTGTAAATAACATAATAATATACAATACTTGTAAATCACGTGAAGGCCAGCATGGAGCTACACCTCTGTAAACGTGTGCCTTCAGCACATGATGACCTAGTTCTAAAGCTTTGTCACCATCCAACGGTGCTTGAAGGCGAGACAGTCTGAATGCTATCGCCGCATGACCGAGTCTGTAGTCGCATAGAAATTTTGTTGATTCTCCCTCATCTCTTCTCATCAACCATTCTCTGAATGATGGGTGGAAGAACATGTATGTATTATCCAAACGTTTCACAAGAAAGCCAGAGAGCATCTGATAAGAAAAAAAAGATGCATTAGTTAAATCGGCGAATACAGATTACGAGAGTTGACATAACATTTATGTAACATCGTGCACGGGCTGACGACGTAAGTAATTGTCAAATATACATACGTTAATCAGTAATCATATAAGTGAATATGTGAGCACATTTATCAGCTCGTGATGAAATAATTATTCTTTCATTCAATTAATTTCGATATATATAATTGGAATATATTTTTGTTACTAAATTACTATTACTTACATTGGTTTCGCTTCGTTGGCAAAAAGATAGAGAGAAAAAAGAAAGAGATTAGAAAATAAATAAGAAAATGTATCCAAGTTTAAAACTAATCCGTTATAGAGTCATATTACTATATATCAAATTGTTTAATTCTACTTACCTTAAATCTTTGTAAAAAATCATCCCATGAAATAAAATGATTTATATTTAAAGAATTGATCGAATAAAAAATTTCAGGTAAAGTCAGTGGGTACAGAGCTGCCAGACAAACAGCCAGAAGAGGTTGTACTTTGTCGAACGATGCCGCCGTAGGGAATCTCAAGTTAAAATGTAACTGAAAGATCTGCGCGAGAGAAACCGGTAATACCTAGGAGATGAAATAACACAAATTAAATTTTTTCCGATTTTTCTCTTTATATTTATTTTATACCGTCAAAGCAACAGCAGCTTGTATAATTGTGATTGTGATTAAGATAGATTAGAGGAAGATTAGATTGAAAAATATGATTGCTTGTACCTTGTAACTCGCAGATTTAGCAACTAAATGTCCGCTCTCGATAAGATCAAGCGTCAGCTTAGCGAAGAGAAAACTACCTCTGGCTAGAGTGAGCAAATGTGAAGAAAATCTCGTCTGATTCGCGCTGCACGATGATTCTGCCTTGCCGTTTACCGACGCAGTTACATTAGATTGAATGGAAGGACTTTGCGCTAATCTATAACCGACGTAATCGGATAAATCCTTCGCAATGTTGTTACCGATCGTATCGTTTGTAGTCTTGTCTAACGAGATCCTCGTGTATGGTAATTGTTTCGCGCAATCCAACAGCTGCGTCCTGACCGTGCAGACGATTTTTAACCAATTAGGAATGTTAGGTGCATGCCTCGTTAGGAAAGAAGCTATAGTGTCGCCTCTGTCCGGCCTGTGATATTCTGCCTCGCAAACGGCGTCAATCAATATTACCTGAAAACAGAACATGTAGAGCAACATCTACACCATAATAACACTTATCGAGCATTCACGCGTCGATAAAACAACTAAAAACAATTGTACAGCTACAAGACGATAATGTGTTAATATTGTACTTATTTTGTTTACCATATTCGAAGTTGGCAGTCTATTGGCTTTCTTCAGAGTCGAAAGTGGTTCTATAATGCCTCTCGAGAGCGCGAGATCTGGATCAACGGTACATTCCCTTTGCGACAACGAGCCTTGAAGATGGGGCTCGGATAAGAGGTATTCCCTATATGAGATCAACTGAGGAGCTTGGCAGAGTTGCGCCGCTAATGAGTGAATTAAATCTGGGACTAGGCAGGTACTGTTATTGTCAGCTTGGCAAAAGTGATAAGCCACAACGTGTGACGCTAATTCGCGGATCTGTAATTTGACATAAGTGATTTGCTCCTTCTCTACAAACTTACAAAATGGCATTGGAATAAACTCTGGCAATCGCACCTTTTCGTTAGTATGCCGAAGGTTGGCTTGCAGACTCGCATCAATATTCTGTTTCTCTTCCTCATCGCATTCCTCGCTCACTTCCGCCGATCTTGGCTGCTCTCTCCTTCTTCCGAAACAACTGTGTTCCACCAGTTGTAAAACGAGTGCAGTTTTCCCTGTACCTGACGATCCGGAAATTAAAATACCAGGACTGGAGCCATTAATGACTGATTCTAATTCATGTAACAACCACTGTCGACCCGCGAAAAGTGGATCTTCCTCTAGTAACGGCACCTCGAAGAATAATGGCTTCAGGTTTAATTGTGTCGTGTGACGCTGAACGAAACGTACTGAAATGAACACGTATATGGATCTTTATTATATTATGTATTCGAACATGTTACATGTTTAGATTCGAGCATAAAGAACGGAATATTGGCTATTACGTTTCGCGTCAACTGGGCCTTTAACATTGCTGGCTCTCGCTGATTTTCGGACGTAGGATCGTCTGTTCCTCAACTGACCAAGTTCGTCGGTTTGACCCGCTTGTGCGGCATTGACGGAATGTCTTCTGGGCGTGAGTGGACTGGAACTACCGTTCGAAAGACCTGATACTGACACAGACATAGACGTGGACGCAGATAACGATGTGGAAATGGATGCCAAGCTACCAACGCTGTCGCAGTCTCTGGATTTAATTTTCCCCTTGGCTTTGGTCTTCGGCTTCACAGGACATCGCAGCGCCGCCGCTGCCTCCGCTTCGCTCGACGTACCCGTCAACGTTGACACTGGGCTTGTATTCGTTGATGTCAATGTTTGTGTCTCAAAACTGGTCAGGCTACTGAAGGAGGCCGCGGAACTTTCGTGCCCTTGTATCGGAGTTCGCGAGGGGTACGCGCTTGATTCTACGCTCGTGTTTGCTCGATTGGATCCCAGTAACAGACCCAGTCTCATGTAGAGATCCGACTGTGACGATTTCCTGGTTTTCGAAGACAGCGGTTTCACGCAACCACCCTCATCGTCTGCGAAAAGGAGAATATAATTGAGCAATGTATGAATATAAAACGACTAATATCTAGTCCACAAATTCAGACAGTGCTGCTGACCGAGATAGCAAGTGCTTCATGCTATGTATTCGAAAATTGATAAACAAAACAAAAATCACACTACTAATTGTGAGATACGCTTAAGCGGATGTTATCGTTAAAAATTTCAAATTAAAGCAATCGAAATGTCACGTGCACGATAATCACACTTGTAAAGAAATTTATTATGTTGATTAATTTTTATTTTAATCTTTATTCCATCTAAACGTATCATTATGATGTAACATATTGAGCGTTCTGCGAAATATGAGAAATTAAATCTAGGCACATGATATCAATCACCGATAAATACAAATATACAACGTACTTTAAGAATTGTACAACCATTGAGTTATTATATTATAAGTATATATTTTATCGATTTGAATCTATTCAGAGATTTTTAATCCTTTATTTTTTAGTAATGTTAAAATGGAGGAATTTTGAGGCAAATTTGAATAAATGCAATTTACAAAAAATCATAATATAATTATAATCATTTGTTTTGATAAAAGGATAAAGGTACACACAACTCGACGTGATAAAAGCAATATAATAAAATGAAAAATAATGTAATTATTAATAAAGGCTAATTAATTGCGGATCATGCTTCTGAGACACTACAAAAAGAGACACTACGAAAGGGAGTTATCGGAAAGAAATTATTTGTTTCTCGGCGCTAGCGAATGCTCTACATCGAGAGGCACGCGCTCACGTTTACGCATGTGACAGCTTTTATTCCTCTACAATCTCTACATCCATTCGCAAACTCCAAGCATCTCAAACGTGTTTCAATAGATAGAGTGATAAAACATCGAATTTTAAAAACTCCTCCTGCCTGCAACTTTATTCGACGAGCCAATGAGCTGATTTAGCCCGTCGTTAGCCGTGCCTTGACTACTGTTCCATAGAGACTTGATTTTCCCCAAGACAACGCCGGGCCAGCTTGCTTTTCCTTCCAAAGATGAAGTCATCCAAGCTGTATATGTGCATGCAATTTTTGGCGTTATCAAGATACTCCACGTAACTTGAAATTTCTGCGAAATTTTCTCTTCGAGAGAAGAGCAGCGCGAACCTACAATTGATTTAAAAAAAGTTTGTACCTGATAAGGCGGAAGGATTGTCATTTATAATCGATTCGGGCGAGGATGCCGTGTGTCTCGAAGATCTCTGGACGGCAAAGGAACTTCTGAGTACTTTTGGGTTGAGAAAGAATCTTCTTCGTTGGTTTGGTGGCGTGGGGCAACCTACGACACCGATTTTACGTTTCTTAATGTGCATTTTCTTAACGCAAGACACAAATTTAATTGCACGTACTTTGCGTCATTTTGAGTTTTTGCCGATCTTGAAAGACAGAAGGAGCTGGAAGTGGCAAAGTGGTCTTACTTTTCAAGTTTTTGGCTACCGTTATCAACGAGAGATTTTCTGCCGCGCCTCGCTGCTGAAAATAAAATAACAAATGATGAGCAAGATTATGATGAGTGAGATAATGAATACTTTATACGATCGGTGTAGTAAATGCGAAAATAACGAGAAAAAAATTTATTTTCTCTTCCGGCATTCCTCATCCCCTTTTCCTTCCCTCTCTTCCTAAACGTAACAAATTAGGAAATGTTTGTTTCTCTCTTTGTTGCAAAAGTACGATAACTTTCATGACGTTGTTCTTGAAGCGATACATTTAAGAAGAGAAGAAGCAAAGATCTGGCACGTCTTTCCCCCGTGACAACAGACTTACGTGTAAGACTCGCGACGGCAAATTAGCCCTCGTGGTGATTTTGGTGCGTAGCCTGGGGCTGCCACAGAGAGAATTCACCGTCGATGAGTCATCGAGCCAACCATCCGTGAGCGCGAAGGTGGACAGTGGTGCCGAGGAAACGTCCTTAAGAGATGGCTCTTCCAACCCGTCGTCATCGTTGAGATCGTAGCCACGCAGGCAAAGTGGACAGACCTCGCTGCGAAATAGACAGGAGTAGCAGCGCTCGTGGCCGCAAGAATCGATCAGGCGACGTTTCTTGCCTTTGTCAAACGGCATTTCGCAGGATGGACACGTGGATCCACCCAACATCCCCGTCGACTCGACCAACGCTCGTATCTGAGCCAAGTCTACAAAGACAGAACAATCATTTTATTTTTATATACTCGGAAAGAGACGTACTTAATTCAATGATCCAACTCGGAACTTTGGTCGCCCAAGATATCGAAATATATAAAACGGTCAATGTACACAAAATAAGAATACATTCGACTATGAAGAAAATACAAAATGTAATCTAAGAGAGTACTTTTCGTAAGTATATACTTATTGTATATACTTACAAAAGTCAACGTGCCATTTTAAGCCACTTGACAGAACAGGCCGTTCGACAGTAGGCTCATGCTTCATTCATCTTCGGTTATGAACAAATCGTCCGTAAACTTTGATATGTCAGTTAACAGCGAGACCTACGTTCGCTCACGTGTCGAAGCAGCGACGTTCGTTTATCACGAACACGCAAATAAATCGAATTATGCGAATCCTAAGCGTCATGTAAACGAAGCATTCTATTGTAGAAAACAAGGTCGAGAGATTTCGCGTGCACGCTCCTCTCGAACGATGGTCTTTTTTTCACGATGTTACATTCGTTGGATTAATTTGGAAATCCGAGTTTTTTTTACTGTATAGTATATTAATTAATATTTAGTTGGATAAAAGTTCAATTAAAAAATTCGGAGAGAGTCGACTGTGGAAAAAACCGCAGTAGAAATATGCATCATCTATATAGTAAATAGAAACACAGTAGAAGCATACGAAGTAATGCATGAAACAGAATGGAAAAACAGAGACGTGTAAATAATAAAAATATATAGAAATCCCGTCCGTGAGCAGAGCTCGGCGGATAAAGTGCGACGAACAGGGAAACGGGAGAGAAGAGAGGAGAAAAGAAGAAAGTCACACGACCCCTCGTACCGGTAACTCTGCGTGAGGCAGGTGCAACTCCGCGCGGCGGAGGATCGCCTGGGTTACCGTAAGCTAGGTCAACGCACCGAGTCTGGTGCGCGCCGCGCACCAGAGACTCGCTTCTCGTTTTCTCAGGGCGGAGGCTTTACTGACTCACGCGTCTTCATCGCGAGATCCAGTTTCCACTATCGCGTCGATCGCGCTAGTGGATAGGATCTCATGATATCCGATCAGGTAGATTGACTCGCCCTTTTCAACCCGATTATTTGACTTTTCTTACCTTAACATACATTATTTTCCCTTCATTTCTACTGGTTTTAAATACCTTATACTATATACATTATTTTTCTTTCGTTAATACTGTGCTTAATCGATGATTTGCTCTCAATCTGAAGAAGAACGGTAGCTTTATTGCTATCGTGAATCATGTGTATAGAAAGTTGCTTCCTTTCGATATCGAGTGGTGTATTATCGTTAAACTAGATCGATCCGTTTTGCTAACGATGGTGAAACGCGATCTCTCGCTATACAACATCAACGATTTATACAACGACATATTCCATGGAAATATTTAGCATAACAAAGAATAATATATCTCGCGTCTTTACACGCGTTATTACATGCAAGTCTTTGAGAGTCCGCAGAAATTTGTACAATCGCATTGAACAATGTTGTTTAACAATAAATGAAAATTCATTCATCCGTTTTGCTCGAAACGAAATACGAACATGTTCATTCGGCTGACCTCGATGGAGCGAGAACGGGAGCGATTGAAGTCCGTTCGCCAAGTGAGAAAACCAAGTGGAACAGAGCAGTACGGCAAATCCACCGACCGGGGACGGGGACCACCTGTTGGCTGATCTCCGCTGACCAACTTCTCCGTCTCCGCTTCCGTTTTCTACACGTTTCGTCTCTCTCTCTCTCTCCCCCTCCTCTCTGCACGGTTTTTCGTAAAGGGTTAGGTCCTATAGATAATCCGAATACTAAACTTTACAGCAGGAAAAGCCTTGCTCTTTTCCCGTTTAACAGAGACAACTATTGGCAATTCCAGTGCAATTAATATAAAATTTGTCATTTTTGCCTTTTAATTTATCTTTTGCAAAAACAAGAAAGATATAGTTTATTAATTAGTAATAATATATTATAGTTTATTTGCTTCCCGACTCTCATCTGATAATATTTCAATAACTTCAAAGTACCTCTGTCTCATATCCAATGGTACTTGGAAAAAGATGTACATATAGCTATATGTTGTCAAGATAGTGCAATTTAAAAAATCTAAACGAAAAACAAGATTGATAGGTCTGGACAATAATAAGAGAACCGGTAAGAGTCGGAGGCCACTGGATGGAGAACGGCAGTTATCGGGTCGTCGTTCGGTTTCGACGAGTCACGTGTATTAATCGTTATTCGGTGCCCAGAAGAGTGAGAGAAAGTTACCTGCACCGAGGTGCTCGCCTACAGTCCTGTCGGTATCTTCGATATATCGGGAGGCTATGAAATAACGAAATAATGAATCGCTAAATCGATATTTTTCCAAAGTAGATCACAAGTGTCTCATAACGTAATAATGCATAAGATTTAAGATTAACGCAATTGTGTAGTACAATATATTATCTCGCATTTATACTGACTGAGTGAAATTTAGAATAAAGTAAGAATCGAAATTTAGTTTAATGGAATTAATGAAATGAAAAAGTTATCAACATCGCTAAGTTATCTGCTTGTTTCATTATCTTTCATTTTTCATCTCGACGCAAAATGTGATCGAGTTGGAATTTACCTGGTTGTTTTTAGGAAATAATACGGTTCACCGTTGCGACGCCATCACTGATAAAACATATTGGATAACAGGAATATATGGATTTCGTGCTTCGATGATAGATTAAATGAAGAGAAAAAAATACTCGCGCGCTTATCGCTTAGAAAGGGCTCTTTTTCATACCGGAAAATTGCGACACAGCACGATATCTTGCTGCTCTTGTTATCAGTACATTCCGCGACACGGAAATTCTTTACATATGTAAAGAATTCTACGCTAAAATTATTCTTATATTTTCATATATTATTCTTACCTCTCTCTCCCTCTTTCTTTTTTCTATTTACAAATAACCTCAACAGACTTTCAATCTTATCTGTCGTCTCGTTTATTACTTAACGTTTACACGTGGACTTGACGAACACGAGCACAAATATTAATTTAGATAACACTGTTGTCTTATGTAGACCCGCCTTAAATGCAATTTTTAGATAAATACGTTTTTCGCAACAAGACACTGATGGACAACGTTTGTATGAATAAAGTCGTTATGTGAATGTAATTGTATTAAATTTTCTTTATTAATTCTTTAATTTTGAGAAAAGAAAATTTTTAAATGTACTATAAAATCATTACCTGCTGAAATCATTCGAATAGATTAAGTCATCGTTCACTTTGATTGCTGTTTGCTGAGTATTTTTTGTAAAATTTGTAAAATCTCTTTTTTGCGACTCAGCTGGTGCATCACATAGTGACCTCTATCAACTTTTTTATTAAATTGGTTGATGAGCTAAATTATCTCGGATTCTTTCAATATGATTACGGATTTGTCGAAAGTAATGCTTATCACTTGCTAAATCTTGCTTCGATAATATCGTCTTGATAAATGAGTTGATAAGCACAGTGTCTTTATCGGTGTCTGTATTATTCTATCTCTATTATTTTAGTCGACATTATGCTCTTAAAACGTGTGAATATTTCTGTTTCAATTGCTAAATTTATCTATTACCAAATATACCAACGCGATATCATCATCATTTCTATTATCACATAAATGTCGTTGTGCGGCATATGTGATTGTGCTCCACTTTCCCGTTTCATGGTTCATGATTCCACCAAACGCATTCGAGTGAGAAAGAGACTAAGATTTTTCGCAAATTAATTGTGATAATTTTCAATCTCTTCCGAAAGAATCAATAAGGAGTGAGTATTCGTATATACATCTATAGGTACGTTGGGTATTCAGATTCTTGATTCTTAGAATGGCAGCCAGACGCGACAGGATCTGTTGATCGTAAGACTGCTGGTCGCCTCGCTACTCTTCACGTATTCCTCTCACTTACGATACGATCACCCACGACATGCATAGATTTGCGATATATCATCATAATATTCCATATATAATTATACGCAGGTAAAACTTTTTGTCCCAGATTAGAAATAAACTGTAAAAAATTATTATCCATAATTCCATAAAATTAATAAATTACAAATATACTATTCAGCCGTCTATTCTATAGTAAAAAACTGGATATTTTTAGAAAGATCTAAGGAACGAATATTTGACATAATAGAGAAAAGGTATAAAAGGGGAAAAAATACAAGCGTACTTTGTCAGATATTGAACATCGTTGACACAGATATGTATATTTTTTAAGTGTTAAAAAGGAAAAGGTGTACAGATATATATAAGAGTGCACATACTCAGCTAACATGAATCGAAATGTTTTTAAGTGCTTATGGGATGGTTGAAAATTCAGCTTCTTTTAAAGCCATTCCCCATACGTTTCTTCTAATTTAAATTAATTCTTACTTAATTATTATTTAAATTTAGTTTAATGACAAGTTCATTATCCTTCTTTACGCAGAAAGATTTTGTGAAAGAAAAGAAACTTTCTTACTAATTTCCGAACGGAAAATAAAGTCTTCAATGCGACAAAAAAGTGAGTCACACAACAAACGCAGTGAAATCATTGCGCGTATACGTAACTCTTTCAAGGTCTATTTCGCATGAATATTTAAGTTTGAATGATGCATTCACGGGTCGTCAAAGATTCCTTTCTCGAAAGAAAATTCGTCAGTCGTGAAGAAATAACTTGCCTGTATAATCGAATATTCTATGTTCTCAGTGACGCACAAAATTGCAGGTTGAAAGGAACTCTGCATCCTCCATTCTTTATACTACATCCTGCCAAACTGTATAAACAGGTGTGCGCATTTCGTAAGGAAACGTGGTGCGTAACGAGAGTACAATTATAAGTGCGAGTCATATTGGATCCGTGATGTTGGCAAATTCGGGTCTCTTTTTTCGCAAGCCATGCTGCTTCTTTTCGCGAGACACACCTCTCGAACCACTTCAACCGACCTACTTATTGGTCGTAGCTTTTATTATGATATAAAATATGTTTAAAATAGATGATGTGTAGTCATACCAACAGACATGCGCGCACACAAGGTGGGAGGGAGGGATAGAGGGAAAGAGAGAGAGAGAGAGAGAGAGAGAGAGAGAGGTTTATATTTTTTTAATTATGACAACAACGAAACATTTAAAAGAAATTTGCCATACTCAAAGTGCTGTGTTGGTTTGGTACGCACCAGTGTGTGTATACACTATTTCATACATATATACTTTATCTCATATTACAGAGATTAATATATTAAATAATTAAAAATATATTAAAATAATTAAAATTTATGAGAATATATTCGATGTGTGAAATAGATGTGCATTTTAGATGCAGGTAGTAGAGAAAGTTAGATGCTGTTGCAGGCAAGGTGTGCGTTACAGGTGTGTACATTTCGTAACGATGTATTGCAGGTTGTCGTGAATATAACTTGTGCTTTTCCGTATAGCGTTAAATTGAATTACGTGATTTCTTCTTAGTTTCATAAGGATTTAGCTTGTTTAAGTGATAATAAATAAAGCTATTATATCTAACAATTAGATTAGCAATCTATTTTGTGTTACATACATATTTTTTTAAAATGTTTAATTTAGAAATTATTATTATAGAATATTTCCTTCAATTGTCGATAGCGAGTATTTTTATTAAATTCTTTGATTCGCATAACATCTTTGTTCTCTCTTTCTCTGATGATCATACACAAATAACGATATAATAATATAATTGCCACCTTATATAAAAAAGTTTTTTCATGATACCTATATATATGAGATTAAATAATTAAAAAAAAAATTGTCTTTCAGGACTTATATTTGTTTCGTATATGTTAGTAAATGTCGCATCTCTATCTGATTGCGATACACGTGAAGTTATTGTAGCTTTGAAGCTACTGTACCATCTGTTTTTCATTCTGCTTGAAGAAATTGTAAAAAGTAGTTTCTGAATGTAAATAAAATAAAGCAATAACGTTTGTGGCGTCAGAGAAATATCGGATAAACTGAAGCATGTCTCATCAAGCTCTTCTTGGCTTCGTTCTACAGTTAATTCCGTCTTCCGATAGTAGCGGTGTCTTATCTGCGACTCGACCATCGCACGACGCATGTCTCTGTGTGGTCTAACATAACCGGTTAAATACAATTAACATCGAGACGAATACATTTTCCCTTCTTACCTTCCTTCCTCTTTTCAGAGTGTTAATTGCATCGCGTCAAATACGATATGCATCGAGAAGAAAAGAATGATTTCGAATTGACAATGCAGTGAAAATTTCGTTTCATACAATTCTAGTTTAATCATATACATATATGTATGACTTTTTCCTTTTTCTTTGGAAAAGTTTTCTCTTGGAAAAAACTATCAAGTACCACTCTAGTCATCAGAATTGCATATAAACGCTTCATTTTAAAGACTTTTGAAATTCTAAAAATACCTATCTGTTTCTATAAACAATTTTATAAACTTATATTTTAAACTTTCAACATATAAATAAATTCTTGATTTCACATAAAATATCTATTTATTTATATCTATATGATGCCTTACGTTTCATGAACACTTATATATGTACAAGATAAATTTGTTATCTTGGAGACTGCATCTATAATTCAACATATCTTTTACTATACACAGATCACGTTCAGTATATATCATTGGTTTATCCAAAATTCATTGAGTCGATATCGATTTGATTCATTCTCATCGATTGAGAGATCCATTTTATCGTAGATTTTTTAAGCGTGACATATGGCATTGACGTGACAAATTTGTGTGTGTGTGTGACAAATGTTTATTTTCGAAATAATTCATTCCAGTGCAAACCAGTCCCAGGTAAATATACACATGCATACGAATACATATATATATTATATGAACACTTACAAACGGAAGTTAGTTGTTCCACTCTAGGACGTCAAGCACTCAACATACCTTTAGAATGTATGGTAACGCACGTCAGTTTCCCACCTTTAATTCACACTCTGCTCAACATCAAGACGAATCTCGTGACGCTCAGACTAAAGCTGAAGATTACTATTATTTCGCAAGAAGATCAGACGTTGTACTAACGCTCGACAACCGATTGTTATAATAGACTCATTCGAAAATTAAATTTACACTATTATGCCATTAAATTACGTTTTTTAAGACATCAATAATATCGAACTGTCTTTCCTTAAAGAGATTACTCTCTTGCACTTTACACATTAGTTTATCGGATATAAAAGAAAATTTAATAATTTTTATATAAAAAATTAATATCTTCTTGCGTAATAAAAGACTTTTTTACGTAAAAGAATCTTGTTATCAGACCCATGCGCGTTTAAGAAAACTTTGCGTTTAATCACGTCTCTCTTTCTAGTAATAAGCGACAGCACGCAATTTTATAAGCGCACCAAAGAATCAACGTAATTGCACGCCGTGCACGCGATGAGTGACGAGTAGACCATAGAGTTACTCTCTCTCTCTCTCTCTCTCTATTTTTTCATAATTTTGTTGCGGATGTATAATAATTTTGTTGAGAACGTATCAAGAGTATATACCACTTGTGCGTCTCGTTAACTCTAAAGATGTACAGTCTAGTATGTAGTTTCTTACAGTCTAGTATATAGTTTCTCCTGTTAAAGCTGTCACACAATAGGCTCGACCTCATCGAAAATGTATGTCACGAGATATTTGAGGATGGAAACGTGCAATTTCTAGAATACAAGTCTAGAATGTCAGATTCGTCGCGATCCTACACGTGTTTGAAATGTTGAATAGATCTGATCCGTTCACGCAAGTGTTTTAAGATGAATGGCTTTACTTCCTAGAGAAATTTAACCATAGGAAGGTCAATCGCGCGAATAAATTTTGCTCGCGACTATATTGAAACGATGATTGCGAGTGAATGTTATGTGAAGAAGAAAATGTGAAAACCGAAGAAAAGTGTATACCGAGGGTGAAGTATACACTTACCGAGCACGGAGAGGCTGAGACCGGAGTTAGGGCGAGGCGATCTGTCGGGGGGCGCCATGTCGCTTCTCTCTTTCTTTCTTTCCTCTTTTCCACTATCTTCTTTCCTCCGCCGACTGTACAAAATCGTGTCTCTTTTCTTATTCTTCTTCACATTCGCGATTATGTGGTCTAATCCAGCAGGAGAGACCGCACGGTGTAATAAAATAACTCGCGAGTCACATCTCACACATATCCACAAACTGGAGCAGCGCGTGTAGTACGACTGACGAATCGGAATGCGCACCTGATAACCGTCGCCGACTCGCGGCTACTGCGGATCGCGGAACGCGTAAGTGCGCGACGGTGAGCAAGGAAGGTGTGCCATCTCGCGCGCGTCGTCATTATCTTCCATTTCTCTATTTGTTTGTTAAAACAACGTTAAGTGGCGAAGCGTCAAACGCACACCCACACGCGACGAAGGTTCGTAGCGCACTGACTGCCAGCAGGAGTGCCCAACCAGCCCAACTGTCAGGCTGCCCGGGCCGAACGCAGCGCGCGAAGCAACGCGGCCGAGCTCGGCGCGATGACCGGAGTTGGCTGATTGGCCGGCAGCCGCGGCAGGTCGGCCGACTGCTTGACTGTGAGTTGACTCGCTCGAATCGCTCGGTGGCTACGCTGGCCGCTCCGGCAACTTTGCCGATCCTCACGCCTCACGATCGTTGTTTCACAACGAGCCCTCTCCCCCCTCCCCCCCCCCCGCTCTTTCAACCTTTCTCTTCCTTGCCGCGTCCTTTTCGTCCTCCGTCTGCCTCGCTAAAGCGCGCGTCCACTGGCCGCAGAATCTTCTGCGCTGGTGTCTTACGCTATGTACGCTGTTGTATGTCATGGAAACTTTCCGACCGTTTTCTAACCGTCACCAGCAAAATTTCCTATGCGGAATATGCTTTTGGAAAAGAAATAAATAAAGCGGAAGAATCAATGAAGCGATCGTTGGACTACGAGTGGAAAACATCGGATCTCTCTTATTCGTACCTTGAGATTATATTTTTATCATGTACGTGATAATACGTAAGAATATCGTATCCAGCAATAAGAAGATAAAGTTATCTTTTACTGTACCTACATTCTTACAAACGCTCGTATTTATACTAATAAGCTGCAAGAGCTCGAGACAGCGACGTACGATAGCGATCGTAGAAAGGATATTCGACGAGCACACGACTTCCGTGTGCGACAAGTGCGTCCACGCTTTTTAGGATCGCGTTTAGCATGTGTACTCGCAAAACATTACTTTCTACTTTCACATCCCGGCCTAATATACGATCTTTATGTGCGCACTACCGTCTACACATCTTTCTCCTTCACGTCGGAAGGTCATCGAGATTCCAACAAAAATCCTGGGACTGGATGTCGAACGGCTCCGATGATCGTAACAAAAAAGAGAAGAGATACATTGAGAAAGACAGGTGTCAGCAGTCACTGCTTGTTTCGGATTTAGTTGTTTCAGCCGATACCGAATGTGAATGTGAAATCTTCTAGATCGATAGACTCTCTTCACGAATTGATAGTGAAAGAGTTTTAACGCGATGCAAAATCTCGCGAATTAAAAAATTCAAATATTGATATAGACACATCGCTAATTTGTTTTCTGAGCTATTCTTCGCTTTCCTATAATTTATCTTTGTTACTCGCGAGTTGGCAAAGTCACTAACCGCTTCCGTCTCGTTTATGTGATAAAAGCGTCTAACTTGTGTGTAAGTTTGAGTTTTTGTACGAATGATGGAAGAAGCGATCGGGAAAGAAATGACGATAAATTCCAAAATCCTACGTATCTGTATTCGTGGAAGATTTTGCCAAAGTAAGCGAGACTCATGTTATAGAGTGATATTTTTTGAAAATGCGAAAAGCAGTCTCTTACTTTCCAGAAGTCTGTACCGAGGTAGTCGACTGATGCACGGTGCCAGGATATTTACCGCGGCATTACAATCGCCGTTAATGACTAATTTAAATACAATGCCACACGACGCGAGTCCTGATGAAATTTGCTACGTTGATATTAAAATGTTAATTTTATTCCGTGGAAATGGAGAGAAATGTTCCATGTTGTATATGTAAATAATTTCCAAAATTTTAAGTGAGCAACGTTGATTCAATCGCTTGACTGACAACGATTGGATAATTTTGTGGTCGATGAAAAAAGCCGGTCGTTCGAGATATCATATGAAGTAGTTTCAAAATAAATTTGAGGATAAACATTTTTTATCAGCGATAAAAATAATTAATTTTATAAGTTTTTTCCGCGCTTTACATGACACGGAACGTTGCAATCGGCCGGAATATTTTTCAAAAACTCGGAAAAAAATGTAGCCGCGAATTAGCAAATTAGCGAATTAGCGAATGAGCGGTGCAACTGATTCTGGACTCGTCGACATGCAAACGTACAGAGGTACGTTGTTGCACCTTTCTACGTGGGCTAGTGCAGCGGATGTGGGTGGGCGGACCGGGATCCGAGCAGGCAGGCAGAGCCCACGTTGAAACGAGCATCGGTAATTAAACGGGCACCTCGCTCGACAGACTCGTCATTAAAAACACGACAACGACGACGACGAATCGCGTCACGCTCCGTTCGCTTCTGTTCCAAGCGCGCGGAGACGGTCGCGTGATTGTCGGGCACACAGTCTGCGATGTATCTCACTGAGAGGTTTCAATATTTCAATCGCCGACTACTTAAAATAAAATTAATACAATTGAATTGACTCGACTTCGAAGCGATTTCTATATATAGAGTGTAGGAAGAAAGAGATGGATTTGAAACTTTGCTCAGTTACGGAAAAATTAATGGCTCGAACCTGAATTCCACTAATTTTTAATTTAAAGCTTGGAACAAAACGATAAGAGCTTCCGTAGCTCGCCACACGAAATACGGAGGATGACTGCATGGATCGGTATGTATTGGTAAAGACTTAGGGGTACAGGAGGCACTCCGTGTCTCGGTAGTGTGTTACAATACGAACCTTATACGGATCTCCCGACGCAAGTCCCGAGCAAAAAGAACCGTTGCAGCACTATATAACACGCGGTCGGTGGATCTCACCGGCTGCATCATCCATTGAATACGTCACATTCGGTGTTTTAACGACAAAATGCCATTCGTTTTACGAGCAACTTTTTATATTTTGTTTTGTGCAATTTCCATTTGTAGAAAAGTGATACGTAGAAACTGTTTAGAAATTTTACTTCAGTATCTTACCTTTCTTGAAACATTATAGAACATCAGAAATTTATTCTGCATTGTAATTTAATAATAAACTTTCCATGTTTAATAGTATCTGTGTTTATTCGTGATACAATATATTATGTGGAATGACCAACACGTCATGTTTACAAGATTAAAAATTATTCGCGTTAGTTGAAATTCGACCGGCATGTTAGGTACAATTGCACGTGTGGGCAACGTTAAATGTTAAATCGTTCCGTTAATCGTCACGATAGGAGACGATGCGACAAAATTGCTCGCCCACGACCGAATTTCCTGTAAGACTAACGAAAACATGCGACCTGGTTAGAATTAAATAATAATCACGGTAATATAAAAAAATGAGGGATGAAATAATAAGTTTAAATCCCCGATATTCATTTGCAATTAATTTGCAGCGTTTTCTATTCTTTGAGCATGAATTGAATTGAGGATGAAATCCTAACAAAAACTAACGATAACAATTATTATCGTTCACATCATAATATTACGGATATCCGAGAAGTCGAAAAAATATACATAGAATATCAGTCGATTTTTATCGTGACACGATATTAATAAATGTGAAAATATTATAGAATGTAATAGTTGTGGATAATCATTTTGCTTAAAATAGGCAATACTCAAAAAGTTTATCTTTAATTGTCTCTTCGTGTTATTGGCTAACATGTTTCAGTCACGTTTCGATGTTTCATAATATTGACAATTTATTTTCGTTTTCCTAAGACTTTGATAACTTTGATTTTACTCTCTTGGTAACTTTTGATCTTAATCTCTTATGTATATCTCTAAATATACTAAATATACTAAATATATTTAAGTATAATTCATCGTGTTATACGCTTCAGTTCGTCAAAAGGAATCTATTCGTCGTTAAAAGGAACCTATTTATATCACGGCTTCTTTACACAACTCGTATCACAATGCATGTCTTCAAACAATTTGTTTGGTAATTGCTGAAAATCTTGATTCTTGCAATTGCCATGAATTTCTACATCAATAGTTTAACTCAGCTTTCGCGTCGATAAACACTCTATGAATTTCATATTGCTGCGCATATTGCTGCACGTAGTTTCCATGAAAATTACAGACTATATCAGTCGTTAAGACTGTTCACGCATCATTTCCACAGTTCTATTCTATTTTCACATTATCCGTTATATCATAGTCTATAAATTATTATTGAACCTGAAAAACAGATTCAGATTATTACCTGACAGATTCAGAAACAATTTTTCTTCTTAAAAATAAATGTTTGAGCTGATACTGATCCTCTCGGTTTTCGAATGTATCAGAGAAATGTGTTAAATTCTTCGCATTCCGTGGTCTATGAACGGAATTTTTCCCTTTTTAAAGGAGGATTAATCACACAGAAGGGAAACGAAAATTTTCTCTGGACGACGTCATTCGGCAGGTAAACGTGGAAGAACGAGAAGACTCTCGAGAACCCCTCTTGCTCGCTGAAAGATCCCCGTCCCCCGCAGCCCAAGCTAATCATCAAATTGATTTTACGAACTCAGGACGTCAGTAACGTCGTGGAAATCGACCTGAGAGAAATTCGTTGGATCTTAAAGAAGGTAAATGTAAAAAAAGTAAATTCTTGAAGGGAGAACTACTTGTAAATCTCTGTAAATTTCTGCGAATGGAAGCTTGGCGTTCCAGGCGTTCAAGTCTTTGAAATTATTTAATTTATCCGACTCTCGAGATTAAAGATGAATACGAGTAAGCCGAAAACAGTTACCGTAATAAATTCCTACTTTTGTTTCTCCCTGTGCGTTTCTTCTATTTTCCTCGTAAAGTCGGTGCTCCACTTGCTGACGCGACGTACATACATAAAAATGCGGGATAGCTCGAGGATCGTTATCCGTAGATCGCGCAATTGACTGCGATAACGCGAGATACTTGGTTCGCCCACGTAGCATCCACACGCGAGTCGTACACGCCTCTGCGTTTACACACGTAAGCGTGATTTTAAGACGTTTACGTATGTAAGAAACGGAGAAGACACGTCGCATTTATAAAACGAACGGGCAGTAAGGGGATGTGCGAGAGGCACACACCGATTTCCCACTGTTTCCATTGTACATTCGTACAGGTCAACCGATGGCGTATCGAGTCCGCACAATGTGGTACAAGCGTGGTAAAAGCACGCGGCTAAGGTGACGTGACGTGCTTTCTCCGTTCTGGGCAACTTCGAGCAGCTACGACAAGCGATCAAGGCCCGTTACAACATAGCTGTAACGTTGTAATACGCCTCGCGACTCGCACCAAAAACATCGTCATCACGTGTCTGATATTGATAAATGTGTTTTGTTTCTTCTTTTGAAATCTTATAAACCTACGTGTTCTGTGACAGAATGAAACGAGAAACGATAATCGTTGATTTCCACACAATTTACAATTAAATTAGATCGTAAGCACAAAAGTTTACACATGTTTACAAATTATTTAATTTCGCATGCGTGCCATAGATATTTTGAAAATAACGTTGCAATGCACTTTTTTGCTAAATAAAAGCATGAAAACAACTTTAACTTAGCAAAGCGACACGTTCACGTTACTCCAGAATGCCTTCGCATTCGTATTCGTCCTCGCCCACACGCACCGCGACACTCGCTCCCCAGTAGGTTCATTCATTCGTATCCTTCTTTCATTCAAGGCCTGATACACTTGAATCGTGAAACCCGCGTTCTCAGAGCGAGTACGAGGCTTGTAGATAGCCAAGCGGGCGTTCACGTGCGCGTGCACGTTATCACGCTCAGAAATACATACATACGCGATGTGTGTACGCATCAGCTTGACCACGTCTTACGATTATTGTCTCGAGGAGAGTTCTCCCTGCGTTCTATCGCTCTTCCCTCCTCTTCCAAGCAATTATTCGCTTATCTACTCATTTCCTGTCGTCCAAATCGTCCAATAGCTAGAGATCGACGACTCCACCCTGTTATTCTCAAATTCTCAAAGTTTCTCTCGTGGAATTTCAGCCAAGTCGCGATACAGTGTTTTATTGGTAGATGACAATTCGAAAAGAGACAAATTTTTTCAACTCTCTAAAGATCTAGCATCTAGGATACGAGGAGAGTACATATATGTAACGCGTTCCGAAACATTGTGAATCGATTTTGTTCTTACTCCTTACATTCTTTCTTCCTATCTTTTGAATTACAAATAACTCTGAACATTAAGATAACGCGCGCGAACATATAAAGAAATCTTGATTCATTTTAATTCGACTCACCAGGACATTATTGACATAAAAAATTGTGAAAAATGATGATCAATTAGACTTTCGCCAACCAAGTTGTAAACTACTATGGTACTTGAACCTACCGATTCGTAGTTTTCTTTTCGCCAAAGAATTGTACGTGTTTAGATTGAGGATCGCACGAGGAAAGATACAACTTGGTTGTTTTATGCGCGTTCACTTAATACGTGACATATGTTCAGTACGTGTATAAACCTGCATAAGATTAAAAAACAGAGATCATCGCGAGATGTTTCTACGAAAAAACGTACATCACAATTTACGCCGTTAATTATATCAAATCAAACTATAATAAGAGAGAGAGGAAGACGTGTTATTTACTAAATACACACGATAAATCTTTCAGAGATTTCTAAATTGAAAAAGCGATTCGATTTATCTGTGACGAATCGAATCGAGTCTAATTTTAATTACATTTGATCGAGGACATTCGTTTGCGAATACGTCCTCTCATATTCGTAGTATCATTGCTGATGCTTCACCTTTTGAGGTGCAACTGTCTATGTCATTTCTGCTCTTCTTTATAATAGTTTTTATTATTGAGATTATAATTTAATAAACTTGTTATTATTATTATTATATTATTATTATTAAACATTACCCCTACATATACGAGCGTATTGCATTTCCAAAAACGGAATTGGACGGTGACGTGGACCTGTTCAGAGTTAGGTGTACGTCTTACACACCCACGTGCGCAATACGTACATGTATTACGACCCCTTTACATTCAAATTCGGAAGTGGTGCGTAGGTGCGCTGACTCAGAGTTTCTCTCGTTCGGTACCCTTGATTCCAAATACATCCTGTTTGACTTGGTCAGTAATATAGGAATATTTAACATGTATCACATATTCACCTCTCTACCTCACCCGTCCCTCTCTCTCTCTCTCCTTTCTTAGTTAGAGTATACAGTTTTTATATCGACTTATAATAAATTCATAATTACTTAAGTAATTAAGAATTATCTAATTACGGTTTATCACAATACTAATTACCAAGTGACGCTCGTTCTTTTCAAAGCGGCGCGGAATAAATGGAAATTCTGTCGATAATTTAAACCGTCTTGTTGACTGTTGACTGATGTATTTGTTCTGACCATATGTTATTTCATTAAAAGACGAATAAAATATATCATAAATAAGAAACTACAAGATATTGGAAATTTCCGAAATATGATACAGAAGCTCTTCAGATAGATATTTTTTAATAATCACCATTTTTGTAGACTTCCTCATTGACCAATGTCTCCTCATCGTCAGTGTCAGGCCCAAGGGATACTGGGGTATACACGACAGAGTCTCTAGATCTCATACTTTGTCACCTCAATTGGACGAGCCCCTTGTTTTAGAGCCGGTGCATTCGGTAACGAGCTGAAATGCAAGGTATAGTTGTGAGTTTACACGCAACTCTGAAAGATTTCTTTTAAATTTGCTACGAGCTTTAAAGTACAATTTTATTTCTTTTTCAATTCTAAATGTAATACGAGGAATTTTAATCTGTCTCGAAAAAAATAAAGCTTTAGTCGGAAAAAATGTTTAGAGCAATAGCGGTACACGTCGTGGTAAAATTTCAGACTCGCGTGACTACAGGATGACTTGGAACGCCAAATATAGAAAGCGTAGGGATTTCCGCGACATTTTCTTCCAAGTGTGTCTCACGTACTGTAGGGATACGTAAATATCGATTAACCGGATAATCGAATAATTGCATTTATCTACATTAGAAAAATTTATCTTTACATCTTTACATTATTTATCGTTACATTAGTAACCGGATCGTCTCGCACTAACCGGCTATTCACCACTTTGAGAATCGTTCATCGGATCTTCGTCAAATATAAATTACCATGACGTGGAATGGTGTAGCTATAGATTTAAATTATTAAAAAGTGCGCGCGTGTGTGTGTGTGTGTGTGTGTAACGATGCAAATCAGTCAATTTATCACCAATACCAATACATTATGCCGATACGACATCATATAATTTCATCACCCGGTTTTCAGCATTAAAAATCTAGTTCGAGAAAAATAATTACTCTGTAAAATACAAGTTGAATCCATACAATCTCATC
Organism: Crematogaster levior; assembly: GCA_901521435.1. Lineage (NCBI taxonomy): Eukaryota > Metazoa > Arthropoda > Insecta > Hymenoptera > Formicidae > Crematogaster > Crematogaster levior. The sequence continues at coordinate 142,498 of CABEGB010000749.1, forward strand.
GTGTAAATATCTCTCAGGAAACAAAGACATAGAAATATCTCTGGCGGTAGTGAGAGATTCGCATGTTTCATATTTTACAAATTTCGCATATTTTATAAATTTTTTCGCGCGCATACTTCTACGAAAAATAAAAATGTGCGTGCACGTGACATCTTTCAAGTTTTAACAAATTTGAACATATTAAGATATTAACTTATTAAGATTTAATAAAAATATAAAAATAAAAGATTATGAATGTGTGAGAAAAGAATATAAGGCACATTTGGTCACCAACCCTTTAGTTTATTTGTTTTCCTCCCTTCTAAATAACCATACGGATTTTTTACACTCACGCTCGACGTATATGCACATTCACCCTTATACTCGTCTCTTACGTCTGGAGGTTTCATTGTCAATTTTCATCTGGAATAGCCATTTTTCGCGCTCTTCGAAAGATATTTATCAGAAAATCGGTTTAAGAAAAAAGAATATCGATTCACAAAAGAATGTAAATCTAATCGGCTGTAAATCAAATCAGCGTGCACCAATCAACTCAAGATTTGTCATAATCTGTTGCAGAAAAAGATAGTTAATTACAATTAGTGGTGATCAATCAATTGCTCGTCGGTGCAAACAGATTCAAAAGCGTCTGATCGATATTGGCCGATTTTTTTACTTTCCTCCTTCCCTTTCTAGAAATCTCCCGTTGAAATATTAAATCTATCGATAACTTGTAATATCGAAGAAAGACATGTAAATGTTCTTTTTATTTTCGTAGGCAACCGGTTCCTCGTGACTGCATACATCCATACGTGGTTCCTACTCGGATTCAGGATACGCGGTAGTTATTTCGGGAGACACGAACACCGCCGTCTCGACGTACCGGCAGACGCCGTCATTCTTCTGGGATTTCATCACCGAGGGAAAGAGAGTCTCTAGAGAGAATGTGTCGGTACCATCAGTATACCATCAATACCAATGTACTCTCGTCTTGCGTGTTGTACGCAAATAGTCGTCTTTTGAAATAAAAAAACTCAAAAAAATGAATACGCGCGATATGTAAAAAGAGTTTTTTCCTCTTTCAGAGAATATATTATCGTTATAAATGTAAGTACGCGGAATATCAAACAGAGAGAGAGAGAGAGAGAACGAGTAAAATTGATTATTATGATATTTGCGTAGAGATATCCTCCCTTTTTATCTAAAATACACACAGTTTGTTTATTTTTTCTTGTTATTCTATATGTAGCATGGCGACGGATGCAGAGGTTTCTCCCGTCCCGAATAGGACCACGCCTTTATGTTCGCAGGGGGTCCCGGATATACTTGGAACAAAGAGAGCGAAAAAGGTGGCGAAGTCTTTTAGTGAGGAGCTTTCGCTTGTGACGCTTCGAAAATTTACTGGAGAAAGTCGCATTTTCCAAACTTCAATTTATGATCACGCGTGAAAATAAATCGATATTTACGCACAGTAACGCAATAGAATGCTATCGATAAATGCCATCGGATAATCGGGTAATCGAATAATTATTTGTTATTTGGATTCATGAACAATTCGATTAGAATAATTTCAGTAATATGTTAATTTGTCAAAACCGAAAGAGATAAATTTATTTAGTAGAATTTTACAAATATATTTCCGGTATATTTTACAAATATACTCTAAATATTTGACGAAAACGTAAATTTGAAAATTAGCAGCAATTTATGATACTTAAAGATACCTCCCACTCGGCATGTTATATTTCTACAATTGTATTACGGAAAAAAAGATTAGCTACTATAGTAAAACTATTTGTAAAATATGGACAGTTAACTATTATTTGCAGCGAGAGCTATAATTTTGCAATAGCAGCAAAATTTTGTTAAAGTTGATAAGTAATGTTTCATAAGTAAGAAGTAATGTTTCAAAAATATAACATGCCGAGTGTGGGCTTTCAAGCAGGTAACTTCAAAGTCGGCCTTTCGCGACACAATTACCCTGCGGAAGAACAAATAGAATTTTTCTATTCTTCGTTAATGCGATCGTCTTTTTTCTTATGTTCGTGAGTGCGTGCGCATTTTCCCTCTACTCCCATTTTGTACGTAGGATACTCCAAATCTATTGCCTCAGATTCTTCCGCGATTGGAAAACTTGGTGATAAATTTTTTAAATTTCTACATCTCTATTTGTTAAATTTGCATTTCTCGTATCACATATCGCTTACATTCAATTTATTTCTTTTAAATGTATAATTTATAGAAGATTACAAAAAAATAAAAACAAAAATACAAGACAAATCTTTTTTTACATAAAATTTTACATAAAATTTTAGGATAAAAAAATTATAAATTCGCTGATAAAAGTAATGTAGGAGATCGATTACGATTTATAATCGGTACGCATTATGCAAATTAACTCGTATTGAAGTTAAGTCGCGGGTATAAAGCAAATTGAGTAATTAAGTCGCGGAAGAAAATAATTTGCGTAGCCACGCGGTCGCAACAAATAAGGGTGAAGAGTAACGTGGGATAGAACCGAGGGGATACGTTAGCATCCGTTTTATTTTAGATCCTGTCGAGAAATTTTCACATGATGCATCTATTGTACAGAGTGTCAATACGACACATAATAGTAAAGATTAAAAGCTTAGAGTATTATGTTCTTGAGTTATTGATTACGCGTCTGCAGAAATGCACAGAGGTATATGCTTCTTCTTTTAAAAAATTGGTGGTAAAAATGTAATCGAGCAGAGGGAGGTAAATGACTTCTCGTCCTGACTCAACTTAAGTATCCTAACTCGGAATATCCCGTGTCGAAAGGGATTTTACCTTAATGGTGCTATACGTCTCGAGTTTGACTCGCCCTAACCGGAGACGGTCGCAATATTTCGTTCTAGTTTTTCCATTTTCTGCAGTTGTACACGTGCACACGCCAAAATGTCCAACTACCATGTGCGACAGAACTGTGACACACCAACTATTTGGTCGTTATCGATCTACGCACCTTATTGTCAGTCGCGTCATGGTCAAGCTAGAAAAATCGCCACTATCATGTTATCTTTAATCAAATGTTAACTCCCACATCTTTGAGAAGGTATATCTCGTTTAAAAATTTTTATTTGCTTATTTCATAGGACTTTTTATAGCGGAGGATTAACGCATCCTCCCTCTCCCCGCCTTTTAAATTTGTATTGTTTACAAAACTGTGTTAATGCAAGGCACGCGCGCGCACGATGATAAACACGTGTTCAGGCAGCCGTAAAAAGTTAACGCGGTCGCATATCAAAAACTTACGGAACATTCTTTTAATCGAGTATTTAGACTTTTTTTGCGTTTGTTCCCTCTTGCGATTGGTTATGTGTCGTTTTTAAATTCAATGATTGGTTTATTTATCTTTCTTGCAAAGAATAATGAGACATGTTGACGATTGGTGATTTTTTAAATCACATAAAAGCTGTCCCAACAATTCTGATGTCATGAATGGTGGCGCGAAGAAAAGTCGCGAACGGTAAGTAACCGCGCAAGAGGACGGAAACTGAAAATGTAGAGCTCTGCGTGAGCACGCGCGCGCATACACGAGAGGGTAGCTACGTTTCGCGCCTTGACCCTCCCAGACGACTGTCGAAGACTGCTGACAAAAATAGCGACGCGACGGCGTTACACACCTATGGATACAACGAGCACTGGCATCAACTAGGCGAGAGGAAGAGCCGACATTCTCGAGACATCCCTCGACACGAGGAATTATCCTGCGCCTAGCGAGAAAGCTCTACGCTTCCGGTCTGAATCCAGACATTCAGGCACTACAGTCCACACGATATTTATGTCGTGCTCTTCAAGTTTAATTCCCGAGGAATAAAAGACACGTTAAATTCATAGCTGAAGAACTAAGAATTGCAGCGATATTTTCAATTACCTATTGCTGACGCTACATTGCGATTTGTTAGTTTACACGACGTGCAAAGTTTTTTTACACGCAACGAGCATAAAGATAAAGTATGTATTTCGTCCAGGTGTCTATGCGAGATCTACGTTTACGTATGCGAGATAAATTCGATTGTAATTAGCATCGCGTGGAGGAAATTCTGAAGGCATTGTCACGCTAGCTCTATCATCGACTCGACAAGTTCACAATCTTATCACGAATCACAGATTATTACATAGGTGTCTTTCTCTCTCTCTCTCGCTTTTATGTTAAGATATTATACATATAATTATATTTATACAGTTTAGTTCTTCGACGAAGCAAACTTCCTTGACAACAAAAATCTGTTTGAATATTTAAATCATCCGAGTCACGCCTTAGAATAGATAATCGCGACTTGGATCATACATGTGACGCGAGACATGTCTTTTTTCATTTACAACTTTTAATCCACAATCGATCGTCACGAAGAATCGTGAGCGAGTGAGAACTCACCGGTGTGTGTGTGTGTGTGTATATATATATATATATATATACCCAGCCTTGAAATAGCGGTGCGATGTTGGGCCGTCGACTCCTCGCGAGATTTTTGCGTTCCACGCGTGTACGACACCCTCTGCTCTTTCTTTCTCTTTAATTTCTTCGTGGAATGGATACACTTGGATCTCGTCACGAATATAGTCGAAAGAAGATCGTGGTAGAGAATGCCGTAGAACGAAAGAAACAAAGTGATCGAACACTCAAAGCTCAAAAATCGAGCTTTTAGCTGCTCGCGAATACGTTTAGCGATACCAGATCGCGATCTTAGCTTTAGATATAAATAAATAACTAGAGAAAAATAAATAAATAAATAAATAGATCGTCTGGATAGATACGTAGAGAATCCGCGAGTAGTTTGCGCGATCCCCCGTTCTTTCAACTTCCGAACGAATCGGCGCGCTCCGACCGACTGCACCGTGTTGCGCTGACTCTCGATTTACCCTCCCGAGATATACGAGAAAAAGCTTGCGTGAGAAAGGGAGAAAGCGAGAAAGCGCGAGCTTCTCTTTCTCGCACAGCTTCCTTCCTGACTCTCTCTTCCTCAGATCCACCTCGATTAAATCTCTTTCGCTCTTAAAAGATGAGTGCGATCGCGTTTCTTCTAATATATCGCGCTGAACGTAATCATCTGAATCGATGAAAAACGTAATCATCTGAATCGATGAGCTAAATCATCAAATTTTGAAATGTATTGACATTTCGTCTCGTTTTGACAGTGATGGGCATGGATTAAACTACTAATACTAGTACTGATACTAGTACCGATACTGATACCAATTTATCTAGTCGTTTGAATCTATATCATGACTGTCACGCCTATGAAAAAGTAATTGATTGTTTTTCACTATGAAAGATATTGATTACAAAATAAAAAGTATTTTATTTAATTTTGCTCGAGCAAATGTAATTCCGCGTTACTTCATAAAAATAGTTTTTATATATCAACAGTTTCAGCGTTTTTTTAAATAGTCTTTTCGGTCGATTCGTTCTCGAGTAAAAGAGATACTTTTAATTTTGTTCCGTCACTTCCTCTTCTCTCACCATGTCCAGCGGAACTATGATATATCGTTATTATTTTTTACTTTGGTCACTCTATTTCAACTTGACATAAAATATTTTATTGTTCTAGCCAAAAGAAACATCTTGTTAGATTATTCCTTAAAAGTCATTTTATCATTTCGATTTGATCTCTTGTAAGTATTTATGATGTCGTTAGCTTTGTAACGCTTCACAAATTTGTGGTACATTTGCAAACTAATTACGAAGCTCTCTCACTCTCACTCCTTCATTTATACGAAAGAATTTAAATAAATACTCCACATCGCTCTTTTCAATCATAACATTAATGTTTTACATATTGTTTCAATGTACTTTTATATATTTCATAATTTTTAACACTTAAAATTCATATAATATATGTAAGCCCCTATATACCCAATACAGCATAAAATTAATAAAATTCAAAGCAAAGTAAAATAAAATTGCATTTTGAGAAACGTATCAAAATTTCTTCGAACCACACGCACACACTGTCTCATCATTATTGCAGATTTAATATTTTCGCTACGGTAATTTAATCGCATCTTTGAAGCATTGTTGTCGAAAAAAACAAACTGATTTTTAAAGAATTAAAAAAAGAATTAAAGTTTGCGTTTCGGATATTTGCATGAAACAATACCACATATGTTTATGTTGTTACCGAGAGGATAGCTCATTACAGTGGCGTAACTTATCATTTAACACGCGCAATTATCAAAATAATGATAATAAATCGATAATAAATCGATAATAAGTCGAGAAATTTTTCACTTTTTTTCATTCATATACTTTTCAACACACATAGTCAATAAGATTTTAACACAGATTTTAAAGCTTTTACATTCGAAAATCATTAATTGATTTCTGCAGTATCTTATTAGAGATCTTTCATTACGTAGATTTTTCTTTCATCTTCATTTTTGTCTATTCTTTATCGCAATTGTATTTAAGGTATAAAGAGTAATTTGTTTTATACGAGAGAGATAGAGAGAAGCTTCAAATTACGCCACTGAGCAAGCAATTGTGATTAATTAAGATTTGATCGATCGCGATACCATAAATAAGAGCTATAATTCGCGAAAAATAATTTGATTCTATTATAAATCACTTCCACGCCAGAAACCTTGCTCTACGTATCAGAAGCCAGAGCACGCATGAAGGATATGTCTCGGTGAAAGACAGATCAACATGTATGCATGTCGACAAAGTTTTCCTTGTTTTTAAAAATCGGTCCCCAAGAGCCGTACTGGTCATCCTTTCTTGATGATTGTTGCTGACGATACTGCTGCTGCTGCTGCTGCTGCTGCTGCTGTTGTTGTTGTCTTGGTGACATATGTCTTTCTTTGTCTTTCCTTGAACATTTGCAATTGAGCATTATTATATCATTTTTTTCTCCTATATTTCATAAGATATTTTTTAATATTCCATGGTAAACATGTGTTGTAAAAAATTTAAATTATACAAAATTTATTTTTTGTTGACATGTATGTATGATTTCTAATATATTTGTTTTGTTTACGGATTTATGACATGTATTGTTTTTAATCTCTCGCTCGTACAAGGTTTAAATATTACATTATTCGTTTCAACGAGCTTAATCGATATTGTTATTTAAAATTTATTTTTATTTTAGTGCTTTTTATTAATGAATATTGTACGTACTTAATTTCCTGATATGGCCCTTTAATCATGGTACCGTTAATATTGGTATATACCATTTTTCTATCGTCTATAAATTTTACAAATGTAACGAACAATTGTTCCCTCTTCTTCCAGTTTTCGGTTAAACTGAGTTAGCAATCTGCACTAACGATGAGTAATGACTCAGAGGTAGTTTTTGTTGACTTTCCTTTGGATACAACACTTGGAGTTGCCGCAAAAAGTTATCGATCGCTTTTATTGCTGTGGGGAGAAAAAGAGAAACAAAGAGGATGACAATATTTTAGTTGTATTTTAGTAAACTTGTGTATTTTCTCAAGAAAAAAATGTGTTTTTACTCGTTACATACTCTATGGTACGTGATGCAAATGAACCAGAACTAATAATTCAAGCCGATTTCCAGCGTTGCCTCGTCGACTTCCTTTGCGTGTTCCAAGATTTTTGGCTAGTCTGTGGAAAATGTCAATATAGTAAAAGATTATGAAAAAATATGAGAAATGACGATTTTTAAAGCCGTAATTTATATACTGATATATAAACGTTCGCATTTACGAAATACATCGGTCGATACTTCATTATTCTGCTTCGCCACCTCTCTCTCTCTCTCTCTTTCTCTGGTGCGGTTATATATAAAAGTTTATTATAATATTTAATTTTCTATGAATCCTGGAGGCATCGAGATATCGCGATATTTTAGTAATTTGAACTACTTGATGAAAGATTAAATTTCTTATAATAAAAAAGAGAGGGAGAGAGATTGACGCAATGACCATGTTAAAATATCTCGTAATGTTAAATTCTCATTGAATATGAAAAATCGAAACGTAGACATGTACGTAGACAAGTTCATGGAAAATTGAGATCTCTTAATTATCAATCACGAAGAGAATCACGAAAATTAACGAAAATGATGTTCAGTCGACGAATAGCTAAATTAATGGATACGATGTTCGATACACGCGGTTTGGTCGGCTTCACGTAGGAAAGACGACCGATGAAAAAATCGATCGGTGTACTTTTTAGTTTTCATTTTCAGCGTCACTTACCTGACGCTGGGTAAGAATGTCGGGGAATTGCCTTGACAATCTAAGTTGATCTCGCACCTCATCGACACATAGATCTTAACGATCACCGCAAAGTTTAAGTAAAGTTCCACTCGAATCAATTTAACGCTCGCTCTCGTTCGATTTCCTCGTTGAATCGATCGTCGAGATAGATCCGATGAAAATGGCTGATCCTCTCGAAGGAAGTTAGGAGCGAATGCAACGTAGTTACACACACTTCCAAGAAGACTCTGTTGGTTCTCCGTCAATTCTGCCGTTCTTACATAGTCTCCGACACTCCCCTACCTCAACCTTTGATCATCGTCGAGTGGGGATACCTCGCGAGAGTGGCTTCTGAACGAGCATAAACACGACATTATATTCATATTATAGTGTAGTCACGTAGTGTCGCAATCGTAAAATATATCGGGGGATTGAAAGCGAGCAAAGATTATTCTGCCGACCGGTCGGAAATAACACGCAAATTGCAACGAAAGAATCACAATCAGGCTTATATCTTTACCGCAAACAAATAATGAAGAACGATTCGAATGAAAGATAGGACGATCCTATCCTACGTAATTTCCTTTTTTCAGAGTCACGATATCATATGTCATTTCGTTTGTCGAGAATGATCGAGCCGTCTAATTAGTCAAAATCGCGGAACGTCCCCGTCACGTAGAATGGCGCGGGCCTGTAGCCCCCCCGTAGCCTTATTTATACATGTTAATATTAATCGAACACTCGACAAATTCATTAATAATTCATAGAATCATTAAGATTGCCTTATAATAGCTACAGTAGTCTTAACTAATCGTTTAACTCTCGTTAAATCACTCGCCTTCTACGTACGCAACTCTATATCAGAGCTGCACACGCTCGTGCAGTAATTAAGTCTAAGAAACCAATTATCGAATATCACTTTGAAATAGACATAGATTTATTTACTAAACAAGATGGAAGAAAAGACTTGGCTAAAGAAGAATATTAGGAACGATTCTACTTTCTTCGGAAGAGGATACAATTTTCTTTTACGGGGACACAAGTATTAATCGATAGCAAAACTTTGGCATTGGCGGTATTCCCCCCCCCCCCCTGCAGGCGACAAGAACCGTCGGGAACGTGTTTCTCGAAAATTTCCACCGCTCTTCCTCTTTATGTCTTTATAGAATTCGCAGTGACATAATGACATATCCACAATCGATGGGATTTAAGAACAGGATTCGCGTGAATAACGTTAAAAATACACTTGGACGTGCGCGACCAACCAAGTGCGATTCAAATGCATCTTCAGAGACGTATTCGCTTCTGTTCGCAACTCTGCAACATTGTGTCGTTGTCGATTCACATCCAAGACTTTATATTCTTTCTCCTCCAATGTAGTCAATTACTATACATGTACCAGGGACTCAGGTATCAGTCTGTTCCTCCCTGATGAAATGTTCGCGAAACGTCGGATTATCAATCAAAGATAACGCGGCTCCAACTCGGTCATTTCTAATCATCATTTAATGTATACCACGATAAAGCTTTAAATATAAGACACATTCTCTTCCTCTCTCTTTTACATTCAAAGAAATTTCTCGTTCAAAGCATAAATATTTAAATTTAAGAGATTTAAGACACTTTCGACCGATTGATCGCGTGCCTTCTCATATACTAGAATTGAAAACGATCCTTTATAACATAATATTATAAACAAATACAAATTTTTCGACTGACAAGATAACGCGGGGGGCTGTATTTAAACGTGAGAATTCTTTGTAATTTTTTCGCGAAACATTTTTCATCACATTTCAAACTCTCCCCACTTTTCTCTGCTCCAATATAATATAGTATTATAAAGAGTTCCTTTTCCTTTTATCTACACGTAATAGTATTCTGCAAGTTGCTCCGTCATTCATTTATATGCATATAATTAAGATGTATCTTTTTTTCAATTAGTGAGAGTCATGGATTCGTATATTACTGACCAAAAGATGGACTGAATGAAAATATTCTGAAACTGGAAACCCTGAAACTTCTTAATATCGACGAAGCAGTCGTGTGTTACTGCTCAGTGTGGAATAAATTATACATTCTCAGGGGAAAATGAGAATTCGAAGTCTGTAGTTCTTGCAGTTTAAGGTAAACTAGAATCTGATGCAACACCGATTCCATGTGTCATCACTACGCACATCGCGTCGCAGAATTCTTTCCTGTCGCCATTTCGCATTAGGTATTGAAAGGTTCGCCGAAGAAAAACAAAATACATTGTATGATTATTGTCCTAGCTTGACAACTTGGCAAATAATTAAAAAAAAAAACTAAGAGATGCATTTAGATTGGAAATCAAAATTATTTATATCTTCTGTCAAGTTCTTTTACATTTTTTTCTGTTTGTATTAATTTTATTTCTTAAGAACTCAAGGATATAAAAAATGTATAAAACTACAAATTAATTTCTAGTTTGATTTGTCTATAGAGCTTCCACTATTTCTCCCTAGATAAAAGATAAAAATAAAATTTAAAAAATAGTTTCATCACCAACACAATTACTAAGTGCTGGAACCAAGTGATACGGAAGTAAATGAAGAAGTTGGTGAAAAAAATTTCATGACAACTGCTCAGGAGCAATTCAAATTCACAATTATTCTCGAATTATAATAAATTTATATATAATAACATATATAATAAATATATATAAATTTATATAAATAAAAATAGAAAAAGAGTACTCTTTCTCTGTATACAATAATTGTATTTTTATATTTGTTTAGCAATTGTATTCATTACCTCGTAATCGGTATAAAATATGTACAATAAGAGCTTGGTGTGCTATCTAGCTAGCTGAAACGTTACAGCTCTCAATAGGAGTCAAATTAATTAGGTTATTCGAATTTTCAGCTAATTCAGTGATACTAACTCGACCACGCTGTCGTACAAATTTAGCAACAGCTTCAAGCTCATCTTCTGATATGTAAATAAACTTTCCTCTATCGTCAATTACACCAGTTAAATTACCATTAGTTTGCAGTTGTTGAATCCTTTCTACTACGCTCGCTGTCTTCAGTCCAAAATGTGCAGCTAGATCTTCTAAAACCAGCACTTTGTTCAACTTTATATACGCAAGAAATTTTTGCAACAAGTTTTCCTCGCATTCCCTGTTTTCTTGTTCATAACCTTCCTCCTCGACGCTAAAAGCTTCCTTCATCTTCAAGTATTCTTCGTATTCTCGCTTCTCCTTTTCTTCTCTAGTTTTCCTTTCCGCTTCTTCCACTCGTAATTGTTCGCTGTGTTCTTTCTCAGCCTGTTTATCCCTTTCCTCTTGTAAATGCTGTTCTCGTTTTTTACGTTCTTCCCTCTCTCGTTCAGCCGCTTCTCTCTGGATCTTCTTTTCAGCTTTAGCTGCTAGCTTTGCTCGTTTTTTCGCTCCTACCTTATGATCTGGCAACACCACTTTGTCATCCCCATCCTCATCGTTATCTTGGTTGATTTCCTGTCTGTCATTTTCCTCAGGTCGGTAATTAGCATTTCCCTGCATACGACGTCTGACATTTCTTACGGCGCCTACTCGTCTCAATCGTCCAGCTTGCGCCACACCAGCGTCCTGAGCATTGACACGTACTTTCCGCATAGCTATGGGATAAAGTTATTGGACTAAGTTGTAGCAATAGACATTCGACTGATTGTGAGCCACAGCTTAATAATAATAATAATAATAATAATAATAAAAGTGACAGAGTGCATGGTTAGAGTTTTGACTAGATGATTTCGTATGTAAAACGACTCTTAGCTTTATAAAGTAATAGCGTGTCGGGCGTACCTTGTAAAAATGCTGTACATATGATAATTAGTACAAAGATCGCCGCGGCGATAAATGTCAACAGATAGACATCCATTTTCGACAAGAATTGATGGCACAGTTCAGCTTTCAGCGTGCTTATAGCGGACGTGCCGAACTACCGACAGTGTACACTATGTATGTATACGTATGTACACGAAGCATGGGGAAACACTCCTCCAGCTTTCGATTCCTCGATTCATTTACTACGTTTACACGATCTGATTGAAGCTGATTGCACATACTTTCCGTAACAGTAGCCGGGTAAGGGTGTCGTCACATGGCGCGTAATTTGTGAGATCCAATCGGAAATCAGTGTAGAACAGAAAGTTAACATTACAACAGAAATTCTAACCTCCAATTGGTTGTATTATTTACGCATTACGTGAAATACGCCCCATGTGACGGCACCCTAAAGGTTTCGACCAATCACGTTGCTCGATTCGGCATTATGGTGCGTTCGAAAATCACACTGATGCATTATAATACTACAAGTACTATAGTATACGTGACATGTACTATACAACTTTTATGCCCATTTCCACCAATGTAGATTAACTCTAATTTCGGTTTAACTTGCGCTTTAATTTTTTCTAATTTTTAGAACTAGTAAGTTAAACCAAGATTAGAGTTCATTAGTGGAAATGGACATTAGTATTTTAATATGAGCAGAGTGTGGTTTTCGAAAGATCGAGCCCTGGTGGTGCCACCACTGCCATCGTATGATACAACGATACGTGCAGATTACTACCGAATCTGCGGACTGTAGAATTGCAGACTTGCAGATACGTATGTGACGTGACGCGTACGATCTATCGATCTACCAAACCACAACAAGTTAGTTTTCAAGACTCTCAAGAGAGTTGTTCGTGCTGTTGGAAAAGTGTGTGACGTGTGTTCCGTCTGGTCGCTTCCATCTGCAACGTCCGGTTTTCTTGGCTGTCATCTGGCTCTCTCGTCTGGCATGACGTGTGCGGACGATCATTCGTAATTTCGTGTCTTGTCATTGGTAATACGCGAAACATGTTAAAACACGCAAATATTTTTCTCGTCTTCCTATGCACTCTCCAGTTTGGAACCGGTCTATATTTTCATATCGGTGAAACTGAACGGAAATGCTTCATCGAAGAGATCCCCGACGATACTACGGTCTTAGGTAAAATCCAAGTAGTTAATTATCCCAATCATTAATTTCAGTCATCACTTATCGCGTCTTTTCATTGTCCACAACCATTTAATTTCGTAGCGAGATTTTAACTATGCAAAACTATAAAAGAAGATTGGTCCACTTTCTTTCACCTTTGTTTGTTCCGTTTGTTCAACGAGAAAAATTTCTTTATTTGCAACTTGCAGTCAATTACAAAGTGGAGCTTTACGATCCAAGAAGCGGAGGTTTTATGCCAAGTAGCCCTGGCATTGGTATGCACGTCGAAGTAAAGGATCCTGATGATAAACCTATCCTCTCTCGAGTTTATAGCTCCGAAGGTCGAATTTCCTTTACCTCCCATACTCCAGGAGAACATGTAATCTGCTTGTACTCAAACAGCACTGCTTGGTTCAGTGGTACTCAATTGGTAAGATACATAGTATAATATGCATATTGTTGTACATAGGATGAAATGTAAAAAAAATGAAAGAAAAGATCACATACATGGGGAAATATATTTTCGTTGCAGAGAGTGCATTTGGATATTCAAGTAGGGGAACATGCAATCGATTATGCCAATGTAGCACAGAAGGAAAAGTTGTCAGAGCTCCAGCTTAGAATACGCCAGCTTTTAGATCAAGTCGGACAAATAACTAAGGAGCAAAACTACCAGAGGGTATGAAATACATTGTTTCTACATGAAGCAGTGTTTCAAGTATCAACGAGAGGGAGAAGCATTGCAAGATTATTGTGCTAAAATGTTTCAAATTTCAGTATCGGGAAGAGCGTTTTAGGCAAACATCCGAGAGCACGCATCGCCGTGTATTCTGGTGGTCTCTGACGCAGACGGTAATTGTCCTGATTATGGGCGTGTGGCAAATGAAGCATCTCAAGAGTTTCTTCGAGGCAAAAAAATTAGTTTAAGTATTACGATGGAATGCGCGTTGATTTTAGTTGCAGTATCATTTCGCGTCTAAATTTCGTTCGCAGTGTTAAGCAATTTCCATTATAGCACCACCATTTGAGCATGGTGTTCATCGAATCAACACTTTTGTACGAAATTATATTGGTTATTTCTTACAGTGAATAAATTACTTGTGATTATGCAATCATGTATGATATTTAGTAAGTTATAGAAATAAAATAAGTGTGTTTTAAATGAGATATTTCCTTATTAATTTATCTTTCTATTTTATCTTTCTCCCGATATCGTCTGAATTCTTGCATGGAAGATGTTTGCGGATCATTGGCATTTCCACCTAATGTTTTGTTTCTTATAAAAATCAAAACTTCTTTACGAATGTATACTTATTATTTTTTAGCATAAAATCGTAGGGTACGTAGGTACGTATGCCGATTGTACATACAAACCCGCATGTGAGAATTAATTGTTTTGGCCTTTGAATATATAACTATCATGGTGGAAAGATTACATGGTGTGTGCAGAACTCGTAAACCACGCCCCTTTTCAGCCTTCGGTGCACGAAAAAACACAGGGTAGGCAACTGCGAAAAACGAAATGTTTAGCTTTTAAAGTTTGGCACAACTGGTGTGTAAGCGTCCTTTTCGCACTCCCTGTATTTTCTTCCATCTCACTTTGCTTTAAGGCTAATGATCTTATAGCAAAGACAATTACAAACATAACATTTATTTATTATTATGTGATATTAATATGTACACTGACTTTGTAACAAATATTGTTGTCTATTTTTATTTGTTTATATTTGTATTCACAGCTCTGTAATATTTTATATAATATTTGTAAAATTATTTTTGTGTATCTCACGTATTTGTCAATCTTAATTATCAAATAACATTGAAACAATTAATTTCTAAAAAAAAGACTAAGACTTTCAGTTTTATTTTGATAAGTAGTGTCTTTACCTAGACTATATTATCTTTAATTAAGATGTTCAGCTTGACTCTTCTCTTTTTGTTCTTGAGATCTCTTCATGCCTAAATATTGAGTTTCCCATAATTTGCTATATAAAGAATTTGATACAGATAACAATGACTCGTGTGTGCCCCTTTCGACTAAAATACCCTGATCTAACACAACTCTACACAAGTATATCATCGGCATCCATAACTGTCAATAAGGGATGTGCGATCACGATTGAGGTCCGTTTTTCCGTCGCTTTACGTAGAGCATCAAGTATATTCTGTAAAAAATTACTAATTAAAAGGATGTAAGAATTTAAATAATATGAGATAAAATACAGTATTTCTAAAACTTGCATGTTCCGTAATGGAATCCAATGAGGAAGTAGCTTCGAAGATCAATATAGGACTATCTTTCAAAATTGCTCTAGCAATTACGACTCTTTGTTTTTCGCCTCCACTTAATTTCAAACCGCGTTCTCCCACGGGTGTATCGTATCCTTGCGGCCATTTTAACATCGAGTCGTGTAGATTTGCCATTCTCGCAGCTTTGAAAACTTCGTCGCGCGATTTTCTCAAATTACCATAATGCAGATTATAAAATATACTTTCGTGAAAAAGTACTGTATCCTACAATTTTATTTAAGATATTGTAAAAAGTGCTGCAATATTTGTGCATAATATAATTAGTTTAAAAATTATCAGGATTAAAAAAAAGATAAAACATGGTAACTTTACCTGTGGCACAATTGAAATACATTGTCTAAGGTCTTCTAAATTGACATCTCGAATGTTGTGACCATTAATGTAAATATTGCCGCTTTGTGGTTCGAAAAATCTATACAACAATCTCACAATTTATAATCAGTAATCTACGTGTTAAACAATTTATATACCTGATAGCTTACCCACAACCAAATCCTCCAACAATAGCAACCTTCTTGCCACTCGGTATGGTGAACGATACATTTTTAAAAATAGGTTTTCCTTCAACATATTGGAAATTTACGTTTCTAAATTGAATTTCCGACGAATCGTACGTCACGTGAAATCTTAGTGCATTTTCTTTTGACTGTTAATACAAATCCAAAGATTAATTAAATAGTTGACGGTATATATTGTATAGATCATTTTTTATGAGGATAGATGCTAGACTCTTGATACTTCGAATTCAAATAATTTTACCTTAATTGCAGTGTCTGTTGTCATATTATATATATATACCATTATATATATATATAGAAATAAATATAAGTAGCGGTATATTGCAGAATTGACTGACTAGACTGTTACAATATACGAATGTGTATTATGTGACATATTATACAATATAATTATATATTTATATAATTATATATATATATATTGTGTATATATATAATTATATAAATATATAATTATATTGTATAATATGTCACATAATACACATTCGTATATTGTAACAGTCTAGTCAGTCAATTCTGCAATATAACGCTACTTACATTCCTAGAATTCTAGGGATTTCCTTATGTTGGTAGACGTGTATTTTTTCGTGTCGCGATTAGAAAAGAAGAGCAGATTTTAGAGAGAGAACGAGATCGTATCGCACACACCATGTAATCCTTCCATCATGATAACTATGGACTGCTAGCATGGAGAATAGAGATAAGAAGGCCACATTATGGCCGGTATTCATAATCAGGTCTTATATTTAAGATCGTCTTAAGCTTATCTTTAGATGCTGGGACGAATCAGTTCATTGGCTACGGAGTATCTGAAGATAAAATTAAGATGGTCTTAATTATAAGACCCGGTCATAGACCGGTATTCATAGTCGGATCTTATAATTAAGACCGTCTTAAGTTTATCTTTAGATACTCCGTAGCCAATGAACTGATTCGTACAGCATATAGATAGAGCTTTGTACCATTTTTGCTATAGTGCAACACGTGCCAAGATAAATGACGGATTTTCCTCCTTCGCGCATGCGCATTCGTATATTTATCTCTGCGGACGCGCATCGAATACAGCACTTTTACATAAAATTAGGTTATATCCTTGGCTGTCATGGATAAACAGAAGATAAATGCGCGATTGCACATGCGCGAGGGAGGAAAAGATAATTTTATCTTGGCACGCAGTAAGATTCACAAAGCTCTATCTATGGCTGCTTTCCTTTTAGGGAACACAGTCGACACTTTTGACACAAATCGACACACGTCGCTTTCCATTTACAATTTTCTTCAAACTCAATTGGCTCTTTTCGACTCTGCTTGGGAGGAGAGTCGGAGTGTGTTAAACTGTGTCGATTTGTGTCTTCTAAAAGGAAAGCAGCCTTCATGTAATATATCTATGCGTTCAGCAGACGCAACTGTTGTATGTACTACACTGTTGTACTTAGTAATTCTTTTTAATGCGTCAACATGATTGGTCTAGATTTCGGGATCTAATAGAAAGGACCAATAATTACTGATCGCTCACTGATCTGCTCTGCTGCTGAACGCAGCTAATGGCCGCGTTCAGCAGACACAACTGTTGTACACAACTGTTGAGTAATTCTTTTTAATGCGTCAACATGATTGGTCTAAATTTCGGGATCTAATAGAAAGGACCAATAATCACTGATCGCTCACTGATCTGCTCTGCTGCTGAACGCAGCCAATGTAGAACGGGCCTAACGTGCTTGAACAGTAACCTATCGGTCACTATTAATGTAATAATATGCGCTATATATAATCTGAAGGAAGGATCGAAGGCACCTTTGCTTTGAAACTCTAGAACGGAAGAAGAAAGCCAATAAACCCCCCCCCCCCAAAAAAAATTAATGTAATCTGTCGTTATCACTTATCATTTCTATGTACATTGCGCTGTATAACCTAACATTACCCAAAGGTGCTGATTGAAAGTGTCTGATGATCTATCCGGTGGAACTTTCAAAGAACTCTCGTTTTTCTTTCATATATCTGTAAACATTTCACACAATCACTTTCAAATAATTACTAAAGACAATGCTCAAGTGCGGAATTTGTGGCTGTAGTGATTTTTATAAAGCGTCTGGTTATTTCTTTTGTACAACATGTCAAACACAAAGCCAGGTAAGGTTTTTTTTACAGATGTGTATACTTGTAAGTCAAAATCTTGAGAAAAACTTTGTTATAATTTCAATTGCTTAGGATGTCGGGGAAGACGTAGAGCTGGAATTACCCATAGAAAATACTGCAAGGTTGCGAAAAACGAAAATTTATCGTATAAAAAGTGACAAAGCAGGTTTTACATCTTTACGTATTTTGGAAAAATTTATTTTGACTGATATATATACATATATCAATATTAGCAATAATGATAATCAATTTAACATATTGACAAAAGATACAATTTTAACATCTTTTTGCACGTAGATGAGCAGCTCGGATGGACGTCTTGGGAATTATATAACTTTGTTTTAATTGGTTTGACAAACGAACTTATTGAACTTGGTATATCAAGTGATATAAAAGTAACAGTGTTGCAACTTTGGGCACGATATCTAGGAAAATTAGAGATAGCATTTATTTCTGCAAAAAAGAAACTGATACCAAAACTAACCAGAAGATATAAGAAAAGGTTACAAATGTTGTTATATTATACAAACTACTTGTTTCTAGAGATATTAGATAATTTTGTAAACATGAATCGCTTATCAAGATACTTGCTTTTATCTAGTTTAGATTTTCTCCGAGCATTTTACTCGAAATATTTAAAAAAATCAATTTTATTCCAAGTTACCAAGGAACTAATACTATTGAGAATAATGGATGATGACACATTTTTATATTTTTATAGAGATGCTGAAATTATATATGGCAAAGTTTTGTCGCAAAAGAGAGCTAGAAAACGGAAAAAAATTGAAAGCAGCTTAGATTCTACAGCAACTTCTACCTGTCCAAACGAAGAAATTTCCTTGAAAGAATTAAATAGGAATAAAGTATGATTTGACAAATATATGTAGTTAATTTGTAAGATCTAATTTCCGAAAATTTATTATAATTATAACGTGTTTTATATATAGAAACTTATGATTACTGCAGACTATGATAGATTTATGCAGTCACAAACAAGTTCAGAAGGAGATGTACTCAGTACACTTAGTCAAAGTGTATATAGCGCACATTCCAGCGGAGGACAATCTTATGCAAGTACTAGGTAAAGAAACAGTATTTTAAAATATGCAAGAGAATGATTGCACTCTCCATTATTTTTCAACATCTCTTCATTATTTTTAATCATCTATATCATATATATTTATATATGTATGTGCATATATAATACAGGATACAATTTAATTCTTCTGCTAAAAAGGAAACAAGCAGAATAAATAATATGGCAAAAAAAGTACCAAGGCATAAACGCAGCAAATACAAACAAAGCCATGTAACGACTCGGTATAAAACAGGACCGGAATTGATTACGCCTACAAAATTATGGGCAATCTTGTATTTGGCTTTAAGGATTCACAATCAGGATATACATTTAGGTGATATGATAAGGTAATTTGTGGATATTTTGTTCGTCGTTTTTTCCAAACTCCAAGTTTTAACATAAAGTGAATGTGTATCGTAAATGTAAAAGTAAATACTTTTTGTTAACGCCTTTTATGTTATTGTCTTACCGCACATCTCAAAAATGGTGTTTTTTAAATAGTTTATTAACGTATTTGTCATATATCATATACATTTTTCACATTTATACATTTTTGCAGATATGGGAGAGAAGGACACTTGTCTTATTACAGACTAGATCGCTTGATACCTCCTGAAGTATCTTTAACAAAAAGTGATATAAATTTCTTATCACGAGCTATGGACATAACTCACAAGGGTATGAGAAGAGTTATTGGACGGATGGCGAAATTTCTTGGAGTCACGAAAATAATTTCTCCAGATCTTTTATCCCTTGTTAATCGATATTGTACTGAATTAGCTCTACCAAGTATGAATATTGTATGAATTTAAAGATCTTCATTTTCTATACAAATACATATTACGATATTTGTAGGAGGTATATCATCGTATGCTCAAAGATTAATATGTTTATCGGCTCCGAAAATGACATTCGATAAAAAATCCTGTATCCCGAATTACGAAGGTCGTGCCATGGCATTCATTATTGTAGTGCTAAAAACATTACTGAGTTTAGATGGCATTACAGAAAATGAAATTAGTAATGTTGCCGACAAAATTAATAGGTGTGTATATCCAAACTGTTTTATAATAATATAATAGCTTGGTATATATAATCCTCACTTAATGGCTTGCGGTCTTTTTAATAAAGAAAGAAGGAGAAGAAGAATGCTTTAAAGAATTTATAGAACCAAGTGGACCGCAGTCAATATGTGAGGATTTGACACTTCCGATATAATGTACAATCAGTACAGTCAGTTGTAACAGTTGAAGACAACTTGTACATAGCAACACATGCTTATGCGATGTTATATGTGTGCATACTGCATAAGACGTAAAATATTAATGAAAAATTTGCGACACGCATACACACAATCAAATATATAATTGAACTATACTTATCTGTCAAATTATCTGTATTAAATTTATAGTTACATGTGTACTTGATGCAAAAATTAGTTATCATTTCTTAATTTGACAGGTATTGGATTAGATATAATTATTTAAATATAATGCAGTGTCAGTGTGAAAACTTCAGTACTCCATGTATATTTGTACATGGTGATGTTGGAAATTTTCATGATGCGTTAATTATTGAAAAAACGACAAGTTGTAAAAATGCAGCATTCACTGGGTATCAAAGTTTATTAAATGGTGCAAATTCTGTACAGGCTGTAGAAATTGCATTATGGTGGTTAGAATGTGATGAATTCTTTAATTGTGGTTATGGATCGGTTTTAAATAATATAGGTATAAAAATGTGTTTGCGTTAAAATATATGTATAATAAAAAATTATATATATAGAATATCATGTCGCAAAAAGCAGGAGATGTACAAATGGATGCGAGCATAGTAGATGGCTTCAAATCGGAATGTGGATCTGTAGCCGCGATATCAAATGTAGAACATCCGATATCTCTTGCCAGATACGTTTTGGATAATTTTCCCAACTCTATCGTAGTAGGGGAAGGTGCAAGAAAATTAATAGAATATGCAAAATTAAACTGGTTGTCGAAAGGAAATATGACAGCACCTATGGCAGTTTATTTAGCTCGTAACAAATCGAAAGAAATAGACAGTTCTGATATTAATTTGAATGTTGAAAATCATCAATTATTAGAAGTATTAGAAAGTAAATTGTAGATATTTTAGAAAGTCATCTTCATGTTTCTTCTAATCTTGAAAGGAAAATATTGTCGACACATGATTTTGATACTGAATTTTTACCTACATAGATAGTGGGAGTGCTGTTGGCTGTATAGCTTATGACGGACACACTATAGCTGCAGGTGTTACGAGTGGTGGTTTAAACAAAAAAATTATAGGCAGCGTCGGTGACGCTTCTATATTAGGTTGCAGCACGTATGCGAATCGAAACATAGGATGTTCTCTAACAGGTCATGGAAAATCTATTATGAAACTTGGTTTATCAAGGATCATTGCGAGCGATGTCGAAAGGGGATGCTCTCTGCGGGAAGCTTTGAAGAAAAATCTAGATTATATGTCAACTAAATATAATCATAATTTTGGGGGTATTGCATTTAAGAAGTCTGGGGAATGGGACATATATTTTACCTCGCCAAAAATGCCATACGCTGTAATTATAAACGACTGCGTAACTTTCGGTGCAACTTTAGATGAAAGAAACGAGGAAAAGTATGCCGAAGTACATCGGAAACGTCTTCCATGCAATTGCCGTTATCCTCTTGTAAATTATATTGCAATGTATCGATACACCATTGTTCATTTTATCATTATACGCTTTCTTCTATATTGATATAATGTATCTTTTTTTTTCCAGTGCAATTAATGACGAAGGTATCTGCGACATAAAACTATTCAGTTTTCGGGAATGGCAGAAATATATCGAGTGTAGAAGAGCTGTTTTAATTAATGCGCACTGTCCCACCAAGTTAAAATATAATCCAAACATACCAGATGTTAATAGCTTGTATATTAAATTTTTGGAGTCTATTGATTCTAAAACAGATAGAGAAGAACCCGAGATAATTATGCATAAGCATTTGATACCACGTGATCTTGTTCATGCAATGAAACAGTGCATTACCAACGTAAATTATATTGATTTACCATTGAATGAAGTAAATGAATTTTCTCCGACATTAACGCCAAATCACTCGTATCTTCAACAATTGCTGGAGCATCCACTATATGATCTTCCGAGTATGCTCCGAAATGATTTTTCGTCTGCAAAAAGTGGACACTTGACAAAATCAGAATCGTAAGTAATACCGAGAAGAACTTAAAAAATATGCACAAAAATATTACGGATAAATAATTAACTGTCTCTTTTTCATTTTAGTATCTACAAACTGACTTCGCAATACGATATTCAATTAGATTCCGTTGATTCAAATTTGCATTTTATTGAAAAAACTGTATCACTTTTCGAGCAAACAAAAATGGCTAGTGTGAAAGATTTGAAGGCCAACAACATAATAGAAGATTATTTTATGGAAGAGGATATGAGGTGCGTTGAGAGAAAGGAAGATTTTACTGATTATCTACATAAAAATATACCGTGTCAACTTAAAATTGATGTAAAAAAAAGGCAGTACTATGATGATATTCGAAATACAATTACAAATATGCGTGCATATGAGAAAAGCACCTCCGCATTAGCATCTGCACCAGCTAATGAATTTATATTTACCGAGATTCTTCCAGATGGTAAATTATCAATCCCAGATAGATATCCAGATGACAATGAAAGTAAGGATGATGATGCATGCTTAAATGGTATTGTTTCTGAACAAATGGAATTATTATCATCCAAGTTTTGTAAAGCGTACAATACACATCTTTCGAGCACAGAAAAGAAAGCTATGTTTAAAGATTTAAGCTGGTCGAAGAAACGGACGCGCAAACTTGTTCGAAACGTGCATGGTAAATTTGTTAAGCAAAACGATATCTCTCTCAATATGGAAAGTTCCAGTAAAGGCGATTATTGTGCGGAAGGAACTGAAATTATTTCAACAGATATTTTCGAAATTGAAAATATATTACCAGAGTTATCCGATATTTTAAACTCGAGTACTAACGCATCTGTTTTTGATAATTTTAAACTTGAAAGCGAATATGGCATGGGCAATCAATCCGAGAAACCTTGTGAAGCACTTGAATCGATTATCGATGAATCTCTTTTTATTTCGAATGAAAAGTCGAATTCAGACAATATTCTCAGATTGTTTAGACCTTTTAAAGATTATTGGATGTATCATTGTAATTTTAGTCGTGTGAAGCAAAAGAATTTTGAATTACTTGAGAAAATGTTGCCGAGAAGTTTTCGATGGTTACTAAACGAAGGCGCGAGCATCGTCGAAATGTCAACGGAAGACCTGTACGAAGAAGTGTGCCTCGTCGAAGCTTATTGCGCATACATCTTGGAACAATCCAAGATTTATTCAAGCGCAACAAGTAAAACTGAAAATTGCAACAACCGAGCGTATATCAATGCGATTTTGAAGAAATGGTAAAGCAAAATAGCGAGAAACGTTGTCACATCTTGTCAGACGTTCAGCTGATACAATTTGGAACTTGTGGCAATTATAGCTAGACATGTTTTTTTTTTTTTTTTTAATTTATTTTAGTATTGATTTTTTTTTCTTCACCAATTTTGATATGTACAACTGTAATATTAATGCTATCGACCTACTTTTATTCGATAGAAGAAAACGATTTATTAAATTCTCTCAATTCAATAAATGATCTTTTAATCAATTCTTGAACTTTTGAATTGTGGTTATTCTACCACTTGGTAGATCTTAATTAATTTTACCTAATATTACAACATGTATTGACTTATCTTTCATACATGACAATTATGAAACAGAATATATGAAGCGTTATGGTTAAAGATAAAATTGCATATTTTCAAGTTGAAAATCCACTAACTTGAATTTGGAATGAATTTCAGCTTTTGCGAGAAAAGGCAGAATCCATGAGATTTCTTAATAAGATTGAACTCGTAATGAAATTGCTTGTTACAAGTATATTTCGTTTTTCATCATCATTTGATACGCACAGTATCATAGAAACTCGCTTTATCGCACTCGACAAAGGTTTGGCTCAGGTTGCTGCGACCATCTGGTCACTGGTGCCGGCAATTCAGCACGCGGTGAGGCGTCCAGCCTCGCTTTCATCGTGTTAATTTGCGGGAGCGATGGATGCGACGTGACTCGACGCGATGCGTGGCGTGGCGAAGTGAGGCGAAGCGAGACGAGGCGACGCGATGTGGCTCGGCTCGGTTCGGCTCGGCGTGCTCGACGGTGCGACTACTCGCTCACTCAGTAGTAAACACGAATCGGTGTGGCGTAAGGCGGAACGGTGTTAGATGGTACAGTTGCGTATTATCACGGCATTCGGCGCCCCGGCGTGCCGCGCACGGAAAGGAGCGCGTCGCGCGAGTGCGCGTGCCGCACGCATCGTTTCCTACGAGACACCTGCGACCGTGGGCGAAAGACCAGAGGGGATTACCCTCGGTGCGGAGTTGTCGCGCAGAGTCATCGACACCGAGCTGTCGGACGTAGCGTGCGTTTCGAGGGAGAAGAGAGTCTTTTCTGTGCGTACGACGTCGTAGTCGTGCGATCGGCACTCGCCAGCAGCATCCGTTATCCCTACGGGTGAGTTCCCTCGATAGATTCTCTGTTCTCGGGAGTTATCGGGCGGAAGTTGGGTTAGCGACGATGGTGACGGCGACCGCGTTTAACCCAGATACGCGGTTGGAAGGCCGCGAAGCATCCTTCCTCCTCTTTAGTCGGAGGATTCCCTTTACGTTACAAAACATTGCAATGTTTTTCCCGCCAATACACCAACGAATAGCGCAAATTGTGTGACTTTTCACTCTTTGCAAAACACGAAGCACCGATAGCGTGTTGTCCCGTCTTGCTCGCCTACGTTTAACGTTTTAAAAATTAACGTATTTTTTTTTATTTATATCAAATTAAACGTACAAATATCGCACTCTCCATTTTTTTTTGTATATTGACAGGTAACCTTAGTATTTTTGAGCGATTCCCGAAAACACAGAGAGGGGGAGAGGGGAAGGAACGAATTACGATACGAATTTTGGTTAAACTTTCAAAAGTTTTCAGCACGTTTCAAGTACAAGTTGGTTCTTAATTGTATAAGTGACACGATTAAGCGTCAGGTGTCGATGATACCATCTTGGCACGCACGTGCGTTTACGAGGAATGGCGCGAAAACGCTTGCCTGGGCCCAGATCCTGAGCTCTTGCCCCGTTGTATACGTACTTTGCACCTGCTACATTCAAATCTGAAACACTGATCGTAGAGACGAGACGCTGGCTTGATTTAAATTTCTTGGGACTGTTTGTCCAAGTGAGATGACGAGGAGCGTGAGCGCGTTCGTAATCTCGACAAGTAAGAGAATTAAGTCCTTCTTTTTCTTTTTTTTTTGCAGAAAATTTGATATGTTATACGAATTTTGCCATTTTATCTACTGTAATTATTGAAATTTATCGATTTGTATCGATGTATTAATTATTATTAATATTGCTTTGCGATGAAAGAAAAGAGCATAGCTTTTTACCCAACAAACAAAGTCCTCGAGACACACGAGGTATTTTGAAAAAAAAAATGCTTGGACTAAATCGCGTACCGGATAAATTTGAGAACAGGACCGCCGATACGGTTCATTCTAATCTGGAGAAGCTGAAGGAAAGAAACGGGAGATATGAAAAGGGAGAGAGAGAGAGAGAGACAGCGCACTGAACAAAAATTTGCAAATATTTACACCAGTCTACCCTGGAGCGATACACAGATATTGGATATTGCACATGTGCACGCATGCCCTGCACAATACGCAACGTTTACCGCAACGTTTGTCTCATCTTAAACACGAAGCTCGTTATCGAAATGGTAGTTGATCGTTGAGGGTCACCGCAAACACATATTGCTGCTTGGCAAATAAGCTCTTCCGGTTACACCTTCGTTGTTTGCTTGCCAAAGACACCCTTGTGCAGGTAGAAACGGTAATATCGCGATAACATACGTCGTCGCACCTGTACAGACAGAAACGTAGGGCTGCGTTTTTGACATTTGATCGTTGCCATTTGAACCTGCGGAAATCGATTGTCGTTAATGAGGGAAAATGATTATTTCGTTTACAGACGCAGCAGGGTTTATTGATTTGGCTAAAAATATATTTCGGATCAAGGCTCTTCTCAAATATAAACGTTATACGCTCGACCCACCCTCTTTTTGCTTAAAGCCTTATTCATCTACTTAAATTTAGATAGACATATGATTGTGTGCGGATGAAATTTAATTATAGCGTTCGCGGCAACACTGTTATGTAAAAGATGAAATTTATGTGACGAGTAAACTAAAAATTAATTTATGTAAAGAAAGAGAGAGAGAGAAAAAGAGAGGGGGGACGGTCTTTTTGCTTTACTTACGCGGTATAACGCAAAAGCAAAGTTGCATCCAATTAATGCATCTCGTCGATATCCGTTTAAAGTGAAAGATGAAATGCATCATCAACCGTGTTAACACATAATTAATTATCTATTACTGTACAATGTCGTTCTGAAATGGTAATAATAAATTAGTAATTAATCTTTAATGGTTAAAATTTAAGTCTATTTTTTTGTCGCATTTGCCACGTAATTTTATGGAAGATAACGGCATTATTACCGATTGTAAAATATTCTACTGCCATTGTTCGTTGCAACTAAGACAGTATGTGCTAGACTAGACGATTGATTTCGAATTAATTTTAAACCCCCCGTGAGGGAGATTTCAGTCTGACATCTGATGTAAAAATAGTTTATCCGTTAAAGGCGTAGAATTGGATCAAACGTAACGTATCAACGTAATCATCATTGTAATCTTTTTTAAAAGCAGAGGGAGAGGAGGAGGGGGGAGAGAAAGTACTATCCTTGCGCTCTATCAATTGAGATTCTGTGCAAATATTTCGCCGATTCTGTGGCGTAGAACCACAGCACGTACACTGTGACGATAATACCAGTGTAGAAAATACTATATCGCTACAAGCTGTAATTTCTTCCGTCACATTTTTCCGCATATATGCGCTTACCTTACATTAAAAGTCGCATCTGTTTTCGATTCTGGACTTTGATAATCTAAACACGATATATTCGGCGTTTATTGCACACATGTTCGACAATTGCGCAACGGAAGTGATCGTTGCTCAATCAGTGAAACTTGATAACAGATTGACGCCCGAACGAACGTAACGTTAAATAATTTGCAGTTTCGTTTTAACTTGGGTTTTGTTTGATAAAAAAGTTTGGCGAAAAGTTTCATGTTGTCACGATAATGAAAACTTTATTGAAAGGAACAATTAGATGGTATGTTATAGTGTTATATACTGCAGATATGAGATGTTTCATTGATTGTTTTTTATTTTAAGAGAGAGAAAAGAAATTAATGCACATATCGCGCATATATATTATTAATTTCATCATCTCAAGGCTGATCGACGCCGTCACTGTTGGTACCAACGTAGGTAAATTTCGTACTCCAACGTTCTTCGCACAGCGTGATGCTCAAGCGGAGATGAAAGCGAAAGTACGATTTATCTCTCTCCGAAACATAACGATCTCGCATAATGTCAAGTATGCATCTGCCTGTGTCCTCGGAGTTTAAAATATTACCGTGACCTCAAAATTTTTTGATAATATTACAGATCGTGTCATTTGCTTATTAGCTGAGCAAGGTTCTCTGCGCAACTCGCTCTCACCCTGAGCACCCCGGGCACTCACGTCGCGTGGCACCGATGCGAATTGAATTCCGAATGTAACCGATACTCACCTTGGCCTACTCCTTCAGGCTCTCTCAGGCTCTCATTTGCGTTTTTTGACAAGCGAATATACGCACGCAAATAAACCAAGTTTTCAAATGAGTTTTCATTTTGGCACGATCTAAATCTTGCAAGTCGTTTAGACCGATGCATTGGTATCGTTGTACGTTGCAGCGTGATACAACGTCGATAGTTCAGCTTTGTTTCCGTGTCAAATTTTGTATGTCTAATCTTTTTGAAAAGCGATGGACACATGCGCATGTTCGCGTGGTATGTAATATATAAGTAATATATAAGTATATCCTGGCGAATCGCAAGTCTCGTCCAATTTTTATCTCAACTATCGAAGATGAGTTTGTCGAATTTGACGCAATTTTATTTGAATTTGCGGCCAACAATCTCATTGTATACGAGTTGTTATTGATTGCCAATCTATTATTGCGACCGTAAATCTTGACGTAATGAAACTGTATGTAACTGACTATGATCAAATCAACAGGTGTTATAGGATACCATCTGACTGAATGGGGAAAAGGCTGCTACATTATTTTTGTATAATCATATTTTGTATAATCGACACGATAATTGGCGATTTTTTAAGGGAGTTAAAATCTCGAAAAAAATTAATTCTTTATATTATTGTATCAAAAGTACCGCTCTTTCGATCCCAATTTCGAAACTGTTCTCGCTTGCACCAATGTAACGTAATGGATTAGTATTCTTCTCGTAAACTTGGTTCTAGTTTCCTTTCACTAGTTGCGACGTCCGAATACTTGTGTGGGATATAGCTTTCAATAGCTTTTATAGTTGATTCCGCAGCTTAATTTCATTGAACTACTCCGAAATCGTTTTAATACTTATCAATCCGTTTTTTTTTTTGTTACTTTAGTACCAGGAGAATAATGCGAATAAGTTTTAAGACAATGTTCCAGTTAGTCAAAGGAAAAAAGTTCCCACTACCTCGTAAGTACATAGTAAATAAATATTTTAGATTAAAAACCGTATAGGCGGCCGTGAGCTACTAGATTGAATTTTTCTTACCGAGTCACAAAATTTGACGAATTACGACAAACGTTTGCAGGTTCAGTAAATATGTGAACGTCTCGTGTATTGTCGAAAGTAGCATCAAGCTCGAAATAATGGAGAGTCATTTCGATTAAATAATTAATCGAAATTCATCTTTTGATACTGCTATATTTTGTTCCGCCAGTAATAAATTGCTTAATGGAAGTCAATACGTATCTTGGCCTAGTTTATGTTCGAATAACGTGCAATGAGGAGCAATTACGCCCCTATTTGCCCCGCCATTAATTTGTTAAAACGTTATTATATATATATATATATATATATATATATATATATATAAAATCTAATATATATATCTAATATATATATTTAATCTTTTACACATATATATATCTAATTAACTTATTGTTAGTTGAATAAAAAAATTATCATTTTAGAGGTAATTTAGGGAATACGTGTTTTATCTGTACATTACGTTTTCCTCTTTTATTTACAGCGCTTTGTAAATTTAAAAGCTATAATCGAGAAAGAATTAGCGTGAAAATTAAAATAAAAGTCCTTTATATTTAAAACTATTTGGAAAACTATTCGTTAGAATCACGTATCGTCGAAGAAATCATTTTCGATTCCTTTAAAAAATTCTTATCAAACTTGTCTCGAATACGTTAATCGTTACAAAAAATTAAGTGTGCGTGCGCGCGCTTCTCTATGTTTTTTAATCTTTAATACCATTCTGCTTTTCGAAGGGAAAGGGTTCGTAAAAGAGAACAGTAATGACATTCAGACAAAAAGTCAGAGCAATTTCTCATTATCGGCTCTTTACCATAATTTTTGTCACAATTTCCATAACGAACCAGTTATCACACGGCGATTACTCCTCTCTGTGGATAATGCACTCGGTGCGTAAGATTTTAAACTTCCACTGTGTTTCTTTAGCATAGCGGTTTTCCAAGTCAATAAAGCTACGACCTATCGATCCGCAGTCCTCTATGTCTTTCTCCTTATCTTTTAACCGTCTCATTTCTTCCTTCTCTTCTCGAAAGCGAGCGCATATCACACTACTAAAAGAGAGAGATGGTTAGATAAAAGATAGAGACCCGATCTTCCGCAAGGATGCAGAAGTTCAGAGGCTGACATCACATAGAGTTTGTCAATTGCGATCGCGCAATTATTTTTGAGAGAATAACGATGCCGTGCCTACCTGCACGAAACATCGGAAGGAAATCGACAAGTAGTAATTTATATAAAATAGATGACATTCTACACACTGCTATCTATTTTATATAAATTAAGACCATTTGAAATGTCTGTTTTTGCGTTTTTGTCTTTTTCAGGTACTGGCGAATTTATTCAGAAATACTTGACCACCAAAAACTGCGATCGCGATCCAATAGTGTTAAAAGCATTTGTATATGCGAATCTTGATTTTTATACAATAATATACAATTTTGTGCAGCTGTATCTTGCAATCCGATTATTACACATACATCCATTATATTACCATATTATTCGGGCTAGTCGTGTAAAGTACAATAATTGTCAAGCAACGTATTCTGTCACAATTAGTTGGTTGACAGCGTTGAAACATCGTCACTGTATAGTTCTATATACATAGCTCTATATACACGATAGCTCGTCTTGAAATAGCTCTTTATTATTACACTCTTTATTATTACACGCTTCTTGCTCTCTAAATTCGTTGAATAACCACATACCTCTGGAAGATATAAACTTTAAACGAGCAATTCGGTATAAAAGAAGCGGGACATTGCTAGTCCAAGTGCTATCGACTATTTAGGTCAACGGTATCACGTAGGGTGACTGCGTCGGTTCGTCTGTCGACGATGTTGCTGCGTCTGTCTATGTACAATACTGTCAGGATGCTAGATATCAACCGAAAAATAAAAGCTACTCACCTGAGTGCGGCAGGTAGTTGCAAGAAAGAATACAGCTTGCAAGCAGAGATCGTTCACCTTCGATTACCCCGGTGGTAATTTGACTTGTGGGCTCTCCAAAATAAATCGACGTGTGAAGAATTCTCAGGGAGGGAGAGGGAAGGGAAGAGGAAGAGAAAGAGAGAGAGAGAGAGAGTGTGTTGCTCGATCTCGGCTCATTGTCAATAAATGACAAATTTTGAATTAATTTGCTTTCGTTTTTATATATGTCAATAGGTTCTTATCGATCGTCAACGGGATAAAAAATAAATTAAATATATTGTTTTTCTAAAAAAAAGAAATGTAAAGTAAGTTTGAAGTCTTACAAAAGCAGCAGGATGTTATAAGGGTTCACCGAGATGACCTACCACTAAGCTTTTTTAACTTTTTAACATTGATATTAGCCTATTTTTATTAATATGTACATTCAGTTTTTTTAAATATATAATTAGATTTCTTTCTGCATTACTTTATTTCTCAATCTCTCAATTTTTCATATCCTACACAACTTATCATCGTAAAACTTATCATTAAAGTTTTCTGTTTGTCGTTAATGCTATGACATCGTATAATTTTTGTGATTTTCGTGATTAATATCGCATCGATGTACATATTAATTACGATTTGACAGTCCTGTCGTTTCGGTCCTGCTCTTCACACAAAACTAATAATAACATAGAAAACTTTTAGGACAATTGATGCGCTGATGACAATATAGAGGAGTGAAAATTAGGAACGCGATGGAATGTTTTAATTAAATGAAAATTACTGGCAAACTTCGGATATATGATTCGGATATATGATGATGTCGAGGAAAGCCATAGTGACAGCTTTCAGGAGTTGAAACAGATTTAAAAAAGTACACGATACAATTATACAATAATTAATATATAATAACTTCTGAAAATGTAAGAAATCATAGAGATGTGGCGTCTTTCCTGCAAGCCTGTTAGTTTAACGACTCTTAGATGTCACCTGCCTACCTTCTCGCCTATCTGCCTACCTGTTTGTTTGCGCGATTCTTTTTTCCTTTTATTCTCTATTTCATTTCCTGGATTATTACCATTTTCAATAAAACACAAATTTCGCAGCGTCGAATGTTATTCGTGGCGTGCGCGTGCGATTACTTGCTGGAAGTGTACGCGAATGAAAGATATTTTCGGGCATAAGATTCAGCCGAAAAATTTTCTGGCCCGATGCCAACGATTCCAGTCTTTGCGTCGACTCAGCTTTGCAAACTAATTTATCCGTCAACTTATTCTTTTTTTTTCGTCGTGAATCAGACATCCGTAGTCGACATCCGTGGAAGTGACTTTGTTAAATATTTGGAAGTGACTTTAATAAATATCTATATTTAATTGGTTTATAATACAATACTTGACAATACTTGTCACATTACATGTATATGAGCTGACTTTGTCGGGTCATATACCTGACCTGGATCGAATAATTTTTTCCGAGTTAAAGCCGAAATTTTTTTAGTAAATTTAGAATTAGAATATTTTAGGATTACTAAATTTTAAAAAGTATTTCGAATATTGAACTCAGTATAAAAATTAAAACAGAAATATGAAAAATGTCTACCAACACATTGTTTCAATTGATGGTTAAATATATGCTGAATAATTACTATAATTTAATCTCACCATTCAAGTTTCTTGTTTTTATAAGGAGCTTCACGATAATCTCTATTTCTATCTCTTGCGCAAATGGAGAATGACGACGGAGCGCGTTGTGCGCGAGTATGTTCCGTTCGCAAATTAGCTCATGTAATAGTGACCTTACCATTTGAATCGTTAGATAAGAGATTCGCCGGTAGTAGAAATTAGCATTAAATATTAAGTCTTGTCTCTTTTCGCAAATGACATTTTATTTTTCCACTACATATCAACTTTAATTTAATTTAAGTTTACA
Source organism: Crematogaster levior (assembly GCA_901521435.1). Classification (NCBI taxonomy): domain Eukaryota; kingdom Metazoa; phylum Arthropoda; class Insecta; order Hymenoptera; family Formicidae; genus Crematogaster; species Crematogaster levior. The sequence goes on from CABEGB010000749.1 coordinate 175,334, forward strand.
AAACAATATTTTCAGTATATACGTTATAACATCGCGACCATTTGTTATTTATTTTTACCATTATCGAGATTTTAAGGCGTAAGACTTAAGCTTTAAGCCAAAATTGACCATTCACAGTCGATTATTCGTCTGGCACTATTCTTTGACTGTAATTAATTAATCAATTTCGGTTTAAAGCTCAAGTCTTACGTCTTAAAATCTCGTTGTGTAGGTACCCCGCTTTAGAGCTGCACGTTGTTCGAAACGAAAAGAGTTTCGGCCGATGGCAAATTCTCACGTTGTGACTCTCACGAGTCACCCACTTACATCTATTTAACATTTTATGGGTTTAAGAGAGGCGAGTAGATGTATGCGTAACATATAACAAACACAGATATCGGATCTTCCATGTTACAATAGTGTACAGGTAGGCTCCCCTCCCCCGTATAACAATCGTTTATCTTACTACATTTCTCATTAGCGACCTTTTCAAAATTATGTAAGTGATTACCCCCCTTAAATAAATCTAACGTGGACAATTGTTCGCATCGTTATTTTGCCACGTGCAACGCGTCATGGCAAGACATCAAGATCATTATTAAGAACCATAATACGGCACGAAATGTCCTCGCGCGAAATCGACTGCGACATATGTTTGCAATGCGATTAAAATGCGTCGAATACATATGTATCGTATGTCGCGCGTATCGTATATTTTGATATTATCAAGTTACAGAATTATATAGCTTTCCAGATTTTTATATAATTTTTATGTAAAATGTAAATTGCAGATAAAGACGGAGCGATCTTTGAATGAAACTGAATGAACGTGCGTTTTTAGCTACGTACGTCTCTACGAGATGGTACGTCGCTAGTACACCTCGTGGCATGATGTGTCGAATTAAACACGCCGCGATTAAATAAGCAAGTGTGGTGCATCATACTTGCGACTCGCATGACTTCTCAGCCAAGATCCATCACGCCTTACTTTATTGTATGCTGAATTATTCGACATGACACACAACCACTGTGATGTTGTGCCTTATTGAGGCGCGTTTAAGAGTGTTACACGAATACACGTTTGAACAACAGGTCGCTTTTTATCAAGCACACACTTATGAAACGTATAAAATCGCGTGTGAGTTAAATAGCTTGCAAGACTTGCCACAAGCGAATCGTTGTTTAGGAAAGACCGACCGATTTGGTCTTTCAAGTTAGTCGATTAAAACACGACATTTACAATATGCTTATAATAAAAAATCGAGCGCGAGATCTGGAACGTGAGCGATAAGAAGGAAAATGCCCCGACGAAAAGGAGTCGCCTGATGATCAATCGCCCGAATGACTAGAGAAAGAGAGCGTTGACAAGAGACAGATTTTGTTTTCCAGTGACAACGAAAGGCGACGAGAGTGGACGAAGCTAAAGCTGACCGTGAGGATAACAGCTAGGGTAGGAAGCTGAGATTAGCGAGGTGTCACCACGCGTCACGCCGGGGTGGTGGGTCTATGGGGGGTTCCGCCCCAGCGGTCCCCCGGCTCGAGTCCAGTCGGCAACTGCCGGAACGGCGGTGCCATCCTGGCACGGGCCAAGACCGCCCCGCTTCCGGTACCACCGTCCAAACGGATGAAGAATCCCTCCAGCATCATGAGGCAGTCCAGCCTCACGAAACTCGGTTCCATGATCAACACCGCCGTCAACAAACGTGCCGGTGAGTAATCTGCCCCTATCGTCTCTTGACGTTTCTCGAAACGTCACGCGAAACTCAAACTTTTTCTCATTGACAAATTTTAATTTTGCGTAAAAAGACGTAAAATTTCGTAAAGAATACCGAGAAATTCCCTTTTTCCTGATGGAATGTCCTCTTTTTTTTAAATTTCTGAAATCGTCATCGGTGCCGTCAGTACAGTCGTTTGCACGCGCGTAATATAAATAAATTACTCGAATTACATTATACTATTTAGTTTCAGTACTATCAACTCGAAGCGCGGCACGTGTTTTTCGCGCGCGGCGCGAAGCGGCACGACAAACTTTGAATCCTGGTCTTTCCTCTTCTAATTTCTAATACGTGTAAGCTAATACGTATGCTGTTTCGAGACGGCGACCGTCGAGTCTTTTCCCAGACGCGTCGCCGCGCATCGTACGTCGGGAAACGTGTCACATCACGAATGGACAAACGTAAAATAAACGTACCACAAGTCAGACATGTACGTAGAATTTTGGAATTTCTCAAGGAGTCATTGTGTCATTTGTAAAAAAATTCACAATATTGGTAAATTCATTTGCGAGATAATTTTAATTTTCCATCCCGAAATTTTGATCAATGCTCGAGCAAGTAATCGAAACAGAATTGTCGATTCTTTGCAAGTTACGATAATCCAGAGTAACACCTTGAGATGACCTGCGCGTATAAGAAAGACTTGTTTGTTTTTTTCTATAGATGCGTTAAAAATACGTTTATACGTGAAAAATTGTCAGGTCCACAATTCAGTCACAATTCGGAGCGTTCTTTCACTACTTGAATTCTTTATCAGAGAAATTATAATACATTGCGCTTTAATCGAACGAATTCAGCGTTCGATTTTTTTCAAATCACAGGTTGGTTCTTATTCGAGAGCAAACTTGTACGAACCTTTACCTTTTTCTGTCATCCTGTACATATCCATGAAGATTTATTAATGTTAAATAATACCAAGATTTTCTTACATATCTAATCTACATAAACTACTTTCAAACACTTGCTCCAAGATAACTTGCAGCTTTCTATTTTCGCATCTCTTCTCGCTACAATTCTTACAAAGACGATTCTCTTCCGAAGACGTCGTACTTTATACAGAAAATTTAAATCGATTGCTTATGTATATATTATGTATAGTAAAAATCCAATAAATCCTTCTTCCTTCCAATATTTTTCTTCCAATTTAACAAATTATTTTTACTCGATTTAAGCACATAATACACGATTTAAGAATGTAATCTGTTTCTTTATTAGTTCTTTTTCTCTCTTTGTCACTGGCTTGTTACTGGTTTTTAATCTTTTGCTTTATAAATCGTCTGCCGTGTTTATACGGAATGTGCTTGATATATGTATTTAATCTCGTAATCTCCTTTACATTAATAAAAACGCTACAAGAAACGATAAAACTTCGGAGGTACATTTCATTGAGAAGATATTCCTATTTGGCGGCCGATGTCACTTTCCCAAGAGATCGACATTGTTGATTGTGCGAGAAGAACCGAAAATTCGTTACAATTCGTTACAATTGTAGGAAAACTCGGAGGTCGCGATTGTCGCGTTGCGAGGTAAACTCGGGTGATTGCCGATGATACGCGAGTCACGCGAGGATGTATTATTTGCCGGATCGCGTGCGTGTTGGAAGAAACGCCGTCGATCCGAACGAAAATATGGTTCGTTACGTGGTGGCCAAGGAAAAGAAAGAAAAGGACGCAAATGCCGTTTGCGCAGACCACAATTACTTCCGTGAGTACCGAATCGAGATTACTCGCGGGTGATTTTCAACGAGTCGACATCGCCGAAAAGCTAAAAGAAGTTAACTCGACACCCACTGTCCGAAAATTACATGCAAGTTGTAGCGCGCGCGTAATCGCAATTCACATATCGTATGCATCCTTGCATGTAAACGTTTGTCCTTACGATATCGTCGTGTCCAAACCCTTGGCGATATTATATTGTCTTAGATCGAGACGTCGCAGTACGCGGGCGTTGAAATTCTAGTGGAGATGCAATCTCGTTAGTACGAACGTGTTAACGTAACGACTCTAATATGTTCGGCAAAGCGAGCTTCGTGGCTTGTCCTAGCTTCACGTACTTGGTACCACTGTGAGATAGTCTCGAGCGTCGTGTCTCACATCTCTTTCTCTTCGTCGAAAAGTCGATCGGTTGAACGGTGACCTCTCGGGTCCGCGGATTAATCGCAAACGATGATTAGCCTTTCGAGCTAATTTCGGATTTTTGAAAATGGATCGGCCACTAGCCTTTAGGACCCTCGCGCAGTCGCAAAGGAGTATGAATTCGCCGCTGTTTTCTTCTCTCGAGGAGTTACACGACAAGTTAACGGAGCTCTTAGGTAAATCCTTCAATCGTCGAGAGTGAAACGGAGCTCTTAAAGACTCTTATACCCGACGAAACGACGATGTGTCTCGACGAAACGCAAATGCGTGGAATTTTCTCTTAGAGAATTCGTGAGACGACCTTTCTCCTTGGAATAATATATACTAACAAATATCACAGCGCAAACATATCCCAGCTGCTGCCATGCGCTAAGCCACTCGACGTAACACGCTTTTGCGAAGTGATCTCTGTTTGGCATTTGTTATTATAGGTCGTTCACGATTAGGAACTACGCTTGGAACCATTTGCCTTGGCCGATTACATTATTACTTGCACGATCGAAAAAATATAAAACGGTTCCTCGTCAAAGATATCGAATCTTTTTGCGAAAAATAACTTTTCTCTGAAAACACACACACAATTTTAATATCCTCAACACATAAACGTCAACGTGAGCAATGCACTTATTTCACGTTACTAAATTTAATATAGAAGAGGAATAACTTTCTTGAGAGAGAGAGAGAGAGGCGTTCTAGTGTATCGCATGATAAAAGAAAAAAAGTAAGTCATGCGTATATTTGTCTCCTTTTACATTAGTTACTACTTTTTATAAAAATATTATTTTGAAATGTTTGCTTCTTGTGTTGAAACGTTTGATTAAGCTTATCGTTAGTATTTTCAGCTCCGCTGAAAAATTTCCTACAAGATTGTTAATGTAAGTTGTCATCGAGACGATTTTTATTTCCACAGATTGTTACTTGTTTTGTAATTTACAATAATGTACATTTTTATACAAAGACGTAATTCTCGCAGTTCTTCTATATCTATAGCGAATAGATAATACTATCTTGAGGCATCTAGTATCTTTGCGTATATTTTTTTAACGAGGAAATTCCTCATGGATACCCACCCTCTGGAGGGGAGGGAAGGGTTGTGTCGGATTTCTACCGGCTAAAACCACTGCGACATCCTACTCGGAGCTAAGCTCCCGTGTACACTTGGAAGATATTCATTCAGAGGCTGCCTATACCTTCGGAAGGGAATACGAGGTCTCCTCGCAAGCTTGTCCTACTTTAATGATCCTATTTTTTTAATCTCTTACGATCTCTAGCGAGATCGTAATCTCTCATGCTCTGAATCAGAGCAATCCCTGAAAAAAGAGGACTATTATTTTAATATCTGGATCGAAAGGTTTTTATATTTTTAGGATCGTTTGCTATCCAAATACTGTTGGCTGATCGTTCGATGATTGTACATCAGGAGAGAAAAGGAAGAAACGTCTCCGATCCAACGTAACGCGACTGGTTCACTTTTAAACTTCTTAAAGTTGCCGCGTAGCATAGATTCGCGTACTCTCGGCTACCCTCGTCTATTCTCGGGGATACGTTCGCGCAGACTCCGCACATCGCCGAGCACCGCGTGTAAGATGGTGGTTACCGCGGAGGTAGCGAAACCTGGCTGCGCAGTGACGTCACGCCATAGTCGTGTTGTGCGGTTATGCGCCTGTGAACTTCCGCCATTGAGAGCAGCCGCGTTACGTCGAGAACGCTTTATAGCACGGTGCTCGGTCGGAAATATGTGACAGAGGATTGGTGGCGCACGATCCGGATCTAGCGTGTTTCTCGCGTAGCGAAACATCTCGTTGCCGGCGTGGTAGCTCGTGCGCGCGCGCGCGCGCGCGGACGTGTCCTGCCCGAGAGAAATTGAGAGAGAAGGAGATAGAGAGAGAGAAAGAAAGAGAGCGTACGATCGCTGTTGGATCCCGTACTGGGAGTAAACTCGCGCGTGGACGCTTTCCACTTGCGTGTGTTGTCCCTCGTGTGTCGTGTCGAGATGGCCGGTAAGTAGTGCTTCAGCTATCGTGACTCTTGATAAGCCGGCGCATACGTATTCGCGCTGCCAACGACGCGTCACGACTACGACGTTTCGCTGCTCCTGTTTCTGCTCCTGCTGGGCAGCTCCGCTCCTCGCTTTCTCACCTCATAGCCTCGTCGCTTCCTCACTTTGCCGCGGCGAGTTGAACCTTGACCCAGATTAGGGATTACGCGGGTATAATCGCGACGTGAGTCGCGTACTCGAGAGTAATCATTCTCTCGGTTCGAGCGTCTCTCTTCGCGTATCCTTCGTGCTGCACTCCGGATTCTGCTTGTGCGTGTGGGGAGCAGATACTTCTGTGCCTGTCGCCGGCGACGGTGACAACAACAGCAACGGCGGCAGCAGCAGCAGCAACAGCAGCGGTGGCAGTGGTAGCGGCGGTGGTGGTGGTGGTAGTAGTAATAGTAATAGTGGTGGTGGCGGTGGCGGTGGCGGCGGTGGCGGTGGCGGAGGCGGTGTTGGCGGCAACGGCAACGGCGGCGGCCTAGAAACACGATGGATTACGCTGAAACTTCAAGTAGGCTTACTTTTACCTCTCTTCCCCTCGTCTATTCCAAACTGTCTGTAATTGTAACAATTCTCGCGAGATCTTCGCAGGAGGACCTCGTCATCTTCATCAGTGCCCTGCTCATTTCCTCATCGCTTCTCTTTGCTTTATCGCTCAATCTTGTTTCCCAAGTGATTCCAACTAAACAACTCTTTTCTAACAGATAATTTCTTAAATCTCTTGTTTGTAGACACATCTGCCTTTGAGTTCAAATTTCGTAATAATGTCTAATTTGTTGGATTCTGAGGAATACCGAATTGGCGATCAGCGAATTAAATTGGGAAGCATTACTGTGATGTATTCTTTTGTGTTTCGTGCCACAGGAACATAGCGATAGTACCTTGGGATAACGATTATTTTGCTTTGCTCTTTTCATACACTTGTCATGCGATAACCTGCTTTTCTCTGTTTCTTTCCTTCCCTTGCTTCAAGTCATGTGCCTACTTCGTATACGTAAATTTTCTTAATTTCACTCAAGTCTTTGCAAAGTAATGAATTATGAATACGCTACTTTTCTCTGTTTCCTGCCATTATATGGAATTTTCTGATTGTAGTACTGGAAGTATGATTGTACATATATGTACACATATATACATGTACATTAGGGAGATAAAAGTTATTTCTAAATAAAACTAACAAATTGTCACTTGTATTACTCCTGGTTTCTTTGATATAGATTGTAAATATTCCACATATAGAGTTTCTTTACGCAAGTATTCAATTTTAAACTTTTTCTTAAATCCACTCAATCTTACTTTATAAAATAAAGAATTATGTGCATTATGCAACAAATTCCATAATCCACCTCCATTTTTTTCATTTATTATGACTGAAAAGCTACTGTTGACAAAGACTACAACACATTGATTTCTCTGATTAAGATACAAAGTGGTCGGTTATTCTAAAATAATTTTCATTACTATTAAAAATTATGTTAATCTGCAAATTTGAGACAAATTAGCAACAGAAGACAAATATTTTAAAAGTTTTGAAATCGCTCGATGTTGTATTGCAGGCAATGGTGACATACAGTGGTGCTTCTCACAAGTAAAGGGGACCTTAGAAGACGACGTTACGGAAGGCAAGTTTGACCTATGTTTGCAGAGAGAGAGAGAAAGAGGAGCATCTTCTCTTTTATCTTATCAGTTTACACATACCAAAATAAAGCAAAGAACTAGTCGCGAATCACATGTATCGAGATTTAGTTCACGTAGCATTCATAAATTCATTCTTTTAGTTTTTGCCATTAATTAATATATTCTTGACTCACATACTTTTTACAAGTTTTGTCATATACTGTACAAAATTATTTACAAAAACAAGTGTTGCGTTTTCTTATTTCAGCTGATATAATCTCATGCGTTGAATTTAATCATGATGGCGATCTCCTTGCGACAGGAGACAAAGGTGGACGCGTTGTCATTTTTCAGAGAGACCCCATTGTAAGTGTTAGCAATTTAAGCGTAATTATACAATTTAAAATATAGACAAATTTCAAATAAACCAGTTTCTATTTATTAAAATATTTCAAATAAATAGTTTCTGTTTAAAATACATACTACAGAACGTATGCTATATTATACGCTACATTAATATACTGAATAAGACACAGTGTTTAAAATATACGTTAATCAAACAATCCAGTTGTTACTCTTAATGATTATACATTTGTGTATAATTATATCTTACATCTACCTACTTTGTGACAAATTAATACATCTTTTATATGATACGCGTAATGATACACATCTTACAATTAAATATTAGAGTTAACTCTAATGCATTCTATTGATATGTAGGAATAGTACAATTCACATATTTACAAAATTTTGTATTGTTACCTGCGATACGTGCGAGTCAATGTTAAATATCTGACTGTTTCTACCATCTTTACACAAAAGCTTATGTAACATTTTATAATCTGGTATCTGATCTTCTATTGGGTCAAACGGCTCTTCACTGAGTCTATTAAAGGTGTCATTTGTACTTGTATGATGACATTGATCAAGATTGCTTAAATTATAACATTAGGTTACAAGCTTTCAAGCGTGATACTCGGATTGTTATAATTAAATCTGTTAACGTTAAGATATTTGTTATTAAAATAATAAATTATGAAAACAATAATTGTTTATACAGAGTAAAAACAGTATACCACGAAGAGGCGAATACAATGTGTATAGCACTTTCCAGAGCCACGAACCTGAGTTCGATTACCTAAAATCATTAGAGATAGAAGAAAAAATTAATAAAATTAGATGGCTAAAAAGAAAGAACCCTGCCCACTTTTTGCTCTCCACGAACGATAAAACAATCAAGTTGTGGAAAGTTAGTGAGAGAGATAAAAGAGTGGAGGGGTATAATACAAAAGAGGAGAATGGCACGATACGTGATCCTGCCTGCATCACTGCCTTGAGGGTAAGGAATTATAGGTTGTATACTTACTTTATTCTGGATTTATTATCAAACGCGCAACGATAAAAGTAACTTTAAATGAGATTTTGAGAAAAGAGCATTATAAATTGTACAAACATTTTGTACAAATTGTATAAATTTGTAATGTTTACATGTGTATTGTGTGTTACCATATTACATAGGTGCCAACCATAAAACCAATGGAGTTGATGGTAGAGGCATCACCAAGGAGGATATTTGCCAATGCGCACACCTATCACATAAACAGTATAAGTGTCAACAGTGATCAAGAGACATACCTCAGTGCTGATGATCTTAGAATTAATCTTTGGCACCTTGAGATAACTGACCAGAGTTTTAGTATCCTTTCTTCTTTATATATCAGTATTTCTTACAATGGAATGTTTTATGCAATGTTTCGGAATATTAATTTGTCAGCATATAATTTTTCAGATATATATAATTTTCCTAACCGTAACATACAGATATAGTAGATATTAAGCCAACTAATATGGAAGAGTTAACGGAAGTTATAACTGCGGCAGAATTTCACCCTGCAGAATGCAACGTGTTGGTGTACAGTAGTAGCAAAGGAACTATTAGACTTTGCGATATGAGATCTGCTGCTCTCTGCGATCAACACAGTAAGCTCTTCGAGGAGCCTGAGGATCCAACTAATAGGAGTTTTTTCTCAGAAATTATTTCAAGCATAAGTGATGTAAAGCTCAGTAATTCTGGAAGATACATGATCAGTAGAGACTACCTCAGTGTGAAAGTGTGGGATCTGCAAATGGAAACAAAACCAATTGAATGTTATCCCGTAAGTTTGTATATTGTGATATTTATAAGGAAACACACATCCATTCTTTATAAAGACAAAAACTGTTCACACATGTGTAGTTTATTGTCGAAAATCTACACTTTCCGCAATAATATTCTTCTTTTTCATTTGATAAATGCTTTTTATTGTACCGAATATATATAAATAGAATATATAAATATATATATAGTCCATATAACTGTTCACATAATTGTCGGTATTCACATAATGGTCAGTAACTTTTTGTTACAACAGGTACACGAATACTTAAGATCAAAATTATGCTCATTGTATGAAAATGACTGTATCTTCGACAAATTTGAATGTTGTTGGAGCGGTAATGACTCTGCTATTATGACGGGCTCGTACAACAATTTCTTTAGAGTATTTGATCGTACGACTAAACGCGATCTTACTTTGGAGGCAGCACGCGACATTGCCAAACCGAAAACACTCCTGAAGCCAAGGAAAGTTAGTACATTTACAAGATCTTGTTTTATTCATAAAAGTCATATTGTACGCTGACTCAAAGCTCGAACGTTTACTTATATTTTCATACAATTCGTGCGTAGGTATGCACCGGTGGCAAGCGCAAAAAGGATGAAATTAGCGTCGACTGTCTGGATTTTAATAAGAAAATACTTCACACTGCGTGGCATCCATCTGAAAATGTGGTGGCTGTCGCTGCTACGAACAATCTCTTCCTATTCCAAGACAAACTCTAGCATATCTGTATGCAAGTATGTGAATAATTTGAATTGAATATTATCTAGAGGATCAAGCCAGATTATCATTAAAGTTTTGTGATTTTGTATGCGACGTAAACCGATTGTCTCTTGTAGATTATACAACGGTATATACTGACGTGAGCTAGGCACGTTGAACTGAAAACCCAGTGGAACCACGGGTATCCGAGTACGAGTGATGATAGTCGACTACTAGTCTGTCAGTGGTTGACTGACCGAGGAGTGGTGTACGTAGCGCCGTCCACGCAGCTCGCATTCATACATACTATATACACATAGACATACCAGGATTATGCACCCTATACTTTGTCGCGTGCATATGTGTATGAAAAGAGATGTGCAAACGCGAAACACGCATAATTCTCCAGACTATCAATAAATTCGCTAGCTCAAATATATCGCAGACGAAAAAGAGACGCATTCGACAGAATATGTGATTCAATCCATTCGCAGACTCGTGTTGGCAGTTGATATATGACTTATAAATACTAATGGTTAGTAATCTTTTGCTTGTATTATAAAAATTGTGCCATCGCACAGTGTAGTCTATATATAACTTCACTACAGACTACCAAGGTGTTCGATTATCACATCGATAAAACAGGCGGCAGGGTGTGTAGAGCAGGGATACGGATTACGAGCCGCTCGCTACAGTTTACCTACAATTCATACAAATATGTGGTACAAACTTTAAATTTTCTTTAATTGATATGCCTAACTAGCGTGAAAAAGGCAGAAAGAAAAGCGAAAGGGGTCAGTCATGCCAATGAGATTAATCTGTAATTATTGTAATGATGCAATTATACTTATTGTTATTGTGGCACTTGAATTATGAACGGAAAAAGAAACAAAAATAGGGAACGTCGCCGAAGCAAATTTTCTTTCCACAAGTCACTTTACTCCTAGTACTCGACTAGTAATCTGAGCGTTATTGACCTCGACGGAGTAAGTAAATAAGATTTACGAATAGTTTTGTACTTGTAGAATCGAAATAACGATAGTTACCACTATGAAAAAACTGGATCTTCGATAACCTGTATTATTTGTCTATCATTTGCAATTCGGTCATCATGCTTGTTAAACGCGCGTGCGTTTCTAGGCATTTTCTAGGCCTATTTTCTCGCTAGTTTATTACTCTCGTGTACCAATTGTTTGTCTCAGTCGCCAATACGAGTCAAAAAATGATGATAGAAAATTGAATAAGCCGGTACCTTTCCTTACATTATGTGTATTTGGAAAAATGTCGTTGCACTAAATACATCAAGCAATAAGTTGCGCCGATTTAAGACAATGTATAGTAAAATATCAATCGTCATTTTCTAAAAAAGAAAAAAGGAATGCCCAGATCGGGAGCTAAACGGAAATCGCATAGATATGGAATACAGATTTTCTAATCTTTCTTAATAACTTATCGACACTCTCTTATACTCCTACAGATATAAGCAGCAATTTCGTACATAAATAAATAAACCTAAAAGTGCATTTGTGACGATGGTAAGCTGGGCTTGCAGAGTTTATACAAATAAAATATTTGCTGAATAATGTACACCAACATAATGTAACTTTGATAAATATCCAAATCGTAAAATACAGAATATTCATGTTGGAAACTCACACACGTTTTCTATAATTTTTTTTATCATATTTTGCACATGCATACACCGTCGGTCAGTTACGTTATGACAACTATCGATTCTAAAGCCATCAAGCATCGATACATATGTATGTACTATGTGCAAAAATGTCGATGTGAGCAGTATGCGACAGTATGAATACGCCGACGTTGACGCTACAAAATGTATAACATGACGCGTATTGACACGGGAAGTTACTGTGGAAAGCAGCAATTCAGTAAAGTAACAGGAAGTATAAATAGACGACGAAAATAATAATGTAATGAAAGATGAATCGATATATATGAATATTTCGAATATATTAATTTTCACTGTTGAAGTTTAAAAACAATCTGCAGAATATACACATTAGAAAGAAAGACAGAGAAAGAGATAGTGTTAAATTGTACTTTTATGTGTACCAATGTATACTTTCCATATGCAATCAAAATTCTAATTTTATGGTTATCTACACATGTGTATTATGGCATAATTGAATTTACAACAATATTTCTAAAAAGAGATTTTTATAAAGAAAAGAAAAGAATTTGATGTTTTTACCGAGATAGACGTCGTATTACGACCGAAGAGCGTGTTTCTTTACATTGCGTGTGAGTTTTAAATATGAATCGTGATACACACACACACACACAATATAAATCTATTTCTAAAGTGAAAATTATATTAGCGTGAAAATACTGCTTCGTGATAACGTAAGAATAAAGTTGCAGATTTATAGAGACAGGATTGAAATTGAAACGATGAAAAGGTATATGCACATGGAATGTAATTTTTTATCATAAAAATAACGCTTCTTCATTAGACGACCAGCTTGGACGATCATCGATCTATAGAAATACGCTTAAAGCTTAAGAGTAATAAGTTTGATGTACAAATCATTTTGGGATATAGAAAGAATAATTTTGAAGATCTCTTAATTTTCGATTTGGGTGTAAATGGAGATGGAAGTGGAGAGAGAGAGAAAGCGAATAGATAGTTTTTTAAAAAGGATAACACGACAGTTGTGTTATACCTAAGATTGATCTGATTAAATTTTTGTTTTCAATCGTGATTTAAATAAATTTATAAAATAACTTTGATAATTTACTTACAAGTTTGCATAATTGACAATTAAAATGTTAAACGCGTGAAAAATCGTTTTAATACATAATATTCCGAATCGATTCATCACTCATTAATTCATTTAAGCGATTTCATTTAGATAGCCTTTAAGTTACGATCACAAAGACCCTTTGGATACCTTGTGCGCTGTTTCCACAGCTAATAAATTGCGTATTATTACGTTTCTTGTAATTCGGTGTTGTTCTTTCTAATTCCTTGGCAAACGAGCGAATACTCGTATAAATAACGTACGTTACGTTGTAAATACGGGTGTAAACACATTTGTAAGAGGTATTCACGAAATTGTGTGATTCGTGACATTACGTATAATGTGTCGAATTTGACACGTTGGGACGACCCAACGTCACAACGGCAAAAAGAGAACACACGAATCGCGTCAAATCAAATTTTCTTTGAGAATCGCAAAGCTAAACATTACAATCAATTTTACAACACTTACAATCGCGATCGTATTTGTGAGTCGCGGGACCGGTTTCAGTTAACGTGTTGTGATCAGCACTAATGATTGGTGTAACAGTAATCTTGGCACGCGAGACCTCTTCCGATGTAATAGTGGGAAGCCGTTGTATCGCGCTAACCTTGGAAACTTGGGAGGCTTTATTTTTATTATTATACTCGATATATTTATTATAATACTCGAATCCGAAATACCCGGCTGTAAGATGTTTTCATTGCAAACACACAATCGAGTTTTTGTACTTGCGTCGCGCGTGAGACGTTTTTTCGTACACCCTCCGAGAGAGAGAGAGAGAACAATAAATTACTGTACAAATATAAATTATGTTTTTGTCTCTCTCACGATTCTCCCTACTAATAGTATTCGAGGCGGGTGTCGACAGACTCATACATTCCCGTCCTCACGAAAAAGACGGCTGTAGGGTTCGTATAAAGCCGGACTTAAACGACGCGTGTTTCGGCCATTTTTATTCTTTTCAACATGTTTACTTTACGAATTCTCTCTTTTTTTAACTTGTTGACAGGCTCACCGAACCACGTGTCGTTTAAGTTTCACTATTGCGCCTGCTCTCTCTCTCTCTCTGTCTCTCTTTTCATACATTCCTCGCTTCCTCCTCCTAATCAATAAGAAAAATATTCCTTTTCGTTTATTGGCGCGTTTGATCGATGACGGACGGTCGACAAGCTAAACTGAAAATGAAGTGAAAGGTGAAATGAGGTGAATAACGACTACTGTAGAAAAACTCGGTGAAGACGAGAGATGAGATTCGATCAGAGAGGTTGGCAAGTGTGACGCGAAGAAACGAGAATGTAGCGAATGTCGGGGAGGTGCCTTTGACGTCGTTTCACGTCGATTCGCGTGCGACTCGCGCGATTCGAGTTATTCAGAATCATTTAGGATCGCTGGCGAATCATCCAGACTCGGTCATCGTATACGATCAGGTGCGCCGCGGACGGTGACGAGATGTCACCTACGAATTAACTTCCCTCCTTGACCGTTGGTAAGTGGTTTCGCTCGATTCTCTCTCTCTCTCTCTCTCTCGTCGATGAAGCGTGCTCGAAGAAAGCACGCTCATCCGACTCGCGCGATAATTTTTAGATTCATGTATCGTTACATCCACAGTAGGCTCCTCGTGTACATTATTTCAGAGATTATTTTAATTTTCAACGATATCGTTTACGAGGTTATCCGTACTCGCGTATTTCAATTATTTCTTCTATTCGATGATTACCACGGCTACATTCGGAATCCACACTCTCATATTATAATACTAGACTTGTATAGTACATGTCACGTATATCACTATAGTACTTGTGTTAGTTATGTTGTCAATGTCGACACGCGCCAACTCGCAGCGAGTTTCTTTTTACCTATTTAAATATAACGTCGCGTATATAATAAGTATACTCCGCTTTGATAACTGGAAAATTTATCGTGGCCTTGTTACACGACAAGTACGACGACAAGAAGAACGATATCTTTTTTTATAAAATCATCGATATTAAGTTTATCTAACGGAAATCAAGTTGGCCTTATAACCGAGGTATAACATAGGTACAGCAAAGTGATTTGATTTTCAGGATGAGCGATAATGTATAACTGTTAATGAGTGATATATGAGGGGCAAAGGGGGGAGAGAAAGAGAGAGAGAGAGAGAGAGATATTGGGTGAAGACAGGCACGAGCGAGCGAGAGGGGAGTTGAATGAGCGAGCGGACGAATGCGAATGAGAATTTATGTCATAATAATAGCAATAATAATAATGATAAGGAGATTTGAGGTAGTACCATAAAGTGAATTCTACCGAGTGAATGTTACGACGAAATTAATTTTGTGCAATCTAAACTATTCGAGAATACAATTACTACGTTTTTGCTGCACGGTGCGATACGCGTAATGATTTGACAGATATTATAACCTCAAACTTCAGTACATCTATCTTATCTACAAACGAGAAAATGTAGATAAAAAACTTGTAGAAGATATGAAGATTGGAATAAATTAGAATGATATATCGATTTATAGTCAAGATAGGAAGAGTTACAGGACTAGAGCGAGAGAGAGATATATATATAAAACCTACTATCGGTTGAAGGCGCACCCAATTTAGGAAAATGTTAAAAAAATCTGTCAAACACTACATTTGTTATTTCATGTTGATATCTATCGAACACTAGATTTATTTTGTGGTTTAGATAAATTTTCAAAGCAGTTCCGATTAAATACATGTTACAAATTGATGAACTTTAGGAAAATTGAAAAATACTGAGAATTTTTTCTATTTTTTTGAAGATTACTTGATAAATTAATGTAAATTTAATAAAATTTATAACAAGTTTATCGTTGCATCATATAGGTTAGGTTATTATATACATATACATTCATACATACATACATCTGTATGTATATATGTTTGTATTCATGTGCACATGTATGTATATAGGTCTGGCCTTCGTACGATTCCATAACAGCATGCTACTTCCACGTATGATGCCAAGGCGTACATAAAAGCGTCTTCCTCGAAAGATTCCTCAAACATTTTTTAAACAGCACTACCAAGATGGAGACTTCAATACGGGAAAGGATTCTCAGCTTTGCTGATGTTGTAATGAGAGTGCCACCTCTATTTATCATCGACGAGCTACTTAGAATTGGTCTTGGTTTACCTAATGACAATATTGTGCTGAAAAATGAATATGGCTTTAAAACTACCAATTTGTCGAACGTTGCTAGTTCCATCTCCACAGTTACGACTGATTCGTTTCTAATGGAACAATTTGATTTGACCCATGTCGCTTACAAGACTTACCTGATAATTGTGTTTAAATTTTTATGTTGTTGCATAGGTAAGTAGAATCTCTTAATAATATATTAATAATTTCAGCAAATTCTAAACGAAACGGATTATTTTTCAAAGAAAAAGTCTAGCTATTTACCAAATTGTCACTCTTTGCACGATAGGATTTATTGTCTCAAAGTCAGTTATTTTCATAAGGGCAAGGGCTGTCTTTCATTGTACAACAAAAGAAAAGAGCGATTGTGTTTTTTCTCTGAATGACAAGTTCACTCAAATCTGTTGTTCCCGTTTCGTAATATCGATTTGAATAAATAAATTGTGTATTTCATAACGTTATACCATTTTTTTTTCAGGTTTTCTCGCAGCCTTGTACACGTTCATGTTAAGTACTAGACATTTGACAATCGTGTATCTGTATCTGATATCTGTAGGAGTGATATTTGTGTCATACTGGTCAAATGTTAGTGCGATGAAAGCGATTATAACTTACATGAACGTCCATGAATCAACAACCAGCATACTTGACAACATATTATGTTTGAATCTATCGGACGTTTTGTATAATGGTCCAGGTTTTTTGATTGTCCAGAATTATGTGCTACAATGTCTGCTAGCCAGCGTCTTTTGTTACATACATCTTGCTCCAAGACATCCCGTAGTTCAAAAGCTTCTCGTACTGAGCTTTATGTCACCATCCATCTTGGGTATCCATCCTTTACCGGTAAGCCTACTAAGTATATCGAACATTATTACCTTGATCCTTAGTAAACTAAACGCGTAAGTTGAACTAGAAATTGAAACAAGATTATTATTATTTTTTTTTTGGACACTAATTTTATGTATATAATTGCGTAAAATATTTTTTTCACATACATATATTTTTCTAGGTGCAATATCTGTACCACGCACCAGTATGCGCAACATTAATTCCGCTAGCTGTGTGTAAATTTGTGATCTGGTATAACGGTGTCTCCATGTTACGAACGATCTACATGGGCTATCGGCATGCACGCAACTTTGTGATCAATTACGGCTTATCTGCACTCGCGGAAACGGAATGGATGCGTCTGAATGTACCATGCGTACTTCGCACGTTTTGGATACTGCGAGTGGGAGAACAAGTTGTTCAAATCCTTGGAAATCACTACGGCGAGGAAACGTTTAGTTATTACGTCATGATTAGAATGCTGCTGGTGAATGGGTGTGAGACATTGACAGCTGTTCTTGGTATGACCAGCACAATCTCGTTCATCTGCCACTATATCGGCTGTTTCTTTCAATGGATATTATTAACGGAAGACGAAGATGAGAAGAGTATCGGTACAGTGTCCGCTGTGTTATTTTACATTCTTGCCCTACAGACCGGGCTGACGAGTCTCGACAGAGAGAAACGTCTAGTACGACTGTATCGTAATTTTTGCCTATTGTTCACGGCAATTTTACACTTTGTGCACAATATTGTGAATCCACTCTTGATGTCACTAAGCGCCTCTCATAATCCAGCACTACATAGGCACTTACGGGCTTTGGCAGTCTGTGCTTTTTTAATATTTTTCCCGGTATCGTTACTCGTATTTCTCTGGTCCCACTTCACAGTGAGCACATGGCTATTAGCTGTTTCGGTCTTCAGCATCGAGGTAATAGTCAAAGTGTTGGTCTCGCTAGCGATTTACTCGCTGTTTCTGATCGACGCTTACATGAGCGCATTCTGGGCACAATTTGACGATTGCGTGTACATAATAAGGTCATTCGGCAATACTGTAGAATTTGCTTTTGGCATTATATTATTCTTCAATGGTTTCTGGATATTAATCTTCGAGTCTGGTGGAGCTATTCGCGCCATCATGATGTGCATACACGCCTACTTTAATATCTGGTGCGAAGCGAAGGCTGGATGGAGCGTGTTTATGAAACGACGGACGGCTGTGAACAAGATTAATTCTTTACCAGAGGCAAAAGCCGAACAACTTGAACGATTGGATGACGTTTGCGCGATTTGCTATCAGGAAATGCAAAGTGCCAAGATCACCAAATGTAATCATTATTTCCACGGTGTATGCTTGCGAAAATGGTTATATGTTCAAGACCGATGTCCTCTTTGTCACGATATATTGTACAAAGTTGAAAACATGCAAAACAGAGAACATAGTGGCGCGGCTCTCGCCACGGCTGTGGTTGAAGAGAACGGCAGGAACGGCATTGAAGATGACACGATTGCGCAAACTAGACGAAATGAGCAAACTCGTCAGAATAACCGGAGGCAATTGGCCGAGCGTTCGGATGAGAGCAGGTGAAATGATATGGTTTTTCACACATATTTTGTGATATGATATAGATAAACTCTAATTAATTTCGACATTAACTTTGATCACACGAGGTACCAACGTGGAATCTCGCTCGAAAATTTCGTTTGTATATTACTTCAACTTGATTATCGCAAAGCATTCGTTTATCGTAAATCATACGTGATTATCATGTGAGAACTTGATTTATTTCCACTCCAATTTCGTGTAAAATCTTGTAAATAAGTTACGACAATTACTCTTAGAGCAGAGAACAATCACACACGACGATTATCTTGTAATAAGAAAGTATAGTTGGTGTATAGTTTCAAAATTTTGGCTCTTTGTCGATTCGATAAGTGTCTACTACGAAATATATTTTTGGATCGTTGTTATGCAATCATTGTGTATAGCGTGACGCGAAGGTATACAAGCTTCCATATACATGTCATGTTGTGCTTCCATTTCTTAATCACGATGTACCTATAGTTTTCTATAGAGAGTGAATGAGAGGGGAGAGGAGGTGGGAGAAAGAGAGAGGGAGGACCACTCTCAAGATTAATTCTATAAAAAAATCTAACGAAGACAGGAAGTCTTGTGACTAAAACTTTAATTTTACGGCACAAAATGTTATTTATGATACTTTTCATTATAGACCGTAATATTCGATTAAAAGAAAAAAAAATGATTCAATAATATTGTACATGTTTCAAGTGCCGGGTGACATCGTCAAGTACACGTAACCATAAAGAAGACTCTGGAGAAGAATTATTTTCTTTTAAACTTTCGAGTAGGTGATAGTTTTCGTTTCTACTATCGATTGTAAATGCGAATAAAATTCAATCATATCGTTTCTCCTTTCTTAAATAAAAATATATTACGTAGATCAAAATCAAGATATCTCGTAAATATATTTAACGATTATGTTTAAAATGCTTCAAATAGAAATATAGAACACAGTCATTGATTTGTTAATCTTACACTCTAATTTTTGTTCGATATGTACACTTTTACTGTCATTAGTAATTCGCGATTATATTTCGAGCAGACTGTCTTTTGAAAGGCAGAGATTAAGATGTTTCGGTCACATTTATTTATATGGAAATAATAGAGACGGTGATCTTTAATGTATTCTATATAATATATGAGATGATGCATATATAATAATATATAATAATGGATGTATATAAATAATGTCGAAAGAGTATACAAAATGACTTAATTTTTCTGATTTTGATCGACTTTGGTGAATTATTCCTTCTTTACTTATTCTATTGAATATTATCATTTCTTTTTATTATGAATTTTCTTTCAATTGAGAGAGAGAGAGAATTACACACATACATACATGCGCGCATGTGTGTGTGTGTGTGTGTGTGTGTGTGTGTGGATATTACATTATACATTATAAATTATAGGCAAAGATTTCTTTTCGAGATACAAGAGATCAATAGAAGGTAAAAAATGTTCAATTTACCTTATTATATTTGATTATTAATGACTCTATATGATTTATTAAGAAATTAATATTAGTTATTATTAGGAAAGGTTATTATTTAAATTTATAACAATACAATACGTGTTTATGTTGAATAAACATTGTATTCTTAAAAACTTGAGAATTTTTCTTTTTTCCAGTCTTTACGAAGCCTATGGTCCTGATCGATTGTTCTTTATTGAAAAATTAGCGTTCCTAACAAGCACACTGAAGAAAATAACGATTTTGTGAAAAAAATTATTGTTTATTTTTATTTTTTTACAATAGAAACTTAATACGTGGTAGTTGTTGATCCTATGCGTGCGTAGAAAATTATGCGTCGTGCCTTTACACGATGAGAGAGTAACAACCGACAGTAAAACTTCCAGGTCAAGGACGGATTGTCACGTGGACCCATTAGCCACGCGTGCCCAGGAGTCTAGAGTGTCTAGGTTTTTTACGAATTCACGGCATAGGAACATGTATTCTCGAAAATTGTAAGATAATTTTTACTCTATGATAAATTGCTGGTCGATATGTTTTCTTGATTGTTATATGTTGATTAGAAGAGGGAGAGAGAGAGAGAGAGAGAGAGAGATTAACTAACACGTATCTTACATCTAACGTATGAAAGAGAGGGTGTGAAAATTAACACAAGGTATGCACGTCTTATTTTTAAATTCCAGAAAGTAAGATAAATATATAATATTGTAGAATATCGGTATTCAATTACAGCAAATCTCTATGCACAATCGCTATTTAGTTATCGGATGGTTATATCAGCTCCATAACATGCGTATATCATGTAGAGTTGCATTGCCAATATTTTAAAACAGCATATCTATTTATAATATACATATGATGTATGTAAGTAAAAAACAGTTCGCTTCCCACTCTATGCGATTTGTGTTTTACATTACGCTGCGTTCATCTGAAAGTCAGTCGCGTGTGTACCGTCGGCGGGTGTGGGTCTTTCACGTTCGTTCTCCAGTCAATTCGGACACGACGTTCGACACCGAGTGAAAATCGACGTTCGAGTAAGCCAGCTTCTCTCTTGCGTCTCTTAACATTATTCTAGCGTTTCTAAGTCGCTCGAGATAAGAGAAAGGTATTGCATTTTACATTTACTGACGAGCACTTTACGCGAGTAATTCAAGAGTCACTAAGTCGAAAGAGGAATGAATTTCTCATTTCATTTTATGAGCGACGCTACGCAAGTAGAGTTTAACGAGTCTGATGAATTTGATCGATGGAATTGATGCACGTTACGTTTCACGCGCGTTTATTATTTCGACTGCGCACGCGGGCTACGTCGGTGATTTAAATGACATTCACAGCGAATCGATATCGTTTCGAAAATGTAGGATGCACCGTCGTAAGACGATAAGTGCCGCGATACAATCCCACACAACATACGAAAAGAATAGTCGCATCTTTTCTTATAGCGACTATACAATCCACTGTATTAATAGAGATTCGTCGTAGAGACGCGAATCAGCTTGACACAGTGAATTATCACGTCGCGTTTCCATTCCGAATGAAAACTATCGAATGAAGTGACTTGACGCGCGCAGTAGCGCCAACAGTAATAGCGCGAGATGATGGAAACTTTCGATAGGAGGCTCTCTCGTCTCGATACTCAAGTACGAGTATGGGTATGCCTTCCTCCGTTGCGTACGTGTGTATGCATCTGGGAGGAATGTGCGTGTGCGGGCCTCTAACCAGGCACGGCACGACGCAATTGCGCCGTCCATGTCGGTTCAGTGATCGGCGTCGAATCAAGGCGAGAGTCAAATGTCTCGGAGGCGACTTTCACTATCGTCCGCGCGAAACATTCGCTAATCGCAACTCGACTCGAGAAACAAATTTTATCGATCGGACGATGACATTGCCCAAGAGACCCTTTTCATCTCTTCGTTTCTCCAAGGATGTAATCTGTAGCGCCTCCCGTTTACATACGTATATGTATACCTATACCTATACGTATACGTATGTGGAAAGAAGGCCTCATTATCGCGATTAGGTTGCGCTTTATTACCGTGTTTGAGATACGGATTTTCAAATGGAATTAGATATCACGCGTTATGTGCGCGTGAGAAGACTACACCGAGGAATGTCAAACCGAACGAGTTTTTCAACACTTTTCAACATTTTCATTATATGATCAGTTCAATATGGGTCATCCATCTCAAAGAAAGATGATTCTGATGAGAGCTTTAAACTCGCGCTCGTTGCATACATTTTGAGTTACGTTATGTGTTGTTGCTATGTTATATTAATAAAAGTGTCTTTGTGCGCGCGACAAAGCTCTATTGCGTTTCTTTCCGCGACTCAAGTGAGATTGCCCCGCGATCTGTGATTAGTCGACCAAGCCAAGTGACAGCTCGCGTTATGGAGGCTGTCTGGCGATTCTGGATCTCTTTTGCTAATGAAATCACCCGATGTGATCGTGTTATCGCGCTTCGTTATTTCACCACGTCGAGAAGGGGAGAAAGAGCATTGTTTATTAATGTTTCTAAGATTTATCCTTGTCGCGAAATAGCCGAAAATGTCCTGTCTTCGTCGAGAATCGAGAGATGCATATTACTTTGGTATTGCGTCGTTGCACGTGACCAAAACCATTATTTTAATAATAATTCGAAAACCGTCAAGTCAAAGATGTGTAATCGAAGATCGACACGATTTGATTTGACGTCTCTGGCAACGAGAAAAACCGAGAAGGAAAGAATATATTTATTCCGTAAAATTCTATAGAATTGTATAGTAGCTGTTTATCATAGTAAAACTCGTATCTTTTGTTGTTGGTTCACTCTTCTGTCAGAGAATAGTTTTGCGCATTTCGAGCTTTCGAAAATTGAATTAGTCAGTGGCACCGACAATTCGATTCCAGATTTAGGCTGGAGTGTGCCGTACACTCGAAGATGCAGGAACGAGGAAAGGAAGTTGGAAAGTCTGAAAATGCGGATAAACGACGCGTGGGTCGGGCCTATATCAACAAGTTAAAAAAAAGACAGAATTCATAAAACGAACATATTGAAAAGAATAAGACTGGCTTGAGCGATATTAAAGTGAGAACTCGAGCGATTCGGTGATTAGAAAAAAGAGACGATAAAGATATGACCGCGATGATCATCATTGTTGATTTCCACGTAATGTCATCGTGTAATGTCCGCACCTGAGCAGCGTGTATACGCTCGCTGTGCTATGTAGTACGCATTGTATGCATCTGATACCGTCCTGTAAATAGCTTCCGTCAACTCTATTGAGATCTCGCACCAACTTATTCTTTCTTTTCTTCCGAGCCGCGATGCTTGACCGTGACGACGCGTTATCCGTCCCGCGTTATCGCGTGTACGATTACGATTGCTACAAACTGTGAAAGTCAAGCAGACCGAAATACATCGATTCGAATAATGAAATA
Source organism: Crematogaster levior (assembly GCA_901521435.1). Taxonomy (NCBI): domain Eukaryota; kingdom Metazoa; phylum Arthropoda; class Insecta; order Hymenoptera; family Formicidae; genus Crematogaster; species Crematogaster levior. The sequence continues at coordinate 198,975 of CABEGB010000749.1, forward strand.
GAGAATGTGATAAGATGAAATAGAATCGATCGCAAGGATTTTTCATCTTCGCCATGGAAAATCCGATCATTCGGATATACGTACATTTGATACGACACTCGGGAGTGCCTGATTTGTTATTCCTAATGCAAGAATTGCCGTGGCGAGAAGAGACGAAGCGATTGCCGATCGCTTGGGCCTCTCAAACGATCTCTTACAATTAGTTTGAGATCGTTGAAGGAGTTTCGTTATATGAAATCATTCTTTTTTCGCGCGGGCACTATCGAATCGATCTCCTCATCGACTTCAACCGCCAAACTTTTCTCGCGGCCGAGAAAAGTCGATACTCGAGATGGTAATTTTGATCGATTGTTTCCCTCCTGCTAAACAGCTCATCCCCGAATCGTCGACAATTGCCCGTCAGCCCGGGCTACACCCAGCGAGAAATAAAACTCGTCGAATCAATCATACAACTAACGCCACGAGCAAACGCTTCAGGATAATTGAAAAAAGAATATTTGATAGCTCGTATAATTGCAATATGTATGTGTATACAATTGACCGAGAGTAGCGCCAACTAATCTATCCGCCAAAACTATCCGAGATGAGCAATCGATTGTGATTCGCGATCGATTGAAAATTGCCGAACGGCACGAGTCACACAACTGGGAACGAGTCACGACACCGCAGCAGTGTCGCGGTTCGCGATCACGGTCACCGGGATCACCAATTTTTAGCGTTAGCCGAGCGTCCAAGATGTCAACCTTGCTCGGCGAGTCGAAAGAGGAGCCTAGTAAAATCTCGGGCTCACGTCACCTTCAACACTCGGATTTATCGCGTTTAGAGTGCCTGCGACGTCTGACGACTCATGAAATTTTCGGAGACGTGAAATTGGAACAACTTTAGTACTTGTAGCGAGTTACCTCGTACACCCATACGCGTCTCATTACATTACATATATATAATATTAAATATCGGTTTGATAGAAATCGTTTGTTTCGTACTCCATGCACCGTTGATGTACCGTTATGTAAAATTTACAGCGAGACTTCCTGCCTCTCGGTGGTCCAGTATAACGAGAAGCGCGACATTGTTTCAGGGATATGCCTTTGCAATTACCCCAATGTTCCGTCCGTGCCACCACATGATTGGTTGACCTGGTTAAAAATGGTTTATGGGTAATGTTCTGTTTGTGTCACACGTAACAAAGTTGACTTAGCTTTACGATACGCTATGTCAGGTGAATTTCACTCAATTAGCACTTTTTGAAAAGGATTTCCGCTGCCACGGAAAGAAACACGATGTTCGTACACTTGCTCGTGTGGGACGAGCGTTACTCGAATGAGTTCCTTTCGGCGCTATTGGCTGCGCTTTTCGACATCACTACCTATTGTCAGTACGTGATCCTTGTGTTACCTCCTCGAGTTACGCCAGGTGATCTTCTCCTTCGTCCATCAATTCATATTTACGTTCATTGATTCTTGTTTGAGTTTCGAATAAAGAGTGGAAGGTACAAACACACACGTGTATAATATATAAAATTGATTTAACATTTTAATGCTAATAAGCATCTTATTAAGTAACTGTAAAGAATTGTGTGTGTAGCATTTTATACATATATTGTATATAAAATATATATATATATATATACGTATCTGTATTCTCTAGCGAATTCGAACGTCTTTGAACGGGAGATGACCAAAGTCTTGGCCAAGACCCCCGCAAGGGATGGCACGCAAGACGCGCTGCAATTTCTCTATCTGATCGATCGATATCGATTACGTCCAAAATTGAAAATACGAAGAGTCGTGTGAGTCAATTTAATTTGCACAGTTGAATACCGTACTTGCAAAAAATTCAGCAAAATTCAGCAAAATTCCTTCCTAGTATATCTATGCGACTTGGTGTCGTATTACCTATATTATCTATTATACAGAGAGGAGGATCACGACGACGTGTTAACGATCGTTGATGGTAAGAGTATCCCGATGATGCACCTAAAGGAGCTTTATGGAGAGTATTGCATCAGTGAGATGATTCGTCATCCGAACGGTTGTCGTCGATTGATCATTGGAGAGGATCCTACCGACGGTTCGACAGTGGGCGTTGTATGTCTCAATTCCACAATCGATGTCGACCTGCTGAGCGAGAATTTCGAGTTAACGCCGTACAATGGCCTGAAAAAGCCGCGAGGAAATGATGGGGCCCCGCAAGGAGACGCTCTGTCCGCTGTTGAACCCAATGAGACAATGCACGCGCGACTTGCCGACCATGTTTTTCCGTCGTATCATAGTCACGAGATAAACGTCTTTGTTCTGGAAATTTTTGCGATGCGCGATGAAACGTGGCCTCACTGGTCCCACGATTTTCTGGAAGCTGCTTTCGATTGCTTTCCACATTTAGAGTATTGCGCGATTCTCCTCCCTTTCTTGCATCCGTGCTATCAGTTCCTTCAACATTTTGTGGTACTTGCCAAAGTATTGTAAACTAACTAATATTTAATTAAGAGAAACATTTCGATTATCTTGGAGCGTAAGGAAATGAAGAAATTAGACACTCGATTCTCTTTTTAATCTTTTTAACGATGACAAAAAAGTAAAAACGTTATTAAAATAAAAATGCAGCGCGTGCCGTTGAGATGTAACCGAGATTTCCCGATGACGCTATATGTTGTACACCGAACGGTTCTTCGCGAGGAGACGAGGTGCCGCCGTGCTCGAATACAAGACCGGGAAGCTATAGAGAAACTCTTGTTCGCTGTGCCAATGAGACGCGAGATTCTGACTGATTTTGATCTCGCGATGGATTCTCGACGGCTCGATTTAGATTGCTTCATCTTTGAAAGTAACGATACGGTGCTGGGACTCGCTATATTGTGGTTAGTTTTCACATTATGAAAGATATTCAAATATCTCAGGTGAATGAAAACTTTTCCCTTTATTTTACGTTATAGCACTGAGAAGCAGATAAATTTCGTTACGAGTCACTACCATATAGAGGATTACGTGTCTGTGCAGAGTATTTCTCGAGATGATTACGGACGTCTCTTGCATTTCATTCTCATGCCAATTTTTTCCGCCTATCATCGTTTCTTCTTCCGCGAGATCACACGTTTGAGCGAGTTAACGGTAATCTTTTATCGGCTTCATCACGAGGATGAGAGCACCGTAAGCTATATGCAATAATAGTAGTATGGCTAATAATATTATAGCTTCTAATTAAGTAAGAGCCGAAATTGTCACCACAATTTTAGTATATAAATTTTTGTGGGTATATTATATACTCACAAATTATAGTATATACTACAAGTGAAAGTTCAAACCATAGGAAAATTACTTAACGTATTTTACCTAGTATCTTACCGTAGTACCTTACTCGTAGACGTGGATGTATCCCTTGGTATCTTGTCTGAACGATATGATTCCGGTTGATCCTCGTGGACAAGCCGAATACGAATTCCCGATTATTCTGGAAAATCATGATAACTGTGAAATTAGTGCTAAAGGTAAAAGGGATGACGATAATGGTAGATTTTCTCTATTCATGACGTCGCCGAGACTAGCAACGATGCCACGTGTAACTATCGATGCGAGGATCGTCGTTGTTGGAACATCGGATTGCGGAATTGCTTTCGCAGAGTATCTCGCTGTACGGTAAAATGTTTCAACTTAATAAAAATGACCTAGTTGACGATATTAAGTTTGTCAAACGATCTAAGTTTTAAAGATAGGAAAGATATATGTTTTCTCCCTCATAGCTATTATCAATATCGAATTTTGTAGTTCAATGCAGCGTTATATGCAATTGACAAATATCACGCTGATATCGCCGCACGGTATACCGTTTGATAACGAATCGAGCCGTGCAGGGGCATATTTACTTCCATTCCGAGGAAGATTTCATTCGGGGTACCGTCGCTGCATGACCGCACGGGTTTGGATCAATATTGTCTACGGGACTATGACAGCAATCAACAGGTGGTCACCTTCACTGCACTGATACAACGACTACTACGACTACTATTACTAGATATAATACTTTTATCAACAATTTTAATAACTCCAATTAATCCAGCAATATTAATGAGATGATAATCGATCCTTTTGACGTACATGGCATATGCATTCGAGCTTTCTTACGCTAGGAAGGAGAAATACGTGACTGTGATGAATCAGGGAAATTTCGCGTACGATTATTTGATTTTAACGTGCGGCTTGCAGTATCGGAACTCGACGTTACGAGAAAAAATGCAAAAGCAAGAGTAAATGTTATTATTCATAATGTATTATAATACATGTAATGTTCGCCATAATGTAAAGCAACCGCTCTAATTAATCTGCGCGTTGCCCGACTATATACGTTACGTTTATTTTTCAAGAGGAAACAAAGACAAAACACCATGGAATTGTCTGACCATAAACGACGATACAGAAGCTTTCGCTTGCTTCAAAGATTCGTCAGAAAGATTGGTTAACAGGAGATCTCAAACAAAGGAGTAAGTGCAGCGATTAGTCCAATTTTATATTGTTTTACACTCCCACTCGAATTTGTCACAGAAGCGATATTTCTTTACGGACATAATATTGATTGCTACTGCGCACTTGGTGGTTTGATCAAGCTTGGCGTAAATCCTTCGTGGATCACGTTGATCGAACCGAATTTTTTGAAGCCCTGCGAAGTGCACCAAACTTTTTTTCATGATTACGAAGTATGATTACGTACTTTTTCCATTTCTCCAACCAGCTTTCTCTTTCTCTCTCTCTCTCTTTGTGTGTGTGTGTTATATGTCTTGTTAAAAAGAATATACGCTGTTTCCGTACCAAAATTATATAAAATACACGTACGCACACAATAATATCACGATAAAACTATTTACTATTAATACTATTATGATAAAAGAGATATTGTTATTACTTTGTGCTTATCTAAGGTGGACAAAGCGGTGACGAATGCCATTTTACAAAGCGGAATTCAAGTTTTTTCCGCATGGAACATAATCGACTGGACTGTAATAGAAAATGACGATGCAAAATTCATGATCGAGAGTATCATGATTGAAAAGGAAGGCGAAATAAAAACGTTGGCTTGCGATGCTCTTTTTAATTTTTACGAGAAAACGATCGATTTAAATGCATTCTTAGGTAAACAATATCGTTTCTCTAATGCAAGAGACATCGTTCATCCAATTCATTTTCAATTACATAAAGTTGCATTTGAAAAATCGATTGAAAATATTGTACTTCTCTCGCTTGATTTACGTTTCAGCGTTTTGCCGAGCTGGTCTCATTTTCGATGGTTCGCTGGTAATAGATCCGGAATGTCGCACCAATGATCCGTTTATTTTTGCCGCTGGTACTGTGACCAGATATTCCAGAAAGTTTCACGCCAACGTCTGGCAACACAAACATTACAATAGCATGGAAATTGGAGAGAGAGTTAGTAGAAGAAAGGGCAGTTTTATTTATAAGAAAATGTACCATTGATGGTACCATTGATTGATCGATGATCAAACTCGTAATATTTGCGTTTCTTTCCATTTCATCTGCACCAAAAGCTCGCTCAAATTTTACGGAAAATAATCGAGTGGGACATTTCACGGGATGAGCGAGTTCCCGAGCGAACGTCGAAGAAGGAAAAGATTATGTATTTGACACCTTCGATATTTCGTGTACCTACCGTAATCGCTTGCATTTTGCCAGGTGATTATTATTATTTGCATGTACATGGACCTGGAGAGACTCGGTGTAGCTCGACAATGGCAAAAATCAGTCGCAGTCACTACGTAAGTTAACATTAACATCGTTCGAATTATATGGAATGCAAATGGATTAATATTCTCTTTCTCTCCCTCCCTCCTCTAACGTTAATTGTTTCTTCTCATGAGCAGGGCGAAATATTTGTAACTGGTTCTTGCGATTCTGAAATTGGATATTTTCGCATCCGATTTAATATGCATGTGGAAAGTTTATACTGTGGAAAGATACTGTGGAAAGTTTAACCTGCGTAAGCAGAAAGGTAGTCGTTTCTTTAAATAAACGATGTATACAACAATAATTGCTCTAAAAATTTCATATGTCCCGTGAAATTGATCTCGCGACTTGGGAACGAATATTACTTGGTCTCCACGTAATAACAATTGTCTTTCAGGCATTCCGATCGCAGGATGTGATTGCTTTATATGGGAAACACGAGAGCATGTTAAACGAATTGAAATTTCGTTTTCGAGTAAGCACGCAACTAAACGCAACTGGCAATATTGAAAAAAAAGCTCAAGATATTCTATTATTATATTCCAGGATTTATCACTTATGTCTGTGCGTAAACGTCTCGCTTTTTTGATTGAATTTTTTCTCCTCAGAATTCATGTATCTCGGATTTCTACGCGTACTTTCGCGAACCTTGGGCCGCGGCAATTCTTCATAACAGATTCGATTGTCTACGCGTCGAAAATCGGGCTACTTTGCTGTCGCGAACGGTAAGACGCTCTCCGTTTGTCGTTCGCCTTTGCACAGATATCACACGTGCATTTATTCCGTTTTATTACCTATTTTTTCGGTATGCAGGACGTTTATGATGATTCTTTGGTTGACGGTTACGTGCACACGCTAATCGAGTCCAAATGGAAGACAGTGAGTAATTTTACCTACGAGTTTATACTAACACAATTTGTTGTCTTAGTATAAATGTACGGTCCTTCCGAAAATGAGGATTCGACATCGATAATGATAATAATGATGCAAATAAGAGAACCCGATCTTTGCGCAGATGTCTGAACAGGATCAACGTTACATCGCATCTAGATACATTGGATCGACTTATCACCAAGAACTCGAGAGCAATCTCATGAGTTTTCTCGAGTTTTATGAGAATGATCTACCGATGTATTGTACTTTGCGTAGACAGTGCCAAATGTATATGGATATTGCGGAAAGTACGTTATATTTTGATCAATAAAACATTTATTACGAATTTTCTTTTTTACGAAAGGTGAAGGGACTCGTGGGATGAGAGAGAAGAAGGCCGAAAGAATGTATTATTTATAATTATTATAGACATGAAAAATGAGAAGCATATCCTCCCGTTGAATTTTTTTTCAACTGTTTGCAACGCGTGCGAGAGGCTTCCTAGTAGTGTATGCTGCAAAATGAGTCGATATAAGGAAAGAATCATTTTACACAATTAGTGGCAGTATGTAAATTTCCAGTCAGTTACGTTAAGCAGGTCGTAGCTACATCGTATACATGTTTACGAAGGTTGCGCGTGAGTCGTTGTAATAAAAACGTTTCTGGATTAAGATCAGAGCGTTCGCATCTTCGTTAAACGAGTCCGCGTCTACGCGATTCCATCCGTAGGTCAAGTTTAACATTCCGCCGAGTCGTTTCGTAACGGCGCGGCGGCTCGCGCAATGTCGTTTCGCCTACGCTCTACGCCTTTCGCGAATGCCAATGTAAAATATCGGTACAACGGAGAGACGGACAATATCCGTTTTGTAATCGAAGATACTCGATACGCTTCGGATCTATAATTTCGACGCGCGGGCTTTTTGTAGAATTTTTTATTTATTTGAAAAAAATATCGGCTCGCGATCGTCTGTTACATAATATTTATTCGCTGCTCTCTATACATTACGCTGGCAATTATTTTCTCTTTTTTCCTCTCCTCTCAAAGCTTTTCCTTGAACCAACACATGTGCCACGTGGCACGGTCTGTTTATTGCGGATTTCGTCAGTTTTTCTGGTTTATTTCGGCGAATAAATCTTGGTGTTGCTACGCTTTTGAAACTTGTCCAAAATTTCGCGGATCTCGAGATCCGGTCACGGTCGTGCTACTTTTAGCTGCTGGCTTGCTTAACCTTAGACGATCGTGTAGCTACAAAAAGCTATAAAAACTTTTTACAGCTCATCACAAATAAAATGAAACGGAAACCGACTCTCGGTCACGAATATCGCAAATAACCCAGATTATCACACTTGATAGTTATATTATAATATAAACGTACATCGGTAGCTCTGTGAGAGCACTCGACGCTCGCGCACACGTGTCCTCTATTAGATACAGCTTACACTTTTCATGGACACGGCTCTGTGTTGTAACGAGAAATCGTTATGTTGAGAGAAGCATACGCCGACGTATCACGACGTATGCCAGCGAGCGCATTATACAGAACAGGACAGCACTTGCATTTGTCACTCTAAAATGGACCATATTCGCGGCACGTCACAATGAATCATTTTCCCTTTTGTCGCTGTAATTACCATTTTGTTGCTACAATGCTATAACGCTGTTGGAATCTTACTCACTCGTGGTCGTTGGTCATCTGGGCTCAGAGACCGCGTCGAATGAAGGAACAAGTCGAATGAATTTTCGAGAATCGGGATTCGACTCTTTATACACACCCTCTACAAAACTATGTCGCTTTAATTGAATGCTTCTACAAAGTATTGGCTATCTTCATAATGCGCTGCTGTATTTAACAGCGTTTTTGTCCAGGAAAACATGACATTTTTTAGATTTCATTTGTATATAATCGGTAATTATCAATTGTGGGGTACTTTAAGAAAAGGAAGAAATGAAACTCTCCGCGTGGGAGGGTTTTAAAAGCCTCGATAAACCATAAAGTTACAAAATAATCCACAAAATGGTCAAAATGGCTGTACCAATGTAAAAGTACTATAGATTGTGCTCCACATTGCACATCCTTGTGTTATATCGAAATAAAATTGCATCTCGTCTCTTTGTCATTTGACTTTTTCGTTGACTCAGAATACACTTTCTTTTCATAAGGGCGACATGCTGAAGTCTTACCCCACACGATATCCTACCAGCAGAGTTGGTGCCGGTACTCGAGTGATTCGCTTGACGGTGAATCAGGAAGCGGTTCTTCAAGAGCAGTTTAACAGATGGCCAAGAGCACCTCACACCGCGGATGTCGTACTTCTCGCAGCTGAGACGGGTCTTTCAGAGGCGGATGTTGAAGTGAGTGAACACATATCGAGAGTACGTACGTAAATATATAATAAATATAGGAGAGATAAATAAGTGAGCGAGAGAGATAATCTCGGACGAAACGAATCGAACGAGTCAAGTTTTACATCGACAATAAAGATACATTGCAGCCTTTGGCTTTTGTTCCAGGGATGGTACGCTATCAGGTTGGCTCAGTGGCGGAAAGAACAGGGTCTTGGCGGGAATACGTTGGGCTTGCATTGATCATCGCGCGCGCGCAAGACTCAATCTCACCTTTGTACCTGAAACTCTCACATGTATACGATGACATAATAGATATAATAGATATAAGATAGACTAACGACAAGTTATGCGCAATGTACCTTTCTTCTTTAAAAAAACTGCTTATTTAAACAGGATCTTAATATCTCATTGTTCAAAGTTTTATTTCATTATTTATTAATTAAATGTATATAACGGAATAGGAAAGCCTTCCTTCTCACGCCCGTGTGCGGAAAGTAAATTAATAGTAACACGTACCATTTTTATATGTACAAACGCGTAACATTTATGTATGTATACATGATACGTGCGAAAATACTTGCGAACGTTCAATATTTTCCTAAGCAACGGAAGATTATTGCAAGAAGGTTTAATTAATAATAATTCTTTTACTAATATTAGTAAGTTATTTATTAGATTTAATCAAAATTAGATTTTCAATTAAATAGCAATTGAATGTAAAATTAAATTTAATGTTTAATTGAAATAATGCAATTTAATTACATGGGTATTACTTCCACGCGCGTGAGTAATCATTAAACGAGAGAGGGAGGGAGGAAGAGGGATGGGGAGAAGGACAGAGAGAGATGGAGGGGGAAGGGAAGAGGAAGGGGAAGACGAGAGATCCTTATAATGTTTTGAAGGTAAAATCTGTCACATCGTTTATATATTAAAGGAAATTCAAGGTTCATCCAATGGCCAGTCTATGTACAGAAATGTTTTATTCTTAAATTATGCACAAATTGCAATCAATACAAATGTATCTGAAACAAGCAAGTTGGGGGATATCTCAGTTTTTTGGCTGCCATAAGAATATTCAGATAAAATGACAGCTGTTTTGTTAGGTGTCGATATATTGCATCAACCGCCATGTGTTTTGCAAAATTCATGAGACACGTCCGATTAGTTGTTGTCATATCCGGAAGAAGAAACAACTGTTTTAAATTGATAACTAATTTTTAATAATGTTGATAATCAATTTAAAACAATTGATCATATCTATTTTATAGCTTAGTATAGTAAAGCTAGTTTATTTGTTCAGACATCCACATTTCGACTAAGTAGTATTATAGTAATAAAGGTATGCGCTAAGTCTGCACTTTAGCTAGATATCATAAAACATGTATCATTCCTTCTCTCTGGCACATCATACATTGGTATTACTAAGTATACGTTTACTTTCTTTTTAAATCATGCGAAACAATGCAGAAACAAATTCGATATCGAATCCTAAAGTTTGATATAGTATGCTTAGACTGTAGTAAAAAAAAATAATAAAAAAAAAAAAAAAATTAAAAGAAAAGAAAAAGAAGAGAAAAAAAGAAAGAAAAGACGCTAAATTACGTGAAGTGTATTCGGAAATAAAAACCGATTCCTTGTGCACATTTGACCGTGTTAGATTCGAACAAGTCATTTTCGCAATCATTATGATGCCATTAATCAACACTCAGCTTTGAAACGTAAAAATCTAGTGTTGTTAAATAACTCTACTAATAATCGTAAATCAAAAACTCAATTTCCTCAAGTAAATAGAAAGGAACATCATTGGGAACACCTTTGAACCAGAATTTCTTGAAGCTGCCACCTACCATTGTTACGATTAACAACGGAAATCCATTTTCCTTGTACCGCATCGAGTTGCATCTTAGTTATGTCGCATTCGTTTCGATTTTCATAATCATCTCTCCGATAGCATATCAGAGACAGAGAGAGTGTGTAACGAGCGTTACGTCAAGTAATAAAGTATCAAAGCAACAATATATCTCTTTTACTTCAATACAGAATATTCCAGCGAAAAGTACGTTAAACAATTTGCCCATCTGATTCCGCTTGCTATTAAGCTAAACTAAATAAACTCGATATCGAAATGATATTAGAATCACACTGCGAGTACCGAATTATATATGTTGTAAGTACTGTGAGCGACATACCTAGATGAAAAACCTATCCAGAGCGATAATTGACGTACGAACCGCGATTATCCAGCCTAATATTGGATCGTTAAACGTTAACGAGTGACCAAGGTGTACCGTACGGTACATCCGAAGCACTGCCACATAAGTTAGGAGCTTGGTATAAAAATGAGGCACAGTTTCACAATCAGGGAATCCTTCTTACCAAATGCTACTCCTCTATCTCCCAATGAATGTATCCGTATATCAAACATGATAGTGTAATTACCATCATTAAACTAAACCATGCATGGATATTAATATTATGTGTCCTTAAAGTGTGTTTAAGGAGAATGACAATTTCTTAAACAACTGTCGTATTCTTACGTCGGTAGCAAACAGTCTTAACAACGAGCGTAGACTAATCATGTCGCGTTCCATAATCGTGTAGTTCTTGCGTCGGTATGCGTCATGTTACGTGCTGGGAGTTAATAGCCCTCCTCATCAGGTGTAACGTAGCAACGTTAATAACGATTGACGACAATGCAACGTGGTTGTTTAACCACTGGTACCATTAACCAGAGCTTCTTTAGGCTTATTGCTCTGTTGCATACGAGGAGGACGAGACCGATGTTCTCTTTGACCTTTAGGTCCCTGCGAACTGTTGTTAGACATGGATACGTCGTTCGCGGGTGTTCCTTCCTTGCTATTCATGGTCGATTGGTCGCATGGGCCGGCATTACTGCCTAAACAAATGTATAGATTAACTCTGAATGTTTTCGTATATACAAGTGGGCGCGTCAGCCTATCGATCGAGCAAAACGAATATGAGAATACTGTCTCTTTTGCCCAGTAGAAAACACTATTTGTCTGTACAACCGATCGTCCTAAAGAGATAACGACACTATAGTGATGGAGACGAGAGGATAGGCCTACCTGTCTGGCTAGCACTCGTGGGCGTTGAGCTTCGTTGCCGCGAGCGCCGAAGTCGTCTTCGTCTTACTCCTTTAGGTCCTCCCTCCACACTCGATACTGACTCTATACATACACAAACCATTGTGACCATCTGTCGAATCCATCTCACAAATGACTTGACCATAAATAGCATAAAGACTGCACCGCATACGTTAGTAGCATGCAATAGAATATAAGTTATGTAAATTTGACAATAATATTAAATGTTAGATGGTCACAAGAGTTTGCTGCACATTACATGCTCAAAGCATTCCGATAAATCACACGTTATTGTCTTTAGGACGAAACGGTTATGAAAGGCACTGTCATCAACACATGTTTCTCTCTCTCTCTCTCTCTCTCTCACACGTACGCGCGCGCGCACGACCAATAAGTATTATTACCTCTATCAATGCTTGAAACGTCTTGGCTGTCTAAAACAGTGTCTTCGTCATCGGTAGTACGACGACGTTCGTCTCTACGATCTCTACGTTGGGTTGGAGGACGACCTTGTCTGCCACTCATATACCCTGAATTACCGGCACCTCCCTGATGACCACCTCTCGGCGGTAAATCTCGAACGCGATCTTCACTGCCGTCCAAAGTATCTCTACGTAATCCTAAAGAACGCATGATTAATCGTTAGAATACACGTAGACAAGATTTTACTTGCGTTTCGTATTGTTTGTGGACTAACTTATCAGACATATCGGCCTAATCAGAGCCGAATTCAAGACAAGTGGTCAATTCGTTCTCTCGACAACTTTTATAAAACGTAAATTTTATGTTGCACGATTGAGTTTACATTTTAATATTTTGATTGAGGCACGATGCCGAATTCTTACAATTCCATACGTCGTGTTTTATAATATTACCGGCATTATGTCTAGTAGGGGCTCTACCCCGAGAACCGCGTCCACGAGACTGGCCACCGCGTCCGCCACGACCGCTGATACCCTCTTCGGGTCCTGCAACCATTCCCCGTCTTGTGGGAGGAAAGCTGGGCATCGGTCCTGTAGTCGATCCATGCATGCTTCGTAGTTGTTGATCAATTTCCAATTTTTCTTGTCGGAGTTGCTCTACTTCCTATAGTATAAAGTACCACGCGATATGATAATCCTCCAATCAAATTCAATTTTCACGACTCTTTTCTGCGATATCGGTTTTATATTTCAGAGGATCGGTGGAGAGCATCGACATATAGATATACCTTTAAATGTGCCAAATGGTATTCCAATAGAACTTTGGCATTGGCGATGCTTTCGACAGTGCCAACAAAGACGAATGGCACCTGACCTTCTTCTCGTGGAATCGTTGGTTGAGGTTCGTTGTCTCCTTCTATTTTTACTCTTACCTGAAATGTGTAGTTATTAAAATTGCGCTTTGAACACAGTAATATGAATTATTAGTATGAGATATACGCTTAAAATTGTATTTCATATCCATACCATCAGTTTTCAGTCACTGGCGTTTGTCATTTCCATCAATAGACTTGTCGATCAGTCTGTGAAAATTTGCTTAAATATTCTTTACACCCTTTATAATCCCAAGATATAAATTGATTTTGAAAAAATAATTTTTCTCTCTATATATTTCTACCTTTTCTCAAATAATATCTTCTAAGTGATATATATCGCAATCGCATATACCATTATATCAAGTATACGTGACAATTGTACCGTGTATTTACGATTACGTTTTTTAGATATGACTGTGAACAAATTTAGAGGTCGTATTTTTTTCTCTTTACTTTCAATTTCGACATAAGTATATCGTTGCAAAAATAACTTTTTTCTCTACAATACCAGTTACAAGTATCTTATGCATGGAGAAAAAAAAACCATTTCTTTCTCAATGAAAGGTTTATAATATTTCCGTGTAAAACAAAACAAAAGAAAAGAAAGGAAAAACACTCGTACATTAAATTAAATTATCTCATTCCCTATATAATATACATATTCAATACAAATACTATTACATTAGAAAGTTTTCATCACAAAATGTTCTTGTTATTTATGACACAAGTAAGTCATGTCATATATTATTATATCCAATTAATAAGTTTCCAACAAATCAAATAGATTGTAAGAGCATAAAATTTTTAAATGGTATTCATTTCAAACATATTTGATGACAAAAAACAAATGCATGGACATGGAATGCATTTGTACTTATGCATCCAGTGTTTGCACGATGCACATGTACATTAAGGTCCATATACACAATGCACACTTAGCGTCAAATGTGGCTCTATGTGATTATCAGCCTGTGATAATGCCGAATGCAACTTTGAAATCTGAATATAGATAAATAGCAATGTATGTATGTTTGTATGCATGTATGAATGAATGATTGACTAAACTGGATGGAATAAAATCACAAACAATAGGAAATGACATACTTACTTTATCAATATGTATATTCCCACTCGAGCCAGTTGTTATCTACCGAGAACAGACAAGGTATATGTCATATATAACCTAATCCCTCATAAATTATAACTTCCATTTTCAATTGAATGCTATATTAATTTTGACTATAGAGTTCTCAAATATATGATTAGTCATCAACGATCCGACATGTCTGTATATGTTGCAAAAGAGAGATGTGCCTATAAATGACCGTTACGCTTCAAACGCGCATTAGAAATTTCAGACGATTGTTACATACCCTGAGAGATAAACATATATCAGTAGATGTAGAGGATCTGTAAAGTATTACATGTAATCTAGGTAAATCTAAATTTGACAGTTTTAACAAAATCATACTGTATCAACTGAAAATGAAAATTGTTATACTTATAATATCATCTCATATTCTTAGATACTATTAATTGAAAAAGGAGTCCCTACCTGAGGGAGATTAATTCTGAAAATATTAATAATAATATTCTACAGAAGTATAGGTTCTATGGCTAACTAGATTCTATATTCTATTAATTAATGATAAAAATAATGATAAAATATACTTACTACACCACTTTTGTCGACAATCTCTTGGATAATGCGGCCATTTTTCCCAATTACTTTTCCTACCAACACCCGTGGGACTTGTATAGACTCCTCGCTGTATTCCAGCATAGATCGAGCTTTCTTAACAGCTTCATGCGTCTGTGATTGAGAAAGAAATCTGGTAAGCTCTGTACATTACTTCAATATTATGCAACAAACATGGATATGCATACGTTTCAGATGTGAAAACGAGCCAATTTTTATAAAACAATACTTTCAATGCAAACAATACAAATTTTTATCATTACCTCTCCATATATCTTAAATGTGCATGAATTTTCTTCTAATTCTATATTTGTAATGCCATCAACTTTTCGCGCCTGTTGAATATTTGCACCGTGAGCACCAATAGCTAGTCCCATCAGATCTTCTCGAACGTTAAATTCGTCGGTATATCTAAAAAAAGGTAAAAATAAGACAAATTTTTTATATTCCACATTCTTTTTACACGATCTTGTTACAAGAAAGTTTCCAAGATTTTAAATAAATTAAAATCAAGATTTGAATAAAATTTAAATTTTTTTCAGATCTTCCCTCACTCTCCCCCTCCTCGCTCTATACATATAAATTTCCAAATTAGCTTAAAAACAATATGGGAGAGATACTTTAGTAGATATAATTACCTTATAATTATTCTACAATATACTCTTTGTTGTAACATGCTATAATATATTTATATAACAAGGAAACAAAATTTATGTCAATGGCTTGCATTTTGGCAGATAAAAATGAATGTATTACTCGAAACTGTATCTATATCTGTAAAAATGGCAATTTTGTACTTCTGTCCGATTTGAATTTTCAACTAATGCAATAGCCATGCAACGTATGTAAATATGTATATTTAGAAACAAGTGGAAATACTTTTTAAGCAATGTCTTATGTTACAATCAAAACAGCCTATATAATTAATTAAAATATTAGATATAATGTTAATTTATACATCACATGCAATTAAAGTACGTCGTAGACATACATCATATGTTTTGTGCGTGCGTGCGTGCGTATGTGTATGTGTGTGTGTGTGTGTGTGTGTGTGCATACATACATACATACATACATACATACATATATACATCCACACCCACATATGCACCTCCCCCTACAGACACATCCAATTCAATTCCACATCTACCCATACAACCCTATCCACCCATACGCGCATTCTAATGTTTATTTTTTATATATATATATATATATATATATATATATATATATAATGGTAAAAAATTCTAAAATTACATTTAGCTTATAATACAATAATCACATTATCATTTTATATTAAAGTAAAAAAAAAAATAATTATCAAGGTTTATCTTCTTAGAAAGGGAAAGAGAGAAGAAGGAAAAAAGAGAAGAAGCTACTATTAGCGATCGGATTATAACATTGTTTAAAAAAAGTAAAATTATTTAATTGGGATATGTCGAATAAAGTATTTCAAAACAACACGTTAACGTTACCTACAACTAAAGTATGCAATATTCTTTCGATTGACACTTAATTGATGCTTTTTTCATAATTTTTGATGCTCATCTTGTATATATATCTTATATAAGAATACATATGGGATAGAGCCATCATTTATGAATATATGTGCAAGATATGGGATTATATCAGTGTTTCTCAAACATTGGCAGGCCAAGTTTCCGACGTTCTTGAGAACAGATAAATAATAAAATTAAGAATCTACATAACAGTGTGTAAATAACAGAAAATGAAATCGGGAACCGATCACAGCTACACGTATATATTTGTTGGCTACTTCACCAATTACGTAAAATCTTACTACACAGCACATAATGGAGAAAGATATAAATAATTGTCTTATATCAGTGAATTTGAAGCACATGGATTTCAGTGAATATACTACACAACGCTGAAGCATGCACGTTTAAAGTGTAGATTCATTTTTTGTTCGAAAAATGTAACAGTGTATTTTGTCATACAATAAGCTAAACTTAATTCTAAACCACGCTGCTGTGATCTCACCTTGAATTTGTTTTCACTCCTGCCTCAAAGTCTGAGACACGCTGATATATAAAGTTTGAAGATCTAAATTTGCTGAAATGAGAATGGTGTAACTCAGTGAAAACTCATTATAAGATGGCCCTATCCTATGTCCTTGCCATTCTGTCTGTTTGCTCTTGATTAATGCATGCAGACACTTGCATATAAAGAAAAATTTATCTTTCAAGTTACGTAAAATTTCGTCGCAAATTTCTTTCTATACACACACGCACGCACCCATACGGATCCACGCCGTAACATATATTTGCATTTCATGCACACGTACGCACACCTTATTAGGATATATACCGAGCTAGATTGTTATTGATTTACGATACTTCAATACAATAATAGAGATGTAGCTTATTATCCACACACACGCACGCGTGCGCATTAGTGTTTTCTAACGATTAATTTTACTATAAATTATTTAATATATTAAATATATATGTGTATATGTGTGATGTGTGCGTGCGTGCGCGCGTGTACACACACACACACGCGTGCGCTGCGAAATTATCGTTATAAAATATATCGAACAAATGTATATGTACGTGAGTGTATCCTTGAGTGTCCTATCTGCCATATGATCTTTCGGATATAGATTCTTCAGTAAATTTGCTCCTCTAAAATGTCTTCTAAAAATCTTTCGTATATTCGAGATATTTCATATTATATTACATAACTGTTTATTTATTTTTTACGATTTTATACAATATTTTTATACTTTTAAGACCAAATGTTTATTAATTTTATTTATTAATAAACTTTTTCCTTATCGCGAAGTGTTTATCTATTAGAGCATTTCTTCTATCTGTCGGCTGTAATCTTACGGATAAAAGATCAAAGGTAGCATAAAAATTCAAGAAGTGATCAGAATATTTATATCATATGTACACACACACGCACACACGCGCGCGCGCATATATATATATATAATATACTTTGATATATCTTGATCCAAGGAATTTATCAGTTAGTACTGTGGAATACTTAGCAAACTTAGCAAAGATAGCATTCCCTCTTTAAAAAAATAAATGTTGGAATAAAACAATTATTAATTATTAATGATTGTGTCTGCAATGCATATGATCATGCTTAGAATCTAATATTGTTTTAGCAAAAGGTATCTGCCATAACGGAAAGATTAAATGAATTATAGTGTACATAAAATCTTTTTCGTACTTGTACCTGTTATAATAGAATTTCTCTTGTTATAACAGAAGAGAAATTGAAATAAACATAGTTATATACAAACCTTAAAAAGTTAAATTTGTTGAATATTCTATCTATATATATTTATAATAAAGATGAAAGGAAAAAAAGAAGAGAAATCAAGAACGGTAAACACTACTTATGATGTGCCTGTGTATACGTGAAGTTACGTGATATTAAAGCGCATATATCAATTGACGATTAGAAATCTTGTGATCTGATTTTCTGCCAGTAAATGCAAACCACAGACAGGATGGTAACCAGGACAGTACATGGACAAGAGCAGGTAAACAATCTCACAAGATTTTTTTTATTATTTACAAAAATAGAAAAGTGTTAATAACTTACCCTCCTATCGTTTGAAGTTTAGTGGACTCAAGTTGACGCGCTGCTTCTTCCGTTCTTTTCAATAGCAAAACCTACGACGTAGTTGTAAAAAAAAATAAAATGTACAATGAGTTTTTTTTAAGAGATATTTGAAATTGAAAAAATAATTCTCTTCGCTAATGATTAACAATCCAAAAAGAAAGGTATTATTTGACAACAAACTGGCTATATAATGTCTTTATTTGTATTCACGATGTTTTGATCATTGATTTTGGTCCTTTTCAAGTGAGGTATATTTTTTCACACAACAGTGTTACATACTAAAAAGAAAGGTGTTACAGTTTTAAAAATAACGCTACAATTTTATAATATATTAATTTACAACTTACAAAGGTGCGTCAAATAGAGTCAAAATATAAAATAATAAATAAAAAAGACCAAGATCAGTCTGTGCAAGTGTAAAAAGAACGTGTCAACGATTCGTTAAGACACGAGAGAAACAGAGAGAGTGGTAACAATTTCAACCGTCTTTCCGGACAAATTTAGAGTATACAAAAAATAAATAAATAGTTGAAACGTCTAAGTATGTTAAATAAATAGATACAAGCCAATATATGTTAGATGATAAATAAATAGATAAAATGTGCATATGTTAGATAATAACAGAATAGATAAAAGTATAAATAAAAATATAAATAAAAGTATAACTAAAATCAAATAATGCTTATGAGGCCATCATAAATCGCAATTGTTTTCAGTGTCTTTTTGTAAGTTAATAGCCGAATTGCATTAAACAGCATTTTTGCTACCTCTCTTTTTTTTATGTCCTTTCCTTATATAAAATTTTAGAGTTTTGCCAGTCGAATTCATGTGCGTAAGATATTCTATGTTTGCTCACAACTGAGGTTAAATTCGTGTTTCTTAATGTCATTTTGTTGCTCTTTTCTAAGCCGTGTTTCTAAACTATCTTTTTGTCTGTTCTATATAACAAGCATTACAAAGTGTGCAATCTATTTTATATACATATAAGCTCTGTCTATTTTAATAAGTTCAATGTATCTTTACTCTTTTTAACTATGCAGTTTAATTTCTTAGGGACCGTAAACAAAACATCAAAATTGATGTTCCTCAATACCCTTTCAATATTTTCACCATATTCTTTGCTATACGGGATAGTTATATACATTTTCTTGTGTCAAAATTTTTATTTTTATTATTATGTCATTGTTGTTTTTTCGATTCTGTAAATGTTTTAGTATTATTTGTCTTAGTTGAATTCGTTTATTAATTGTATGTGTCAGGTAACAAGGTTGTTAATATTTAGTAATATTTAGACGATGAAATTTTTTATCAGATAACAAAATAGCCCTCGACTAGATTTGTGATTATGTTTTTTTATATCTAAGCGGGTGATTAAGAAAGAAATTAATATAGCGTCCCGAGAAAGTCGGTTTACGGTGCCAATTTGTTATTAACTTGTAATAAAAACTGGGACGTCAAAATCTGAAAAGGCTCAAACGATAAGTCTCTAATGGCTGGTTTATGCTTCCTTAGTATGGGAACCCTAAACGCCCCATTCTACGTTATCAACTCTTGAGATTAAGATTAAGACCGAAGCATAAACCAGCCATAAGTCGTCCATTATTAAATCGGCCAAAATAGGGGAAAGTGAAGAGATCACATTGGGCTGCCGAAAATTTGTTCATAGAACAACCCTTCAAAACCAAAACTCGTAGAAAACAAGATCAAATCAATCGCATATAGAAACTGTTGCAAATTAAATTTTGTTACTTTCGAGATGTGGTCCCAACGTGTCTCAATTGCTTTTAAGATTAGTTCCTTAGGTATGTTGTTAAATAAAGCTGTGACGTCAAGAGATAAAAGAATTTCGTTATTCTGAATATGTATATTTTTTTATGTTTTCTGCAAAGGTCCACAACTGTCTTTAATGTGAGATTTTGGTTTCGAGACCGATTGCTCCAAGATTTCATGTAAAAACCTCGCTATATTGTATAACTGATGCAGATGCAATAATGTGCAAGGGAAACCCGTTCTTGTGAATTTTCGGCAGTCCATAGTATATCTCGGTAAGTAGCCGTTTGTACATTTTAATGATTTATAAGTGTGTTCAATGATTTTATTGTTCATCCACGTTTTAATTAAGTCATTATTTTGTTTTCTATTGCTTTCGTGGAATTCTTTTTAATTTTTTATAAGTGATTTCGTCGTTTAGTAATGTTTACATTTGTGTATGATAAACGTGTATAAAATAATAAAATTGTAGCGTTGTTTTTAAAACTGTAACACCTTTCTTTTTAGTATGTAATACTGTTGTGTGAATAAATATACCCTCACTGAAAAGGACCAAAAATCGAATGATCGAAAACGTCGTGAATACAAATAAAGACATTATACAGCCAGTTTGTCATCAAATAATATTCGTCTTTTTAGATATTTGAAATATTATAGATGTTTAAAAATTGAAGATGCAAAAAAAACTTTCAATATGTAAGAAAAATATTTTCAACAATTCGTTAACTGGTCTATATACATGCATATTATACATACATATAGTTGTAAACATATGTGTGTATATTTATAAATGTTTCTTAACAAATTATTATAGAAATACTTCGCTTATAAAAACGCTTTTCCTAATATTAATAAATCAATTTACCTTTTGCGATAAATTTCTAAAATGCATTTCTTGGAGCATGCTACTGTGACGATGTATATTTTCATGACGGGAGATGGCCAGCAGTACTCCTCGTTCAGGCACATATCGGCACACTGCCGCCCCTATCGCCTTTTGAAATTCCTTATGTGCATTGTCCATCTTTGCACTACAATTCAACACACTTGACTTAATTATTTCTTTCCGCTTAATAATATAAAGAATAATATAAAGAAAAAATATCCAAAGTAAATTTTGAATTAAGTTATCTATAATTCACTATCTATAATTGTATATCTAAAAATAAATACTTAAATATATTATAGTATATACTGTACTATAGATACTTAAATGCAACAAAAATTATTTTTCTCCTCTTTTTCAAAATATTTTTACTTACAATTCTCTGAGCTCTTCAGGTACTTCAATTTCGATCTTGTGAAATGTATTTTTATCAATAGGGGGATTTGGATTTTTGGCTCTCAGTCGCTCACTAGCTACAATTTCAGTATACGTGTACTCCCATCCCAAGTATTCGACTACTTGAAAACCTCCTTTACTCATCTGAAGAATATATAATTAAAAGATTCAACAACAACAAGAAACGAAGGAAAGAAAGAGACAATCTAATAATGCTAACTTATGTTTTTTGACAATTGCATTACACAAATATGTATTAAACTTTCAATATATATTAAACATTTATTTGTCATGTGTCAATATATTACTTTGCCTACCTTGATAAGCGCTTTCCACCAGCCCCACGCTTCTTGATCGTTAGATCTAGAGAATACTTCAATCTCCTGATTCTCTTGAAATTCTGTCTTGGAACCATCTTTTGGAGGTAGACGGACTTGAGCAAATGGAAATTTCGATTCGGGTTGCCAGCTAGAATGCGCATTTGACATTCAATTAGCTTGAGTTATACCATTATGCACATTATACATTTCACATGTAGTTTGTATATGTGCAAGGATCCTTCCTCTCCCCCCCCCCCACACACATACTTATATTTAAATAATACACAACTTTATTGCCATATATGTATATGTACCTATATGCATATATGTGTATATAAAATCATAGATTGTTTTAGATACATTACAGTATTATACTAAATACCCCGTACATATACAAAGTATGTATGCCATATTTCTTATTTTGTTGTACACGCTATATTAAAATTTTCAATTTTTCAATGTTTTACGATTATTATGATTTCTGTAATTAAGTCTTTTATCCTACTTATTTTATTTTGCTCATGACGTTTATACATCCTTTTCATTGACATTTAATATATAATGCAGAGAAAGACGAGGAATTATTAATGAGTTTGTACGATCAACAAATATGTTGTATTTATATAGCTGTAAAAAATATCAGAGGTATATAAATACAAAATTACAAAATACAAAATAATATATTCCATACCAAGAAATAATATGGCATAAAACTAGATTCGTCAATCATGTAAATTTTTAGCATTTTAAAACAAGAAACAAGTGAAATGTGGATAACTGTAAACCATAAAGTAAAGATGAAAGTAATGCAACACAGACGTAATATATTGTTATCAGTACAAAACATATTAAATTGCAAAAAAAAAAAAACACATTCTTGTCAAATGTAATGAATCAAGAGAGAAACTTACTCATTTTCGAAAGTTACCAAAACTTCATCCTCAAAGACATCGGTGACAAAGGCCTGAAAAAAGTTATACACGAAACATATAGCAAGTTGTTTTTGTAGAAATCAAGGAATCATCAAGAGTATAACGAGTAGTGCAGACCAATCGAATGTAAAATTGCGACGGTGCAAAGGGGGAAGACGGGTGAGGTGAAAGGAGATCGCGGGGAGAGAAACACCACGAGCGTTTACGGGTCCGCGTGTCGCGAACTTGGGATATCGCTGACGAAGCTTCCGAGGCTTCATAATAGTAACGCGCGCGCAAATGTGCAACGACGCGAGTCAAGGGAAAATCACGCCCTGTCAAACGAGACATGGCGTCGAAGGAAGCCGCGTTACTTGGCGAACATTTGAAGACCGTGCATTCGCGAAGTACGGGCTACTGTACCGCGAGATTACGACCGCACCGCGGCTCGCGGCTCGGCTTATCCATCGCCCGAAGTCTCCGTCTGCTTTTTTGTATACTTTTCACAGAACGAACCTTATAATACGCTCCGTTTTCGCCGCATACTTCGACTGTGAGATCCTCCATCTTGCTTTTGTGTGACGGTTCGGCTCCTTTGCGGCAGGCATGCCGAGAAGAGCGGGCACCCGCACGAGTTTGGGGGCTGCGAATTTCCCGTGCGCCAATCACGCGACTCTCTTCCATGACGCTGAAGCAGTATTGGGCAGCGTCGAGGCAGTATCGGGGCAGTGGTGTCAACTACCCAGCGTATCGATCTCTCGTGAAAGAAAACCCTAGCGCACTCTTTCCGTTCCTCTACTTTCTTCTTTCTTCTCTAGGGTTGCATTCCAAAACGTCTTATTTGAGAAAAATTTTACTCAATACTCTATGGCCTAGTTTACATCGTGCACTTGATACGCGTATCAAGTAGTGTATTTGAGTTGATCAGCCAATGGGCCCATCGTGCACTTGATACGCGTATCAAATAGTAAATAACTAGTACATTTATTCAGTTATTGGCTGATCAACTCAAATACACTACTTGATACGCGTATCAAGTGCTCGATGCAAACTAGGCTAATAGCTGAATAAATGTATGTACATACTAGTTATTTACTATTTGATACGCGTATCAAGTGCACAATGTAAACTAGACCACTATAGAAATTGAGTAAAATTCTATATATTAATTACTTCACATATGTATGCATTATCACTTAGTGTCTAATTCATGCTTGAAATGCATGCTGCCCACAATGCTTTTCTTGTTGGATTTTTAGGAAGCGTTTTATAATAAATCCTTTTTTGGAATTATTAAAACATTGTGGCACGTAACAATCCATCATCATTTACTTTTATTTAATTTCTTTTTTAATATATGATTGTAATAATCTTAAAACGTATAATTAGAGATCCTCAGGTATAATTAGGCCGGTATTCATAGTCGGATCTTATAATTAAGGCCGTCTTAAGTTCATCTTCAGATACTCTGTAGCCAGTGAACTGATTCGTACAGCATCTAAAGATTTTAAGACGATCTTAAATATAAGACCCGACTATGAATACCGGCCTTAGATGTCATAATATAACTTCGAATATAATGAAAAGTGCATAATTTCAGTTCATCCAAACTCTTCCAAAATAGAACATCTAGTAATTTGCTATAAAATGGTTGCACCAATCAAAAAGTGGACGTTATGTTTCCAGACTCTCTCTTGAGGGCATGGATCTAAAAAGATATGGATGGAGTCTATAGCAAGGGAGCTGTGAAATTTGCGGTAAGGGGAATGCATAGTGCTGTCTCTTTCTGTAGGTAACCTTCGGCTTTGGCTGCTTTCCTTTTAGAGAACACAGTCGACACTTCTGACACAAATCGACACACGTCGCTTTCCATTTACAATTTCATTCGAACTCAATCGACACTTTTCGACTCTGCTTGAGAGGAGAGTCGGAGTGTGCTTCTGACCGATTCTGAACAATATTAGAACGCATTCACTCTCAGTGTCAAATCTATGAACATACTTTGTACGTGAAATGTGTGTTCATAATTAATAAAATAAAATAATATAATAATTATTAATAATAAAAGATTACAATGGTAAGTATTATGTACTTTGTAATCGTAAATAACGATTAAGTACATTAATATTTATATTATAAAAATATATGTACATACTCTCAATTTGTTTACTATTTTTCTAGTTTATTTAAAACGAATTGTTAATTGCCCTTGGAATTATATCATTATTTTTTCTTACATTTGAAAATACAGTAATAACAATAAAACTCTATTTTTTAAAAATATTTATAATAAATATAATATAATATATTTACAGTATTTATAATGTACATATTATATATACATACATTTATACAATTTGGAAACACATCGTTTGAGAAAGTTTGAGAAATCTCTCTAGTTTAAGTAAATCTTATTAGGTTAGGTATTAAAAGTTCGTACACACTACACACACTGCGTGTATATCGCGTTCCATTTAACTGTTAACTTTATAAATACTAGAAATACTATGGATTCTCTCCATTAGGGTATCATACGGTGCTTTCCATCTAGCGACAAAAGTCGACACAAGTGTCATTCTCGGTGCTTTCCATCTAGCGACACAAGTGTCATTCTATCTTTGTTATTTATGAATGTTAAAAACAGATAGAATGATGCTTGTGTCGACTTGTGTCGCTAGATGGAAAGCACCGATAATCACACACTCAACTTGTACGGGATGCGTTATGCAGAATAGCTCTGAATGGCTGTTTTTATGACGAACGGTCTATCCCGCATGACGCATCACGCACCATGTGACTGCAAACCACGGACTAAGGAATAGAGGGACCGAGTCTAAAGTCCTAGTTTAGGCGAGAGGGGATGGTAACTCAAGCATGCGGGGGGGACTGCTTTCCGCCATATTGATGTAGCGATTCTCACACAGAGATCCTGTGTCTGTGACATGGTTACACTCGTGTAGTGGTGCCACGAGACATAACGAGTGACAAGCGTAAAGAGGTTAGGCGGTGATTTTATGTTTTATTATTGTTGTTATTGTTGTTTATTGTTGAAAAGAGAAATTATTTTACATCTAACAAGAGAATAAAATATATTAATTAGTTCCAATTCTTATTTCTTAATTCACGCATTAATTTATTCTATTCTTTTTATTTTTAAAATAAATAATTCCAATTTCTTATTTATAATATTTAATAATTATTCTATAACTATTTCTATTTTGTTTATTGTGCGCAGGATCTGACTTTCATTTCTCACACGTACGCAAATAGTGAGTTCTATGTGTGGTGATTACTAAACGAATATGGCGGCCCCCCCCGCCGCAAACGTGCCCCAC
Organism: Crematogaster levior; assembly: GCA_901521435.1. Lineage (NCBI taxonomy): Eukaryota > Metazoa > Arthropoda > Insecta > Hymenoptera > Formicidae > Crematogaster > Crematogaster levior. The sequence goes on from CABEGB010000749.1 coordinate 225,248, forward strand.
CGGTACAGCTTGTGCTCCGTCCCTCTATTCCTTAGTCCGTGCTGCAAACGCTTTGAAGCGCGTCCGAAGGAAAGCCATGATTGGTCTGTACGGTGCTTCAAAGAATTTGCAACGACTAAGCCGTCGTCTACAATGAGATTTTAAGCCTCAAGCTGTAAGAAATTGACCAATCACAGTTCAATTTGAGAAGAATAAGCGAATATGATTGGTTAATTTCTTATGGCTTAAGGCTTAAAATTTCATTGTAGACGCTGGCTTATGGATCGCACCATATAGCATACGTGACATGTACTATAACAACTTCTAGTGTTATAGTTATCCGAGTAGGGAATCTGAACCAGTGTTGGGCACGTATTATACATGCGGTATTATACATGGTATAATACTGGTATAATACTGGTATAATGCAATATAATACAGTATAATACAGTAATAATACAGTATAATACAGTAATAATACAGTCAAAATATGTAAAAAACCCTAGAAAATGGTCAAATGACCCAACCCTGATCTGAACGCAACCCTGGCAGTCACTAGCAGTCCTTATTGGTCACTAACAGGGGTACGTTCCAAAATCTTACTCGGGTGCACTATAATACTAGAAGGCATACGTGACATATACTATAGCAACTTCTAGTGTTATAGTCACCCGGGTAAGGTTTTGGAACGTAGCTCTGTATAATACTCGTGGATACTCGTGGACGTTCGTAGGTACTCGTGGGCGTTTGCGAGCCACTGTAACCTGGTTGAACGTTGAACATGTAACTGTCGTGCTGGAGCTGCAAATCGAAACATGACTCTGTGCAGTTTACGTTCGCGTGGCCGCTTCTATTTAGCCCAGCTCTCTGGTTTGCGGCTTAGCGACGCGCGTGACGTGCGTCAATGATTTCAATGCGAGGACGAGGTTGCTTTCGCGCATTATTTTCTGCGGTCGACGATGTCGGGTAGCAGCGATTCCGACGAATTTTTCGACGCGGAGGATGACTCGTTTCATCGTGCGTCACGGTAATTGTCACCTCCGTTTCATCCCCGATCTCCGCTGCGCGATTATGTCACGAATTGCAAATACATGACTGGCATCTTGCATGTATTTTTATACAAACGACTCATCGCATGCATTTTCGTATATTACATACAGTCGCACATACATATAGTCTTATCGACCGTGTTTTTATCGCGCGTGATTGAGTGGATCGTGTCGACACACAGGACTCCGTGTATACGAATATCGTGTTGACATGGGCTTCGTTCCGATATTTACTGCCAGTACTGAAAATCTATAGTGTATGTGACGCAAACTATAGATTTTCAGTACTGGCAGTGAATCGGAATATCGGAACGCAGCCATGGTATCTTTTCATCCTCTATACACACTCGCACATTTCAGCGTAAAAAATGTATGTTTTACGTGGATTTTACATGGATAATGAGGATATCAACTGTTGCAATTGTCATCTTTAAGACTAAAATGTTTAAATCGTACAGCAATAAAAAATAATCAAAGTTGACGCATCTACTTTTAAAAATATTTATGAGGAAGCTACGAGGAATACAGCTATCTCGCTACATCGTATAAAGCTTGCGATTAAACACATTACAAGTGAATGAAGGCGCAATGACAAGGCGCAATTTATTAATTATATTAAATTTTTATTTTTATTTTTTTGTAGAAAAGCTAAGCATCGCGATTCTACCAGTGAAAGTTATGCTGCAAAAACACTAGAAGTTTGCAAACAGGAGGATGATTGTGTCAAACCTGCTGAACCAAAATTGATTATCGAACCAAAGAATCGTGTGTCCGCAGATTGTGGGCAAAATAAAGAAAAACTTGTGAGTATTTTGTTATCAGTACTTGATATATGAATGTGTGCCAACATACATCGTGCACATTGGATTTTTTAGAAAAATTGAAAACAAAAAAATTGTTATTAAAAAAAATGGGATAATTTGAAATATTCGTCTAATCTTATGGTCTTTTATATGAAGTAAGATATATTTGCCTTTAAGGAAGGCAAACGAGTGAGCAAATTTTAATATACAATATATTTAGGATGAAGATGGTAGAGAATCCACCACAGACAAAATTGTAGGCAGAAGAAGATTTCGTGAGCTTCGACAACGTATGCAAACAGAAGATGACGATATTCCGATTAACAGTTCTCCTCCGGATAGTCAGACATCTTCCATCGAGGGTGTTTATCCTACTCCTTCAACAAAAACGACCCATCCGTTCAGAATTATAGAGCACGACACTCTTAGCTTACAAAGTATGACCTCTTTAGGGCGAGTGGGCCGAATTCTGGCGGGAGCCGCAGATAACGCTTCTGGCGTACTTATATCTGGTATATCCCAGTGTCCCCCTCCTGCCGCTCTTACTCGCGAAGGTCAGATGTCCTCCGTTGTTAGTATTCCAAGCAAAGACGAGGACACAACTAAGGTGTCCCAGTCTTCCAGCGTCCTTACGTTATCAGGGGATGTTCTGCAGGAATCCTCTGTTAACGGTAGATTTAATTATGCTTCTCATTCGCAAAGTGACAAGACTGTTATGCTTCAAGAACCCGATGTCATTGCTAGTACAAAGAATAACGGAAAATCGATGGAAGATGTCGCGGTGACTGGCGTACCCGTTGCTCCACCGCGTCGTAAAAAGAAAATAAAAACCTGTACACCGGGTGATCTCGCTGTAAGATTGATCATCTTTCTATTATATTGTAGATTAATATAATATCTAATTCGCAAATTAATTTAAATTACGCAATTTCAGCCTGAGGCACTTGTTCCCGCGTCGCCGCTTCCAAGTCCAGCGAGTACTATAGAATCGATAACTAGAGAATTTGAGCACTCTCTCGATATTCGATCCGCGACGAAAGGCCAATATGTCGTTAAGCCGCAAGTAAATATTCCTCTTTTCAATCATTTGCAAACGAAATAATTTTGTTGGATATCTCATTAACAGCAGATTATTCTTGTCAATTCTTTTACGCGCGCACACACGTGTGTGTGTGTATATATATATATTTTTTTTTTTGCTAGGATGAGGATAAATTGAAAGCGGAAGGTCCGTCTACCGAAGAACTAGAAAGGGTAGAAAGAATGAAAGCAGAACTGCTTAGTCGATCGAGTGAAAAGTCTAGTAGTCCGTTAGGATCAGCGTCGAGCAATAGTATTGGCCGTTATTCTCTAGGCCCGCATAAGCTTTCGGGCGTGAGTCCACAAGGTTCCAAAGAAAGGCGTAAATCTGCCGGTGATCAAGATATGGTCAAGCAATTAAATATGTTTGTGAGGACCAGGACGGATTCCGGCAAGCGTCTTACCGATATGGTTTGTCAATTGGTTATTCTAAATGCAGATATTAAGGATATTATAATGGAACGATGTTTTCAAATTCACCATTTGTACTTGCAGGAAATTCTGGAACAAGTGCCTGTAACAAATTTAGATACGGGGGAACAGGTGCCATTAAGTATAGCGGAAGATAAATTACCACAGTGTATCAATCCTTTGTCATTGCACATTATGAGACTCACTAAATCTAAATACATAAGCAATTCTAGTCTGGAGAAAGAGAAAGAGAGCGATGAGGAAAGCGTGGATAGTAAAATGTCTAGTATACCTCCAGATGAAGATGTATCCACAGACAGAGTTCGTAAGCGGACACAAAAATTGAAACGATTTCTGGGATCTACTGTAAAAAAGACGATGAATAAAGCCAAATCCATTGCGCAAGAGGTGTCACACGCGAGACATAAAGAAGACGTCATGGACATAGTGGACGAAGTCTATCCTGGTGAGCAACAGTATATAAAATTGAAGGCATCGAACAGCCACAAAGGTCCATACGAATTTAGTTGTCTGCAGCACGTTCAAGATCTTAGCGGGGAACACGTAGGACCCGTTTGGTGCATGAAGTTTTCAGCTTGCGGCCGACTGCTGGCCACCGCAGGACAAGATCGCGTTTTAAGGATCTGGGTTTTACGAGACGCCTTTACGTATTTTCAGGATATGAGAACCAAGTATAACGCGGAGAAAGTCAGCCCTACTCCTTCACAAGAATCTTTAGTCTCGCAGCAATCCATGGAAAGCAATCCTAACGTCGTGGCTAGTGCCGAGATAGAAGGAACAAAAAGTCCGTTCATGCCAAAGCCTTTTTGCACATATACCGGCCATACCTCCGATTTGCTCGATGTCTCGTGGTCTAAGAATTATTTCGTTTTGTCCTCATCAATGGACAAAACTGTAAGGCTTTGGCATATATCTCGCAAGGAATGCCTATGTTGCTTTCAACACATCGACTTTGTCACCGCCATAGTATTCCATCCACGGGACGATCGATACTTTCTCTCAGGATCGCTGGACGGTAAATTACGTCTGTGGAATATTCCAGATAAAAAGGTCGCGGTATGGAACGAAGTGGACGGGCAAACAAAGTTGATTACCGCGGCGAATTTTTGTCAAAACGGGAAATTCGCAGTTGTTGGGTCGTACGACGGTCGTTGCATATTTTACAATACCGATCAATTGAAATACCATACTCAGATACACGTCCGATCGACACGAGGGAAAAATTCCACCGGTCGCAAAATCAGTGGAATCGAGCCTATGCCGGGGGAAGACAAGATATTGGTTACATCGAACGACAGTCGCATTCGTCTGTACGATCTAAGAGATTTGAATTTGTCTTGCAAATACAAGGGTTACGTTAATGTCAGCAGTCAAATTAAAGCGAGTTTTAGCCCAGACGGACAATATATAGTTAGTGGTTCTGAAAATCAGTGCATTTATATTTGGAAGACCCATCACGATTATTCCAAATTTTCTAGCGTTCGTAGGGATCGAAATGATTTCTGGGAGGGCATAAAGGCACACAATGCTGTAGTAACGTGTGCCGTATTCGCACCGAATCCAGACAGTATTATAAGGCAAATCGAAGCGAGAGAACAATGGGAGAACAAGGAGGAACAGAAAGGCGTGGACAGTTCCAATATAGGTGTCGTAGATCCTGTCGTCGAGCAACGCACTAAAGGTTGTGGAGGTCACGTTCTCGTGAGTGCTGATTTCAATGGGTGTATAAAAGTGTTTTTAAACAAGACAAAACCGAAGCACAGCTCCCTACCGGCATCTGCACTCGCGTAACGTAACGTTATCTACGAATCTACGTAGTAGTAATCAAGAAACTAACGTATGTACGAGTGTATTCTCGTGTGTGATCGCGCTCTTTTGCCTTCTTGTGTCGAATGAGAAATAGAGAATTGCATACATTTTTTCCTCAAACGATAAATATGTTCAACGTCAAATATGTACATTTCATCTTCGTACGCCGTGTGAATAGCTTTTAGCGATTTTGTGTGCGTGCGTGTGAGTGTGTGTGTGCATGTATGTGTATATACATATATTTAAAATGACAAAAATTTTTTTTTCTTGAAATTGTGCTTAAACCTTTAAAAACAATTGATATCTGTCAATTCTAAATGTAATATACTCTAATGGGGATATCGCATTGTAAATTTTATTTTAAAAGAAAGTTTTATTACGTCGGGTGAGACAAATTACTTTCATAGTTTGAATGTAATGTTTCCTTCTTTGTTAACGGATGTCTAAAATTTTTTTTATTTTCTTCGTATCACGACTCGACACAGTGCTGGTTCACTGTTACCAAAAAGAAAAAAAGGATAAAATTACTAATATTCCAGAATAGAGATATATCAAAATTATGTCATAGGATTATAGCGATAAATCGTTAATGAGGATACGTTACAAATTTCGAAATGTTCGTATGATAAAGACACAATGAAGACAAGAGCACCTTGGTGAAAACGAAGTATAAAAAAGGGTATACGGATGATAATAAAATATTCTAGAATAACTCCTTAATTCGCAGATCTCTAAAAGTCACTTAATTATTTATCGCGTAGTGAAACGTTAAATAGGAATCGTTATGATTTTTACAAGTATCAAATTAGATTTTGCAAAATCTTAATGTTTTTTAAATTGCGTTCAATTTCTTGTCGAACATAATAGTTAAGTATAAGGTAGCGTAATACATCGAAGACAATATCAAAGATGTTTTAAAATTAAAATATATATCATGGTTGCCTTTTTTTTCTACGAATGTCCTATATACTTTAGTAAGTGTAATAAAACGCCATACCTTTATCATGAAATTTTATCGTAACACATATGAGACGCGCTACAATTGTGGACATTGCGCTATATACATATATGCGTCAATTATGCCACGATAAGCGCGCATATATAGTTTATACTTCGTACATTGATATTTTACGTAGAAATTGTTATATGCTCACGATACTCGCTGATTTAGAATTTAATATTGTAGAATACGCTACATTGGATCGAAGCAAAATGTGTACTTTTGTGTTCTGCCAATTGTAAGAACAGAAATTATTACTCGCGCGCGTGTGTGTGTGTGTGTGTGCGTGAACGAGTGAATGTGCGCGCGCACACACACACATAGAGATCGCGCGAAAGGAGCATTTTCTTTGTTTCAGATTATGCGCAGAATATTTGTCTTATCTTTTTCCAAAATGCTGCAGTTTTATATATAACTTAAAAACATTCATAAAACATCGAAACATTCAAATCGGAACAAGTTTATAGTCACAATTGTAAAATGATTAAAATTTGCAGTAGGTATGAGTTTTACATTGATGATAGTTGATGATGGTTCATGATAGTATAAAATATGTTTAAATTGTATTATGATTATCGTGTAAGTATGCAAGGAAGAATTGTAATTATTATTTTGTGTAAATGCAATTGTAAATATAATAATGGATTGATATTGTTGTCCTGATAATGTGGAAGTATTCAACAAACCAGTCAAATTTAAATAGAAGGTCAAGAAAACGTCGATAAATATTTAGTTTGAGCGACCATCTTAGATTTTGATAACAATACATTTAATTGATGTATTTTTATGTAAAAACAAAAATTCAAAAGACAATCGTGATTTCAACAGCAGAAATTAAGCGTTAAAGTTTTATTTTATTTTTTTTAATTAAATTTAAAATATATGGCAAATTTATATTAAGACATCAAATATAAAGTGTCAAGATTCTTGACACTTTACGACACTTGACAGATGAGTTCTTCTTTGTTGTTCTTCTCCACATTGCGACATCGAGAATGAGATTTCCTCCTCAATATTATCATCGTTGAAAGCATGCCAGATGATGATGGATAAGTATGTGTCAATTTGTGTCCGTTTTACGAATAATACTACTGAAAGATATTCTATCTGAATCACCTGTGCGAATCAATTTGCAATATGAGTAAATACATTACAAACACAGAAACAAATCAGACAAGTATAACCAATACAATCATACGATTAAAAGACACACTTCAAAAATCCAATCATCACTTTCGAACATAATTTTGCATAATCTGAAAGGAAATTCTGTTAACTTGAAAATAATTCGAGATCGCCGCGATGGTTTAAAGCGTATTCAAACATACGAGTTTACCAATCGCTGAGTCTTATCGATTTTCAAGTATAGAGAGATAACTGGGATATAAATTTCAAGATTGGTCTAATCTTAAGCAGACGGCTAAATATGTAGCCAATTACAGAGCTCGGTGCTAGAAAGAGACAGGAAGAACTTTTCGCATCCGTTTCTTTCTTACGGACAGCGGACAGTTTTTGCGCATGCCAATCTGATATCTCTATGCTTTTTATGCCTCGCTGTGATTGGCCAGGCGACGAGTGTCGGCTGTCGCGGTTGGCTGTCGTTAGCCTGTTATGGGCTTAAGTTTCTAAGAAATTGACCAATTACAGTAGATTATTTTCTTCAGATTCATCCCTGATTGGTCTATTACTTACAAACTTAAGCTTTTATCAGACTAACAACTGCGAGGCCGGCGCACTGCGACGACTCAGCGGATAGTGTCTCTGGTACAGGACACAGGATAGGACGGGACACAGAACGTACAATCATTAATCCTAATTAATTCAATGTTTGAAGTATGCGACGAAAGACTTTCCATAAAAGATGTACTTACAATCCGGCCTATATCCGAATATACGGCCAGTAAGTTTACTAGAGACGCTTAAATATAATATTTATTCGTTACTGAATATGTTGCAGTTTTTAGTAATCCTACATTACGTAAATGAATAACTGCATTTGGCTCTAATACGCCGGGATAACTTACGGCGGAATGTCACGATGAACAGGACCTTCTGTACTACCCAATGAATCTTTCAATATAACAAACGGATCATCGTACCTATGATAATCCACTATGATAATCTAATACACCTGCTATAAACCTTGCTCTTGTACTATTACAATGACTAGCGTTTGCTCCGCCTTCAACGGTAGAAATTTCATAATTCTGTAAAAAAAAAACTTTTTAGCAGATTGTTCGACAAAAATTTCCAAGCTTTTGCTTCAAACAATTTTTTTTTTTATTATAATATTTATTCGTTACTAAACATGTTGCAGTTTTTAATAATCCTACATCACGTAAAATAACTGCATTTGGCTCTAATACGCCGGCACAAGTTACGGCGGAATGTCACGATGAACAGGACCTTCTGTACTACTCGTTGAATCTTTCAATATAACAAATGGATCATTGTGACTTCGATCCACATAATCTAATACACCTGCTATAAACCTTAATCTCTTACTATTACAATGACTAGCATTTGCTTACGCCTTCAACGGTAGAAATTTCATAATTCTGTAAAAAAAAAACTTTTTGGCAGATCGTTCGACAAACATTTCCAAGCTTTCGCTTCAAACAAATTTTTTTCATCTTGGATTGATTTAATCTCTATGAGCCTAATTGCCACTTTATTTTTCTAATTTTTCAACACTGCTTACACAAGATGCAGCAGAGATATTATCATTTTTCACCAAGCCAGCTGGACCAGGAAACATTCCAATCAAATTTATCTCCTTCTCGAGTCCTTCCTCAGCCATGAACATTCTTTTTTCTGGACATTTCACACTCAAACACTTTGGACATTTTGCATCTACTTTAAGCACTGAAAACAATGAATCTTTCTTCGTGCATCCAATGGATGGATCATTCTCTATTTCTTTCGCAAAGTCAAATGTCTCTTGAGAAGTATTTTTCTGGAAAATTCCCAATTAACATGTTAGATTACTCCAAACACAGCGTTCTCAGTCTCGAAAGGTGAACTTTGTTTACCTCGACATTCGCTACAGCATCTAACTCCGATTGCCAATAAACAAAAGTACTCACTATTCCTTGGGAATGATTGCAAAATCTTGTGATTCTTGACAAATCTTTACAATGCTTAACAGACCTGAGTCCCTTGTTCTTCTTGACATTGCGACATCAAGGATGAGATTTCCTCCTCAATACTATCGTCCTTGAAAGCATGCTAGATGATAATAAATAAGTATGTGTCAAATTGTGTCCCTTTTATGAATAACACTACTGAAAAATATTCTACCTGAATCATCTGTGTGAATCCAGTTGCAATAGGAGTAAATAACATTAGCCACAGAACAACCAGATCACAAGTTCCAATATAATCATAGGATTAAATGAGTCACTTCAAAAATCCAATCTTCACTTTCCAACATAAAATTTTGCCTAATCTGGAGGAAAATTCTGTTAATTTGAAAATAATTCGATATTGCCCCAATGGTTAAAGTGTTTTCAGACTTACCCGTTTACAATAGCTGAGTCTTATCCTGTTTTAAGTATAAATTGCCAAGACTCTTGACACTTTATGACGCTTGACAGATGAGTTGTCCTTTTTGACATTGCGACATCGAGAATGAGATTTCCTTTTGAATACTATCGTCGTTGAAAGCATTCTAGATGATAATGGATAAGTATGTATCAATTTGTGTTCCTTTTAGAATTATTAGGAATAATACTACTGACAGATATTCTACCCGAGTGACCTGTGCGAATCGAGTTGCAATATGAGTAAATACATTATAACCACAGAAACAAACCAGACAAGTATAACCAATATAATCGTACGATTAAAAGACTCACTTTAAAAATCCAATCATCACTTTCGAACAAATTAACTTTGCATAATCTGGAAGAAAATTCTGTTTACCTGAAAATAATTCCAGATCGACGCGATGCTTTAAAGTGTTTTTAGACATACGAGTTTACCAATCGCTGAGTCTTATCGAGTTTCAAGTATAGAGAGATAATTGGGGTATAAATTTCAAGATTGGTCTAATCTTAAGCAGACGGCTCAACATGTAGCCAATCACGGAGCTCGGTGCTAGAAAGAGACAGGGAGAATTTTTTGCATCCGTTTCTCTCTTACGGACAGCGGATAGCTTTTGCGCACGCCAATCTAATATCTCTATGCTATTTATGCCACCTTGTGATTGGCCAGACGAGGCGTGTCAGCAGTCGCGGTTGGCTGTCAGTAGCGTGATACGGGCTTAAGTTTGTAAGAATTTGACCAATCACAGTAAATTATTTTCTTCACATTGGCCTAGTTTACATCGTGCACTTGATACGCGTATCAAGTAGTATATTTGAGCTGATCAGCCAATAGCTGAATCAATGTACTAGTTATTTACTATTTGATACGCGTATCAAGTCTACGATGTAAACGTAGCCATTCATCCGTGATTGGTCTATTACTTACTAACTTAAGCCCGTATCAGACTATCAACCGCGAGTCTGGCGCACTGTGTCGAGACTCAGCGGATAGTGTCTCTGGTACAGGACACAGGACGCAGGACAGGACGGGACACAGAACGTACTGACGTACAATCATTAATCCTACTTAATTCAATGTTTGAAGTATGCGACAAAAGACTTTCCATAAAAGATGTACTTACAATCCGGCCTATATCCGAATATACGGCCAGTAAGTTTACAAGAGACACTTGAATATAATATTTATTCGTTACTAAATATGTTGCAGTTTTTAGTAATCCTACATCACGTAAAAGAATAACTGCATTTGGCTCTAATACGCCGGGACAAGTTACGGCGGAATGTCACGATGAACAGGACCTTCTGTACTACCCATTGAATCTTTCAATATAACAAACGGATCATCGTACCTATGATAATCTAATACACCTGCTATAAACCTTAATCTCTTACTATTACAATGACTAGCATTTGCTTACGCCTTCAACGGTAGAAATTTCATAATTCTGTAAAAAAAAAACTTTTTGGCAGATCGTTCGACAAACATTTCCAAGCTTTCGCTTCAAACAAATTTTTTTCATCTTGGATTGATTTAATCTCTATGAGCCTAATTGCCACTTTATTTTTCTAATTTTTCAACACTGTTTACACAAGATGCAGTAGAGATATTATCATCTTTTACCAAGCCAGCTGGACCAGGAAACATTCCAATCAAATTTATCTCCTTCTCGAGTCCTTCCTCAGCCATGAACATGCTTTTTTCTGGACATTTCACACTCAAACACTTACGACATTTTGCATCTACTTTAAGCACTGAAAACATTGAATCTTTCTTCGTGCATCCAATGGATGGATCATTCTCTATTTCTTTCGCAAAGTCAAATGTCTCTTGAGAAGTATTTTTCTGGAAAATTCCCAATTAACATGTTAGATTACTCCAAACACAGCGTTCTCATTCTCGAAAGGTGAACTTCGTTTACCTCGACATTCGCTACAGCATCTAACTCCGATTGCCAATAAACAAAAGTACTCACTATTCTTTGGGAATGATTGCAAAATCTTGTGATTCTTGACAAATCTTTAAGACGCTTGACAGACCTGAATCCCTTGTTCTTCTTGACATTGCCACATCAAGGATGAGATTTCCTCCTCAATACTATCGTCCTTGAAAGCATGCTAGATGATAATAAATAAGTATGTGTCAAATTGTGTCCCTTTTATGAATAACACTACTGAAAAATATTCTACCTGAATCATCTGTGTGAATCGAGTTGCAATAGGAGTAAATAACATTAGCCACAGAACAACCAGATCACAAGTTCCAATATAATCATAGGATTAAAGGAGTCACTTCAAAAATCAAATCTTCACTTTCCAACATATAATTTTGCATAATCTGGAAGAAAATTCTGTTAATTTGAAAATAATTCGATATTGCCCCAATGGTTAAAGTGTTTTCAGACTTACCCGTTTACAATAGCTGAGTCTTATCCTGTTTTAAGTATAAATTGTCAAGACTCTTGACACTTTATGACGCTTGACAGATGAGTTGTCCTTTTTAACATTGCGACATCGAAAATGAGATTTCTTTTTGAATACTATCATCCTTGAAAGCATTCTAGATGATAATGGATAAGTATGTATCAATTTGTGTTCGTTTTAGAATTATTAGGAATAATACTACTGACAGATATTCTACCCAAGTGACCTGTGCGAATCGAGTTGCAATATGAGTAAATACATTACAACCACAGAAACAAACCAGACAAGTATAACCAATATAATCGTACGATTAAAAGACTAACTTTAAAAATCCAATCATCACTTTTGAACTAATTAACTTTGCATAATCTGGAAGAAAATTCTGTTTACCTGAAAATAATTCCAGATCGACGCGATGCTTTAAAGTGTTTTTAGACATACGAGTTTACCAATCGCTGAGTCTTATCGAGTTTCAAGTATAGAGAGATAATTGGGGTATAAATTTCAAGATTGGTCTAATCTTAAGCAGACGGCTAAACATGTAGCCAATCACAGAGCTCGATGCTAGAAAGAGACAGGGACAATTTTTTGCATCCGTTTCTCTCTTACGGACAGCGGATAGCTTTGCGCACGCCAATCTAATATCTCTATGCTGTTTATGCCACCTTGTGATTGGCCAGACGAGGCGTGTCGGCTGTCGCGGTTGGCTGTCAGTAGCGTGATACGGGCTTAAGTTTGTAAGGATTTGACCAATAACAGTAGATTATTTTCTTCACATTCATCCGTGATTGGTCTATTACTTACTAACTTAAGCCCGTATCAGACTATCAACTGCGAGGCCGGCGCACTGTGACGAGACTCAGCGGATAATGTCTCTGGTACAGGACACAGGACGCAGGACAGGACGGGACACAGAACGTACTGACGTACAATCATTAATCCTACTTAATTCAATGTTTGAAGTATGCGACAAAAGACTTTCCATAAAAGATGTACTTACAATCCGGCCTATATCCAAATATACGGCCAGCAAGTTTACTACAGACACTAAAATATAATATTTGTTCGTTACTAAATATGTTGCAGTTTTTAGTATTCCTACATCACGTAAAAGAATAACTGCATTTGGCTCCAATACGCTGAGACAAGTTACGGCGGAATGTCACGATGAACAGGGCCTTCTGTACTATATACCCGTTGAATCTTTCAATATAACAAACGGATCATCGTGACTATGATCCACATAATCTAATACACTTGCTATAAACCTTACTCTCGTACTATTACAATGACTAGCGTTTGCTCCGTCTTCAACGGTAAAAATTTCATAATTCTGTAAAAAAAAAACGGTAATTCTTTAGAATCACTACAGCAGCACCAACTTCAATAAAATTTGGTATATCGACGTGTTTTTGCACGAAACTCACGAATCTGGCCGTAAAAATTGTCGCTCTGCTCTGCGAAGCGAGATATTAATAGTTAAAGTTCGCGACTCGCTAGGTTAAGAAACCTGTCATATCGACGATGCACGGACTGACTGAGCATGCGGATTGGTGAACGCAGCTCAGCTGACCATGCGCAGTGACGAAACGCAGGTCAGCTGACCATGTAACGTCATAAGTCCGCGAAATTGAAAAAGGATACGAGTTAGGTCAATCGCGTGGAGGCAGTGTAAAATATACGCGTGGAAAGTTGCAAACCCATGTGGAACCGAATTTTTACTGGCCGCCACGCGTAGCCGCGCGCTTCGCGCGCGGATTAAAATTATAATCAACTCGCTGCGTGGAGGCGTAGCCAACAATGTAGAACTCGACTCTCTCACCGCCTCAACCCCCATCCCTCCCCCCCCGCGAAGGGGGGGGGGGGAGGCGGCGAACGCAGTAGAATAATCATATGGAAGTTTGCAGGAAATTCGCAACAACAATGTTAGGCTTATTTGAATTTGTACAAGTTATACAAGTACAAATTCAAATAAGCCTAACATTGTTGTTGCGAATTTCCTGCAAACTTCCATATGATTATTCTACTGCGTTCGCCGCCTCCCCCGCCCCCCCCCCGCGAAGCGGGGGGGGAGGGATGGGGGTTGAGGCGGTGAGAGAGTCGAGTTCTACATTGTTGGCTACGCCTCCACGCAGCGAGTTAGTTATAATTTTAATCCGCGCGCGAAGCGCGCGGCTACGCGTGGCGGCCAGTAAAAATTCGGTTCCACATGGGTTTGCAACTTTCCACGCGTATATTTTACACTGCCTCCACGCGATTGACCTAACTCGTATCCTTTTTCAATTTCGCGGACTTATGACGTTACATGGTCAGCTGACCTGCGTTTTGTCACTGCGCATGCTCAGTCAGTCCGTGCATCGTCGATATGACAGGTTTCTTAACCTAGCGAGTCGCGAACTTTAACTATTAATATCTCGCTTCGCAGAGCAGAGCGACAATTTTTACGACCAGATTCGTGAGTTTCGTGCAAAAACACGTCGATATACCAAATTTTATTGAATTTGGTGCTGCTGTAGTGATTCTAAAGAATTACCCTCCAAATACAGCCTTCTCATTCTCGAAGGGTGTATCGTTAACCTTGACATTCGCTACGGTATTCTAACTCCGATTACCAATAAACAAAAGTACTCACTATTCATTGGGAATGATTACAAAATCTTGTGATTCTTGACTTTACGACGCTTGACAGATCAGATATTCTTCTTGACATTGCGACGTCGAGAATGAGATTTCCTCCTCAATACTATCGTTGTTGAAAGCATGCCAGATGATAATGGATAAGTATGTGTCAAATTGTGTCCGTTTTATGAATAACACCACTGAAAAATATGCTACCCGAGTCATTTGTGTGAATCCAGTTGCAATAGGAGTAAATAACATTAGCTACAGAACAACCAGATCACAAGTTCCAATATAATCAAATGATTAAATGAGTCACTTCAACAATCCAATCATCACTTTCGAACATAATTTTGCATAATCTGAAAGGAAATTCTGTTAACTTGAAACTAATTCGAGATCGCCGCGATGGTTTAAAGCGTTTTCAGACATACGAGTTTACCAATCGCTGAGTCTTATCGATTTTCAAGTATAGAGAAATAACTGGGGTATAAATTTCAAGATTGGTCTAATCTTAAGCAGACGGCTAAATATGTAGCCAATCACAGAGCTCGGTACTAGAAAGAGACAGGAAGAACTTTTCGCATCCGTTTCTCTCTTACGGACAGCTGGTAGCTTTTGCGCACGCCAATCTAATATGTCTATGCTTTTTATGCCTCGCTGTGATTGGCCAGACGAGGCGTGTCGAAAGTCGCGGTTGGCTGTCGTTAGCCTGATACGGCCTTAAGTTTGTAAGTAATTGACCAATCACAGTAGATTATTTTCTTCACATTCATTTGTGATTGGTCTATTACTTACTAACTTAAGCCCGTATCAGACTACCGACTGCTAGGCCGACGCACTGTGACGAGATTCAGAGGATAGTGTCTCTGGTACTGGACATAGGACGCGGAACAGGACAGAACACAGGAAGTACTGACGTACAATTATTAATCCTATTTAATTCAATGTTTGAACTACGCGACGAAAGACTTTGCATAAAAGATGTATTTACTATCCGACTATTTATATATTATATTCGAATATACGGCCAGTAAGTTTACTAGAGACACTTAAATATAATATTCATTCATTACTAAACATGTTGCAGTTTTTAATAATACATCACGTAAAATAACTGCATTTGGTTCTAATACGTCGGCACAAGTTACGGCGGAATGTCACGATGAACAGGACCTTCTGTACTATATACCCGTTGAATCTTTCAGTATAACAAATGGATCATTGGTCGCGTTCAGCAGACGCAACTGTTGTACAACTGTTGAGTAATTCTTTTTAATGCGTCAACATGATTGGTCTAGATTTCGGGATCTAATAGAAAGGACCAATAATCACTGATCGCTCACTGATCTGCTCTGCTGCTGAACGCAGCCATTGTGACTTCGATCCACATAATCTAATACACCTGCTATAAACCTTACTCTCTTACTATTACAATGACTAGCATTTGCTTCGCCTTCAACGGTAGAAATTTTATAATTCTGTAAAAAAAAAAAAAAACTTTTTGGCAGATCGTTAGACAAAAATATTCAAGCTTTCTCTTCAAACAAATTTTTCTCATCTTGGATTTGATTTAATCTCTATGCACCTAATTGCCACTTTATTTTTTTCTAATTTTTCAACACTGCTTACACAAGATGCAGCAAAGATATTATCGTTTTTCACGTCTGGCACCAAGCCAGCTGGACCAGGAAATGTTCCAACCAAATTTATCTCTTTTTTGAGTCCTTCCTCAGCCGTGAACACTCGTTTCTTCTGGACATTCTACACTCAAACACTTTCGACACTTTGCATCTACTTTAGACACTGAAACATTGAATCTTTCTTCATGCTCCTGACGGATGGATCATTCTCTATTTCTTTTGAAAAGTCAAATGTCTCTTGAGAAATAATTTTCTGGAAAATCCCCAATTATCAGGTTAGGCTACTCCAAATACAGCCTTCTCATTCTCGAAAGGTGAATCGTTAACCTCGACATTCGCTACGGTATTCTAACTCCGATTGCCAATAAACAAAAGTACTTACTATTCATTGGAAATGATTGCAAAATCTTGTGATTCTTGACACTTTATGACGCTTGACAGACCAGTTGTTCTTCTTGACATTGCGACGTCGAGAATGAGATTTCCTCCTCAATATTATCGTCGTTGAAAGCATGCCAGATGACGATCGATAAGTATGTGTTAATTTGTGTCTGTTTTATGAATAACACTGCTGAAAGATATTCTACCCCAGTCACCTGTGGAAATCGACTTGCAATATGAGTAAATACATTACAACCACAGAAACAAACCAGACAAGTATAACCAATATAATTGTATGATTAAAAGACTCACTTCAAAAATCCAATCATCACTTTCCAACAAATTAATTTTGCATAATCTGGAAGAAATTCTGTTTACCTGAAAATAATTTGATATCGCCGCGATGTTAAAGTGTTTTCAGACAGACAAGTTTACCAATCGCTGAGTTTTATCGAGTTTCAAGTATAAAGAGATAACTGGGGTGTAAATTTCATGATTGGTCTAATCTTAAGCAGACAGTTAAACATGTAGCCAATCACAGCGCTTGGAGCTAGAAAGAGACGAGAAGAACTTTTCGCATCCGTTTCTCTCTTACGGACAGCTGGCAGCTTTTGCGCACGCCAATCTAATATGTCTATGCTTTTTATGCCTCGCTGTGATTGGCCAGACGAGGCGTGTCGACAGTCGCGGTTGGCTGTCGTTAGCCTGATACGGCCTTAAGTTTGTAAGTAATTGACCAATCACAGTAGATTATTTTTTTCACATTCATTTGTGATTGGTCTATTACTTACAAACTTAAGCCCGTATCAGACTACTGACTGCGAGGCCGGCGCACTGTGACGAGACTCAGAGGATAGTGTCTCTGGTACAGGACACAGGACATACTGACGTACAATCATTAATTCTATTTCATTCAACGTTTGAAATACGCGACAAAAGACTTTCCGTAAAAGATGTACTTACAATCCGGCCTATATCCGAATATACGGCCAGTAAGTTTACTAGAGACACTTAAATATAATATTTATTCGTTACTGAATATGTTGCAGT